>CM040190.1:76596277-77196277 GCA_022606455.1 Callitettix versicolor
TTATTTTTATTACTATTAAACATTTTTTTACATGTTAACTATACATACGCATACTTCAAATATAGTTCTGATACATAGATCAGCTGTAGCACTTATCAGTCGCTTTCAATGAACCATTGTGTCACATTCTAGCACTCTACTGTCCAGCAGTAGTTGGGGACACAAACACACTCAGTCCATACGTACATATCAGGTATAGTCCAATCTGATTGCATGATTGTACTGGGTAGGCTTTGTACTTACAGATTACAGCTTTGTTGTTTAAGTGATCATAGTGCATACTATACTGTATTATAGCCTGTTAAATACTGCATTTCTTTAGTTCGTAGCAATGTCATCTATGTACTGAAAGTGCAGCAGACTTATTAAAATCAGTCTTAATTTACTTCCTCGCCACACAGTTGTTTCAATTTCTCTCTCGACTAGATAAATGCATTTTTTATTGTAGTTACAGTAAAGCACTGTACTTACAAAACAAAGTTAAGGGGAAGAGCCACTCTACAGTTAAGGGGAAGAGCCACTCTACAATTAAGGGGAAGAGCCATTATACAGTTAAGGGGAAGAGCCACTCTACAGTTAAGAGGAAGAGCCACTCTACACTTGGTCAATTGTTGTAAGCAAACAAGTTACCCATAAGATCAATGAGACCCGCGGGACAACATTAGCTTTATACGCGACCCAATTATTATATTCAATTTTTTTTCTGATTTCAATTCGGTTACATCCAGATTTTAGCTAACCATAGTTTGATTAGAGAGAGTTTACTGTATTTAGAAGTAAGATTTGTTAAGACCCTAATTAATTATAAATCTTACATACATACTACATACTACTTACTACATATTAAGTTAATATAAATTGAACTCATTAAGAACTAAGTGTTAATCCACTTTAAATTTTGCATTTTTTAGTTAGTTCCATTAAATTTTAAATTATTAGAAAACAAAAATTGTTTGAATGAAGTATGGCAAAATCAGGCAAACTATTTGATCTGTGCATATGACAATGAACCTTGATGATCACAGAGGAAGTGTTGTACAGGCACAGAGGTTTCACTGCTTAACAAGTATAATTATTTAAAAGTAGAAGAGGTTATTAATGAAAATAGGCTAAACAAGCTAAAGAAACCTTGTCTCAGTTTTACTTAATACACAGATCAACAGAGCCGAGTACAAGAGCAAAATTCCATATACAAGTACTGTTTACATATAACACTATATACTAAATACAATTAATACTATATAATACATAATATGAAAAATGATGTTTATAAAATGAAAAGAAAGTTTTTAGCTCTGCAGTGGATTAAAATTGATTTCATTTTATAAACCTTAATATGTTTGACTCCTACATAGTTAAAGCCCCAAATTTCAAAATATATACAAAATAGTTTTACTCATCATGAAACTTTCTCCCAAAACTGTGCATAAAAGAGAATAAAATGAAAAATAGAATTTTTACAATGAAACAATAATAAAGTTACTTTTTGTTTGATTACACATCAGATTACATTGTACTGTTAAGCTCATTTCTTTATTTTTCTTAGTAAAAATATACTGATAGAATATATGTTATTGATAAACTTTTGTTTTTCTTTGAAAATTATTGGAAATATTAAAAGTGTGTATATAAAATGATAATTTGTATCGTATAACTATCTACCTAATTTAATTAATCTCTAGATTTTAACTACAAATGTTTATTTACATTTTTTTTTGAAAAAAGATCTATATATAAGATTAGCTACTAAATTATGACTCCAACCTTTTTACCTTAAAATCAGAACAGATTCTAGAACATGTTTTGATGAATCTTTCAAAAATATATGTGTAGTAAGGTCCTCTTTAACTAAAATCGGTATCCGCCTCAGTGGCCTAGTTGATAGCATACTATCACCCCGAGGACCCGAGTTCGATTCCCGGCCAGGGCTTGTTATTTTCATACGCTATAAATCATCCCATAAACACAAAAAAACTAAAATCGGATTATCTGAAACCTGGGTTTACCAAAATGATATCAAATCACAAAAAATTTGAATACAGTAATTTGTTCTTCATGCACAGACCTAACGTTATTACATGAGTGTCAACAACCCGATACGTAACTTGATTGCTTACAACTTGCCAACTGCATCACTGGCAAAATAGATCATCCCTTCATTCTTTGGGGATAAGTACTATAACTACTACAGATAAAAAATTCATTTATCTAGTCAAGAGACTAATATAAACAGCCATGTGTTATATAAGTGAATGTAGTTTGAATAACTGCACTTTCAGCACATAGATGGCATTGCTACAAACTAAAATATAGTAATATTTAACAGGCTATAAAATATACAATAAGTCTGTACGCACTACGATCACTTAAACAACTTCAGCTGTAATCTGTTAGTACAAAACTTACTAAATACAATTAAACAATCAACACTGGATGATCCCTGAGGCCTACATGTGAACTGTGTATGTTAAGTGTCTCTAGCTGCTGCTGATAACAAATACACATTTTGTTTGGTCAGTGTCCTGACTATATAAACGTAACAGAGTGCTAGAATATACAAAAACACAAAAAAGATATTTTTTGAATATTTTGAACAATACTTGAACAATATTTTGAAGGTCACTTGATTAATCAATGTATTGTATAAGGAGACATCTGATAAGTACTACTACCATAAATACCAGAAACTATACTTGAAAATTGCTTCTGCAGTACAACATGTATAGTTAACATCTAAACTCTTCTTTAATGAACATGCAGTACTGTACTCTAGATTGTTTCAATTAAATATGTTTTTTCATGGCCCTTTTGCACAAAACTAGATTTTAGCAACAGCTTGGTTAAGTCTATTAACTAGCAAAACGTTAAATATAGTGGGACTTATTTATTGGAGTTTGCTTGCAAATAGAACTTGGTAGCAACAAACAAAATACAATTATTTGTTTAGTTTGATATCCCTGTACTTGTACATCATTAACTAACGATAATTAAAAAGTGATATAACAATGCATGTTAGACTTGGTTATAGTGAGAACTTTCATTTTGTAAAATTATAATAAAATACATAGGCTTCAGTTAATTTATAAAACCTAATATACAATGCCTACATAATGCCATGTAAAACCATTTTCATTATAAAAAACAATTTATATGTAGAAGGCAATTAGTGTATTTTTTTAAGCTTGTTCAGATGTTGTGAAAAAGCTTTTTTGATAATTTTTTGTTGTTGATGATTTACAGTTGTGAGTTGTAAATTTTTAAGTTGCAAGCACTTTAGTTTTACCAGGCATATTTGTTTAGCACTTAAATATCACTGCTAAACACTTTAATTTATAACTTTTTTATTATAAAAAATGACTTTACCACATAAGCTATCTGCAAAATTTGGCATTTTACATGCTCAAATTAGATTGAAAATATGAAAATGAACCAAACAGAATTTATTTATGCAGATTTTAACGCTGATTGCAACAGTAAAACCCCCAAAAGATAAAAATGTTGTTTTTTAAGACATTGGATGGCCATCATTTTAAAACAGCTGAGTAGATTTTAGTAGATAATGAAGCTGTTGAAATTGTTACTAAAATAAATGTGTGTGTCACATTTGATTTTTACATACAGAAATGCTGATTAACATGACTTGCACAATTATTTATTTTTTTTTTAAGGCAAAAAGCACATTGAGGCTATTATCACCTCCCTAAATGTAAGTGTGAGTGTAAGGTGTTAAAGTTGTATGTGTAGTGTTGTAAGTATAAGTGTGTTAGACCCAGGTACCACGAGGGACGTCTAAAGCCTCTCAATAGGTGCAGCTAGTCCGCACCCCCCCCTAATTATATAAATTTACTGTTCAAGACTAAATTGAAAATAAAACAACTCTTGTAGTGGTTTGTTCATCATTATACTAATAAATATCTCAAAATCAAATGTTTGCAAGATCACAGTAACGTTTATAGAGACATTACAAAGTACCAGTATACATTTTGTATAGCAAGAAAGTAAAAGATAAAAATATTTATGTATTATGTATGTTATGTTAGTCTCTAGATATACAGTGTCCTATAAAATTAAACTTAAAGGTTAAAATATGTTCCAAACTTACATGAGGGAAGTGTGAGGAGAACCCATGTCCCGGCAAGTCTATACACAATAAAGACAATTCGAGTGGCAGTAACGGGGCCAGTAAGTCGAATGATCCTGCGTTATCCTGCCACCCATGGAGAGCTACTATTGGTTGTCTATCTCGAGGACCCCACCATTTACCTACAACAATTTGTTTATTAACTTTCATGGTGATCTTGTAAAAAATGAATAAAAAGGCAGGCCAATAAATAATTTTTATAAGACAAATGAAATATAGTATTATATAACCAATTTCAAAGCTTGAACATTGTTTTCTAAATTAACATTTATAGGTTGTTGTAAATATCAGTTATTTATTAGCTGATACTGTTAAATTTTTATCATATTTCTATTAAGCAATTTTTTAAACACTCTACTTTTAAAGTCCATAATTACAAAAATATGTAAAATATTGAAAAATCCTGACACCTGTTTTTTTTTTTGCTTTGATCCAAACTAGGTTTATAATTTTTTGAAATTCTTTTAATCTAACATGTTGAAAGTAGAGGGAAGGGACCGGAAAACTTGAACTTTGATGAGATCTGGTGGTTATAAATATATAAAACCTCTTTATGTGCATAATCTTCATATGTGTACATATATAATATATTCAGAAAGATTTATAACTCAAATCAGTTTACCAAGTTTTAAATAAAAAAATACAAAAATACACTGAAAAACAAAATCCAATTGCATTAGTTATGATTTATTTTACTAGTTAATAAAAACAATAGGCCTATTAATTAAAACATACACAAGGGTTAAATAAAAAAAAATGTAATATGTTTAACAAAGCTCCCTCAGAAAATAAGCAACTACACTACGTCACATGATACCTATGAAATGTGACTGACCAAGTTGGTTCCATTGGTTGCAAAATCCATCTGTATATTTCAAATGGCAACCATTCAAAATCTACATATTAAAAAAAATGTTATCACTGTAATCAGTATTAATAAAATTAATAACCTTTATGTTTTGTTATAAAACAATATTATAAAAAATAATTCATTACAAATAACCATTTTTTTAAAAGTAAATTAATTATATGTAATTAATTATGGTATGTGTGTGTTAATACCTGAGATTTATTTTTTTATTAATTTACATAATGAATATTGAACTTGGCAAGGAATTAATGAATAAACCATTTGTATAATCAGAATTTGAGATCAGACGTTAATTTATAAACAGCCTATGCCATTGTTAATAGTTTTTCATTTTTAAATTGGACTATGGTTTTTACAGACCATTTTCAATATCTATTCATTTCATTGAAAATATGCAAATGAAATTTAGCTTCATATGGATGTTAAGACTTACTATGTTGGTATTATAAGCATTAAACTACTTTTTTATGATTTTATGCCATTTTAACTTAAATTTAACATATAAAAAAAGTCTAAAATATTTCAGCTAACAATTGTCAAATTGTTACTCAATAATTAAACTACGTTATTTATTTTTAAAAAATGTATCCAGTACATTTCTATAAACTTTCATTAAGAATAATTCATACTCAAAATGAATATCACAGCCAACAGAAAAATTTTTTAACTAAATAATTTGTTTATTTATTTTTACAGCAATTTATTTTACAGAAATTTGTTACCCTAATTCTTTTGAATATCGAATAAAGAGATTATTTTTTTAACTTTTTTTTATTATTTTTTTAACTTCAAACTATTTTAAAAAATGTGGCTATTTTACAATATATACATAATTTTTTGTACAGGTTACTCTTAGTCAAAAAACATTTGTTTTCAATAAAACAACACCATAGCCCCATGGATAGTCTTACATCCTCTTCTTTTTTACTGCTGTAAAATAACATTGCTGCTTGAACAAATGTTATCACAGTCAATAAAGTGTGTTTATTTTTTTAAGATAACATCTTCCTTTATTTTGTTTGTATGATGTTTTTTGATTCTATATGAACTTTTGTTTGTATTACTTGAATTGTCTGCTACTGAAAAGAATGATTGCATTTCAATGCTAAAAGCATATTTCACCTTTGGCCTGAAATAATTTACAAAAATTTTGTAGAGTAGTGACCACAAGCTTATTTCATAATACAATACATATAATTTGTCCTGTATTCCTGGGACTTATAAAATAAATCATAAAACTCTATAAAATTCTGTTACATAAAAATTATTAAAAAGTCCGAAATAACGTTTAAAATTAACATCTGTATTACAAGTCTTCTGTCTCAATTGCGTAATTTAATTTAAAGTATTGGCTGGTAAGATAACTGGTTATTAACTGTTTTGAAACAGCAGTAAAATAGTATACTTAATTTTAGAATAAACAAATTTTTGAACAATGGCAAAAAATATACATATATCCTCTGAAATGTTTGAAAAATTAAAACCAATCAAAACAAAACTGTTTGAAAAATTGGTTCAAACTTAACAAAAGACAAGCCAAAAAATTTGGAATGAAGTAATGGTGTGAGTGTGCAATTTTGATTGGTTTCATGTCTAACTATTTGTTATATTTATAGATACAACAATGCAAAATTTGTGAGGAAGGACCATGGTAAGTTTTACCAAAGTCATAATAATCCTTATTATCTTATTCAGTTGCAAGAAGTTTGTTGAAAAATCTTATTGTTTGACTTATCATCACTATTATTGACTATTATCAGGCTTAGCTTGAAATTCAGCAGTATACAAACATTATTGATTTTTTTAATATTTTGTAGAAATGTTGTTTTCAGCTACTTATTTTTCATTTCAGGCTATTTGAAAGGATTACTAATAAAAAAAAGTTCTTTTTTTATCAATGCACAATTTGGAAAAATGGTAGGCATAGCAAGTTTTTACACTTAGGAATATTTCAATAAAAAAACCCTATGCTATTTTGATTTTTGAGTAAACTTGGTGTTATTTTTAAAACTATTAACTCAAAAAATTATTTTATTTTTTCTATGCAAAGCTTAGTAAACGCAAGAATCAGATGAGCCTATCAAAAAACTTCATGAAATTGATAAAGAAATTAATTATAGATTCTTAGTAAGGAATGTTTTATAATAAAATATGGCTTATTAGTTTTGCTGGTTTTGGTTAGGCATAAAAAAACTCAGTAAAACATTTACTCTAATTATTACAATTTATGTAAACAACACAAAATGAGCAATAACAGTCGACCAAAGTGTGTTGAATTTATCACCTTTATCACGGTACATGCACCGTGATCATGCAATATCATCTTTTCAATAAAAAATTTCTCTACCAAAGTTCCTTGATAAATGATTTTGTAAGATATGCTACTATCTTACTGAGTAACTCTTGGAACTCTATGACTGTCACTTAATCTTTACTGTGACCGAGTCCCATAACCAATGTAGAGTGATTTGTAACTAATAATGAAATGAAACACACTAACGGTAGTAAAAATTACCTGAAAATATATTTGTAATAATAGATAAAACACAAAATTAATACACTAAATAATTTTAATGAGTAATTATTATTATTTTATTTCTGTATAAATTGTAATACTTATTTTTTTTTTTTATTAACCAACACTCTGCTATTGTATTCATTATTACAGACAAATTGCTTGTAATACAATGTAATCTACTTGTTACTTTTACGAAACAGTTTTCAGAAACCAGAGGATATCAGACAGCATATACAGATGGATAAGGTTCTACCACATTTGCAAAAAATATCCACAAACACCTTTAAAGTGACCTAGACACCTGATCATGAGAAAAGTATGCACATCAGGAAACATTACTTTTAAATATTCAAAAGATTTTAAATTGCATCTATCCACATACAAATTTTCAGAATAGGCTTGATACTCTTCGAAAATTAAAGGCTCTTAAAACTAAATGTGAATGTACAATAACCAAGGAATGTGAAGCTTATTACCAAGTAGGGTATTTATAAGTAAGGTTGTACAGGTGAAGGTCAACCATTGTTCAAAAAAATATTTCAAAATTGCTACTATTATCCATGCAAATGTCAACAAGTGCTAAAAGGTTCTGAAGTACACTATTTACTTGTTTACTAAATGTAGTATACGAAAACACAGAATATAAAAAGTATGCAACCAAAATCTGTTACACAATATTATATAACAAAATATTTAACAATATTATGTTTTCAACATCATTAATTTATGTCAGACTTACGCTTACAAGGTATCTTTTTTTATGCAACAGAGTATGCAATTTTGCATGCAATGTTACATAAGTTCAGATGACTTGCATCTAGTTGAACATACTGCACAGCCATGTCAATGCTATCTGAAATTTGGACCAAGTTATACTTGATAGTTGGCAGCTTTTGGTTGATTGTAACTCTTTTATTTCAAAAGTTAATCAGATTTTTTATAAGAAACTAGTGGGTCTTTGTGATATTTCATTGTTAATGGGAAAAGAAACAAATTATATATTTCAATGTACAGCAATATGTTCTTAGTTATTTTAGAGCAATGTCATTCATAACATTTAGGTCGTTTAATACAATAGGCTGTCCTATGTTTTACTAACGCATTTAAAACTGTAACCTATAAAATGAATTACTGAATTATAACATTGTACCTTATTGAAACATTTACAAATGAAACCTATTTTAACTCAATTTCATATTACATACCTACATTAAGCTACAGTATTTACTGTTTATTAAAAGCAGAGTATTTAATTTAATAACATGTATATATTAGAACTGGCATAGACTGTCTTACAAATTCGACTTTCAAAACTAATTTGGTCAATAATTACTGAAGTATTGGATACAGTAATAATGTAAATATTACTTTGAACAATGTTTTTTTTAGCAATCAGCTGTTTTGGTACATGCACAATAACTGTGTCAAAAATTATATGTCACCTACGCCTACATTGTGCTGCACTCTCATGGGTTCACATTATACTATTCATAGAATTTTGTGTACAAACATTTACTGGTTTTAAGTCAACTTTATTTTATTGTATAGCTTTAAAGTAGAAAAATATGTGGTGTGAGAGTTACCTGGTTTTCTGTCGAATCAATAGGTACCCCATATATGCAGTTTCAATAAAACAGGTCCTTACTATTGGCATAAAACTGATTGGAAAGCTTAGTATATTAATATATGAAAGATTACACTATTGATAATATAGCACAATAATTTGAATTTTCCTCACGTTTGAAGAGGGACATTTAAAATGCATATAACTTTACATCTGCACATAACAGTTTTCAACAGATTACTTATTATTTTAAAGATAAAAGTTTTATCTACAAAGTGAATCTTATTCCATTAAAATATTATTATAACACTATTTTAAAGCATTTTTATTTTGCAGTAAACTCTTAATTAGCTATATCAATAAATATGTACGAGTTACTGCTAAATTTCAATTAATTTTTGCCGTAATATAAACAAATTCAACCATCAAAATATCTTCAGCGGATGAAAATAATACATTATAAATCTTATCTTTCAAATAGTACTTGATCTAACAAAGTCTGTCATATCATGTACATTCACAGCTAAGTTTAAAAAAAGACTCCTGTATACAAATATGATGGACAATCCTCAATAAATTGAATTGTTTTCCCTACACCAATCCATAATTATTGACAAAATATAAATAAACAAAAATCTAACAATTAGGTTAAGAATAATTCAAGTTGCATGCATAACCCAAAGGGGAACACATGCAGTTTTCTGTGCCTATTGTTGCAACGCACTGTGATACATACACCTTTACATGCCTCCACCTTCGTCTTGTTGCATGTCTCATATTTTATGGAAAAATGCACCATGTAAATGTCCCCTTATGAAGCAGAGGGATCAATATAACAAGTGGAAAAGCCAGTAGTAATACCTACACTCAAATCTGTATTTATGTTTCAAATTGTAGCTATCATAACGAGGTAGAATGACAACAGTAATTCAGATATTTCTAACATACTGGTTTGGAATCTACTGACAAAAAAGTTCATTAAAACTTAAATACAGATTTTGACATAAATTCCTAATTTAAAGTATCTCTTTTGTTATTGTTTTCCATTTAAAAGTATGCCTAACTCTTTACACTTTCTTTCACTATACACTGAACATAGATCACACAAACATTACTATAAAAATTTTCACTAAAAAAATAATTTTTATATGTGTCATAATGGCCAATAAAATACAACTATCTTCAGATATAAAGTAAGATTACAGTAAACTTACCACTAATATGTCCCCAAGGAACTGGAATTTCAATTTCAAAAAAGTCAGTTTCAGGAAGTCCTTCCAGTGCTTCAAGGGCAGCCATTTCAAATACCTAAAAATAAATCAAAATTTTGTTTCTTTATTTTATTGCTGCCTATTTGATTAAACTCCATATAATTACTTCAAAATGCAAAATTTTGGGTAGGGTGTTGTAAAAACCAGAGCCTAAAAATAAATCAACATGTTATGAATAAAGTCCTTTTTATTAAAACTAACTATTCTTAATCCCATAAAAAATTAATTAAAAGGACATTAGGATTGTTACTATTCATGTCTCTGACCCCCCCCCCCAAAAAAAAACTTGATACTAATATCTGTCAATTTTTACATTACTCCAACTTCCACATTATTATCAAATTCTGATGAATTTTAGGAATAAAGTTCAAACAGAAATTGATCGAATGCTTGAGTATAGGGTGACAGAGAGGTTGTAAAGTACTTACATAAGCCCTATGGTAACAGTTTTCAAACCTGGTGGTTCAGTTAGATTATGCCTAGACGCAAGAAAGTTAAATAGCACTGCAGCTCCTGATTATGAAAGTGGACTAAAGCCAGACATCATATAGCAGAAAGGAAGAAATGGGAGATACACATCTAAGCTGGCAAATACCACATTCAAAAAATACCAATCAGTACACTGGATCTCTTTTCAATAATAAAGTCTTCAATTTTCTAGTAGTACCATTGAGATTGACAAAACTCATTAGCCGCGTTAGTATGGACTACTGACCTAAAATTCAAGAACAAAGTAGATTTTATATTAAATTAGGTTGATAACACAATCTGCTTATCCGAGACATTCGAAGAGCTTCTGGAACACTTGCAAATTATTTTTAAGAAATTTAAGGAGAAAAATTTATAAACCCAAAGAAAATCGATTCTTGTCAAAAAAAAGGTTAAATTCTACAAATAAGAAGAATACATTATATATGAATAACTGGATTACAACAAGTCAGGGAAGTCTGCAAGCAATACTAGAGTTTCCAGTCCCTAGGAACAAAAAACAGCTTCAAACGTTCCTTGATTTTATAAATTATTATACTAGATTCACTACTAAATATTCAATCAGCACACAACCTTTGTTAAAATTATTACAAAAGGGATCAGAGTTGGGTCTGGGATAATGAGATGGAGGCTGCATTCGAGCCAGTGAAGAAAATATAAAATTATTACAAAAGGATCAGAGTTGGGTCTGGGATAATGAGATGGAGGCTGCATTTGAGCCAGTGAAGAAATTATTTATAAGTGTAGTAACGATAAGCCACCATATTCAAACTAGACATTTAAATAAACGAAAGCCATAATGTGTCAGTTGTATTGAAAACATTACAGCAGAGAGTTACACGTAATTTGCTTTAGAAGTAGGGCATTGAAAACAGCAAAAAAATTATACAGTCTGTGAAAAGGAGTTGTCAGCTATAATCTACAGACTACAGAAATTTAGGCTATTCATTTTAGGAGCACCAGTGACCGTGATTATGAGTAACAAAGCCCCCAAATTTCTGCAAACCTACAATTTCACCAATTGCAGGATGATGGATATTAGTGATTCAGGAGTATAACCTGAAAATAATTCACTGTCCAGGAGAGCTAAATATCTCATGTAAGATCGTGAGCCAGATCAGGATGGAGGGTAATGCACACTTAGTAAATGGAAATGTCAGGAATGTAAGTCATCAAATTAACAGTCAAGGAAATGTGAGAATTTAAATGACACACTTACTAAGGTAACATGTATGTATTTTTCTTTAGGCAAGTAATTTGCCCAAAGTTTCGTTTTTCAAGATAAAATGATTGAAAAAAATGTCTGTGCTGTTAAGAACTAACAACTTATGGAAGCATTTTACTGAAAAATCGCTATCTCAATAAAAATCCATAATGAGGAAGGTCCACACTTTTAATGATCTACATGTGTACATGCTACACACTTTTATTACACACACTAAGGCCTACAATTTTATTCCCCTTGTTTTCATTGATATCAAAAACAACTATTTCAATTGTGTTAGTTATTTAAAAATTTAAATCTATTAATCAGTGTTACTCTAGAACGTTTAACTAACAATAACATAACACATTTTTCTTAATTTTTGTAAGGATTTTTTTTATAAGACCTATAACAATAGCTAAAAATTTGTTGACATTATCATAAAACTTATGACAGCAATATTTTAAACCTTGGTAGCTTAAGCCTAGCTGTAACTATCCATGATGGCTCATAGCAAATTATTTTAAAAAACATTTTATGCAAATACTAAAATTTAATATATTGGTACACAAACTAAATCTACACTTATACTAAAAGGGAAGCCTAAAGTTTTTGAAAATCAGGAATAACTGTAATCATGTTAGTCAATTTGTTTATAAATTTGAAAAATCTAAGTCTAAATATGACAGAGTGGGTGAGAACTATATGACAAGAAGGTAGTTGCAAAAGAATAATAACAAACCTCGAAATGAAACACGATTAATAAGAAGTTTTACTATAAATATAATAATAATAATAATAGCACACAGGTAACAAAAGTGGAGTAAGCCCAAAAGTGTATTAGGTTAAATGCAGTTAGGGGTATTTTTGAATTTTCACTTGTTTTACTAGAACAGACCTAATGATTTTTAAATATTTTTTTCTTTCATTATGTACTTTATTATTGAATTAAAAGATATTCACCAGCAGAAGACAAAATTTCTACAATTGAATGCAATTTTTAACGGAACTATATTGTGACATTACTGCCATTTATATTGCATGGAGCATGTTAGCTTTACTACAACAAGGTCACCCACTGTGGTAATATTCATGCAAGTTATCACAATCTCAAGTTCTTATAGTGATAAAGTGATATGTTTGTTAAAGTATGGCAGCCGTTATTTGTGAACTAATGCCTCTTTTTGTCAGTTTTGGGTGGGATTATGTTCGTGTTGTTGATTTTCTTATAAATCATGACATCTTTAAAGAATTGCATTTGTATTCAAAAAGAAGTAATAACTGTAAAATTAATAAAGAAACATTAATGTTTCATTACAACTGGTGTGCTTATGTACATCACAAGCAAAGGCTACGTTTTGTCATCACACAAAACCATGTTAGGGTTTTTCATACAATTCTAATTTCATACAAAACCATATTAATTACATTCTTAATTTAATTTTTTTTAATTTCTATTTGTTTTATTATTAATTACACGAATTCAATTAATCGTTTTCACAATGAAAAACACTACATTGTTTTCATACAGTACATTTCATACAGTAGTAATAGTTAGATTATGCGAGTCAATTTAAATTTTGATTTTTTTCTAACTTTCCACAGTTTCTGCACTTTCATATTTCAAACTATTATTACTGGGCATGTAAAAAAGCACAAAAATTATGAAAATTGACAAAAGAAGTAAAAAGTTATAATTACCCTATAGTTAGGTTAGCCTAGTAAAATATATACAAAATAATATAAACAGGAGGACTCCTACTGCTTTTATCATTTCACATAGAAAAATGAATATCAGAAAAAAATTAGAAAGTTGAAGGAAATTTCTAATACATAGAAAAACGAATCTATCAGAAAGAATTTAAAAAAAGACGAAAATTTCTCATTTTGTTCTAGTTCTTTTTTTTAAATATTTACTAAGAAAAATGCCTAAAAATCAACCAGTATTTCATTTTAACCTAGGCCTTATTTTTTTTTTTTTTTTTTAGTGTTTAGGGTAGGCCTATATCCATTCTACAATCCTAGTAGATTATAAAAATGATTATGAACAAAAATATAGATTACACTTTAAAGAACAGTGGCCTCATCCAAACTACATTTTCTGTAATCAAATGCTTTCTCTATTTAAGTTTTTGTGTACAATACATACACAAAAAGGGGCCACCTTTATAGGATAGGCCTATCTATAATATTTATTTGTAGTTATTAAAAGCTATAATGTTTTACATTATTAATGTATTGTTCTTACCTTTTTTTTAATAACCTCACAAATTTTGAATTTAGGTTAAAATACAAGTTAATCACACAACTTGACACTTTCTCATATTACTAGAAGTGAGGTTATTTAGGCATCCTCACGAAACTTCGCTAATCGTCTCTGCCCAGTTTCATTCCGTCTTCTGCTTTACAGTGCTTTCACTGAAATCGCTTTAACTGAAATTTCGATTTGAACATTGAACATTGACGACACTGACCACAGATTATAGCACAAATAACTGACTACTTTTCTCTGTCAGTTTGCCAGGTAAAAAAAAATGTTTCCTTACTAAACTTCCTGAAAATTTCATTTTTTTTTACATTACTGTATGTTGTAATTTTGCAGTAGACGGAATAACATAAATAATTGTACAAAGTAATAATAATAGTAGTAATTAAAACATTATAATTAAAATAATAATGTTTTATTGACATTTACCTTGAAATGGCAATAACTATATTTCACATATAAGTTCACATTATACAATATTTCATATAAGTTCACACTAATACAAATATTACACGTGTACTGCACTCTCGGACTCTCGGCGTGCCGCAGTCCGTGGGATGCGAAATCAATGCTTTTTACCTAACCAAAAAGAGTTAAGCGCGCCTAAAAAAGTTTTCACTTCAAAAACTGATATGAATATATTATTATTAAATAAATCCAGTAGAAGATTGTTGACTCTAGTGAAATCCTGAGTTCTCATTTAATTCTCTTATAATTCAATGACAAATCACAAATATAGGTAATATCCTTGAGTCCATAATACTCAGAGCTAGTAGCTAGAGCTACGAGTACTAGCTTTAAGTTTACAATACAAGACTCAAGGCTACACATGAAGAGTAATCGCAGTTGCTCAGTGCAACGAACAAAGTTTTCAGTTGCAGTTGTAGCTGATAGCATTTACAGTCATGAGACAATGGGTGACTCCATAGTATCTTCATGCACAGTTAATTAGTTCAAACGTTAGAAAGACCTAAATATTATCCCTTATTCATTGTTTTATAAACATGGCAATAATAGTATATACAGTACTTGTATTTGATCAATTATAAAACTTTTTCTCTAGATTACATTGCAGATTCATAAAATTTCCCATCGGTGATTCAGTACACAAATATATTATAAGATAGTGCTTCATTCATATATTTCTTCTTTCTGATATCAGAGACATATTAAAACTAAATTCTGACTAAGCTATATATTAAATTACTTCTTCACTAGGTCAAAACCAAAGACCTAACTACTCTTACAAAAATTTAGCATCTTACCGCAAATATCAAAATATTGTTATTCGAAACGATTTTAACCCAAGATATTGAAAAGGGAGGTATCTAGAAAAAATAATCTACTCACTGTCTCTGCCCCGCAGTTGCCTAGTAACTTCTCATGTAGTAATTCTTCACTGGCGGTCCAATTGCCGTGACTTCTAGACTATTATTTCTTATCTACTTTTCCCCTAAGCTTCTATCTAAACTGCTGTCCTACATGACATATTGTTTATAACCAAGGGCAGTTTGACAGCAGTTTCATAATTTTTCTGAGGCTGTCAATCATCTTTACTTTTTGGCTGTACCCTTTCAATCTTCAAACCTATTTAATATATTATAATTTAAATATTTCTAACAGTAATGAAATATTAAATGTATTTTGCCATTTAATGATATTCACTCGAGTAAATTTCAAATTCGAGTATCTCATTAAGAAAATCTGTCGTTTTACAGGTATTCTGAGTATATTCGTGCGCCGGCTAGTAAACTAGCAGTAGGTGGACATATTACTTTGCACTCTGCTGGCAGGATTATAAATAAGCTTTACGTTTACTCTCTCTCTCTCTCTCTCTCTCTCTCTCTCTCTCTCTCTCTCTCCACACACACACACACACACATTTTAGTCCAAGGATTTTGCGTCTTTTATGATTTGAGGGGATGTTATTTACACTACTGATTTCAATACTATGGATCTTAATTTTTCTAGAACAAATTTTATTTGAAACTTGTGTAGTACATAGTATGCAGTTTTTGAAACTAACCATTAGCAGATTTAGGTAACCATATTACCATTACTTCGAGAAACAGATTTCCTCGGCATGATTATTTTGATCTACATGCCTTTCTATCTAATTTTCTCTAACTGATGTTATTACGAAATTCTTTAATAAATTTAATTTAGCTTAATTAGACCTGATAATCACTCTGTTTTCGAAGCATTGTACATAGTAATTTGACAGATATGAACTATTATACTGGCATGTATTAATGATACTAGTTTATCAGATACAACCACATGGCTTTTGTAATACTTGAGATTCAATAGCTTGCTTTCTCATATCAAATTATTCTGGATATCTTCATGTAAAAATATCAAAAATAGTTTTCCTCCCATTATCTTACAATGAGTTTTCACTGGAGTTTGAAAATATAGGATAGGATAATTCATAATAATAATCTAAAGTAAAAGTTGATCTTTGCATATCTTGATATAGCTTAGAAAGTCAGTATAATTTTGTTATTATTCTATGGAATTATATTATAGAAATATTGCTTGCCGCAAATAATCTAGCTACTGGCTGTAATTTAGTCAGCACAGCATGCTATAAATTTGGCCTTTCAATGTTCAATAATTGAAATTTTCAACTTTTTTTCAAATATGAAAAATAGACCGTGTTGTTTTACAGCTTCTACTTTGTGGGTAAAGTCTATAAATATTAAGAAATTTATAGTCTGTGTTGAAAAACCCATTATTTTCGTACAAGACTCTATGAAAGTAAATTCCTAAGTAGCTTACCATATTATAAAGTATTATTTTCTTACTAAATAATCCAAACACAATTTGCAGTATCTATATTATCATATAATTAATTAATTATATAAGGAGATTAAGCAAAATCACTTTTGAAAAAAAGACTTTTATCCATAGAACTGGTTTTACAAGGGTTTTAATGAATCAAAAACTTTGAAATCCCCATCAAATTAGTTTATTAATTTGTTCATTTTGAAATAATTATCAAATAAAATTTTTTAATAAATAGTGCCTCAATCAGAAATTTTAAATAGTCCTCAAAATAGGCCCTACAGTTAATTTTTATTAAAAAAAAATCGGTAGCCTACATAGTTTAAAACGATTATATTATATTAATATTATATTAATGGAAATGTTTTAAACATTCTTAAACAGCTCAGTTAATAATAAATTGGTTATAATTTGCCATAAATTTTTTTGTAAAACCATTAGCCTATTAATACAGTAACTAATTTTTAACTGTATGTAGGTCTACCTGTATATATATATATATATATATATATATATATATATATATATATATATATATTTACATTTTATTTGCATTTGTAAATTTGAGTCTTTTGACAATCTAAATAGCAGTAAAACAAATTCTCAAAAATAACTTCATGTGACTATTTATGTTGAAAAAAATTAAATAATTGTTGTACCTAGTCAGTTTTTTTACAAATTGCAAATAATACTATATATTTCTATTAGTTAGTAAAATAAGTTTTGTTAAAAAAACAGTAATTTCATATTGCAATACATAGTCTTAGTATAGTATACACAATGGCTATTATTAGAGTTGGCTATTATTAGTATACCTCATGCAGTATTATTAGAGTCTATAAAAAAATCAAATGTTATTTTACCAAAAGGACCTAATTTGTTTGAAAATTTGTAAAAGTGTTGATGTTTAGTAGGCTCTACCTATTCAGTTAAAAATATTACACATTACCAAGTAAATGGAAATTATTCTTTTTTTTTAAATGTTTACAGTTTAGAAGGCTTGGCTAAATAATTAATTTACAGGTATTTTGTCAGATTTGTGTGATTAAATGCAGTAAATATTTCATTTCGATTATAGTCCAGTACACTTAAGTCTAGTATAAGTTAGTTATCATATATAACAAATTATTTTAATACTTAATTACAATATGTTAAAGTGCATTATGCATCGTTGCACATTGCAAATGGACTGTAAAAGAATTCTTACTTCATTTAATAATGAATAAGATCTGTTTCCTGTCCAAGTTCATCTAAAGGAATGATGAGATTCTTAACTAGAGAATTTTCTATAAAGTCATTGCTATAAATAAATGAAAATGTCTATAACATTATTCAAAATGGCTAGCCCACTGGAAATTGATCACACATTGTTTGTTGTTTAAAACCATGACCAAGGAAATAAAAATAAAAGAATTATAAACAAACAAGTTTGATTGGTTCACTGCACAAGAGGTTTAAACAACACCTGGTTTAAACAAACAGGTCACAACATGCCTTATGTTTCTTTCATATGTATCATAAGGTTTTTTGTGTTTATGTATGTATGTATAATTTTATCATATAGTTATAGTACATTTATACTATTATAGTATAATTTTAACATGAAATATATATATATATATATATATATATATATATATATATATATATAAATATATATAAGTAGTGTAATATTTTAACATACAAATAATTTGGTTTTATCATAGACCACCCATAAAAATAAAACTTAACAAAATACTGGATACAGTATAATTATCTAGCCTATGCAGGCAGGTGATTGACACTTATTTAACATTTTTCTTTAGGTAATAGTACATGTTATACAAAATTTCTCTCTATTTTCCTTGAAATAATGAATTTCATACGATTCTCAAAAATATTGTAATTATTCTAAAAAAAGTAAACTTTTTTCAACTTTCTTACCTCTTTTTGTATTAATTTTTGACAGGAAATATAATTTTTGAATAAAATACAATCATTTTCATTTTTACAAGTAATAATACAAACAAAATATTTTTTTTAGAAAAAAACCTGAAAAAATTCAACATGAAAGTTGTCAAACAGTATTAAAAACTTATCTTATATATATATATATATATATATATATATATATATATATATATATATATAAAGATTACATTATATATATAACGTTTCTTGGGCTGAAAAACCTACAAGATTATTATTGCCAACCTTGCCTTTATAATAATTTTTAGGGGTTTTGGTGGTTAACTAGGCTAAAGCACTGGTTAGTCTGCTATGTCACTGAACTGCACAACTTAAGGTTCTAGCCACAGTTACTCCCATGGCTTTTCCTTTAATGTTAACGCTGATTCCTCATCCTCATTAGTCTAATTGACATAAAGTATTAATGTTAAGCAAAAAAATCTCTAATTTGACGTAATATACTTTACGTAGAATTAGTATCTGACTAAACAGGTTATTGTTTTCAACTGTAAGAAAAAACTGCACTAAAAGTTAAAAAATAGGCTTTATGAGTCAAATAGAAATAAAAATACAGCATTTTCTATGTTAAGTGACTTTTTATTTTTATTAGTAACCAATTTATTGCTACAGAGAAAAAATAAGAGTAAAACGTTTTTTTACCAAACTTGGGTTATCCAAAACCCAGGTTAACCAAATAACATCAGAAATCAGAAAAAAAATTGAATAGAGAATTGGTTCACATGTAGACAGGTTTCAATGACCCGATGGGTAACTTGTTTGCTTCCAACAGTTGGCCAAGGACATCACGGGCAGAGTGGCTCATCCCCCACTGCTTTTTTTTTGTCAATACAGAGCAGTACTGTAACTACAGTATAAATAAGTGCATTTATCTAGTTGGGAGACAAATGTAAATAGCCATGTGCATGTAAAGCAATGAAGACTGATTCACAAAAAATGTCTAATGCAATTGGGAGTATATAGATAACATTATGTTATATAAAATAAATGCAGTAATATATAACAGGCTACGAAATATACAGTGAATATGGACACTACAGTACGCACTATGACCACTTAATAACTTCAACTGTAATCTGTAAGTACAAAGCCCACCAAATACAATTACATAATCAAAACAAGACAATACCTGAGGTCTGCATGTGAACTGTGTGTGTTTCAGCATATCCAGGCGATGCTGATAACAAATACACACACATAGTAGATTTGTTTTAGTCAGTGTCTCGACTTTGTAAACAGAGTAGAGCACCAGAATGTAACACAAAGGCATAAGAAGGTTCATTGACCAATCAATGTAATGTATAAAGAGGCTACAATCGTAAATAGTGGAAATTACATTTGAACAATACCTAATACACTACAGTATGTACAGAGAACTCTTTAATCTGTAATAAATCAATTAATGTACAGTACTGCTCTATAGTTTGTTTTTATACACATTGTGTTTTTCCACGTTTTTTAACATGGAACTTTCTAAATTAGCAACACAATTTATTTTTCATAATATTCCTATTTAAATATTATAACAATAAATTATGACACAGTAAACACTAAATATTTTAATTACAAAATATTATGCAACTACCCCAGTAGCATTTTCTGTTGGCCCATTGTTGGTATTTTGTTTTCACACACGGTTGGGCAATGGTTAAAATTGGCACAATTGTCTACCAATTAATAACGAACCAAATCCCAACATAGGGCCAACAATTAAACATCACCAAAAACTAACAAAGAAATTGTTGGCCCAACTTACTCCCAACAGTTACCCAACTAACTTTCAATGGTAACCCTACTAATTACCAACATGTTTAAAGTATTATATTTCTATTCAATTGATTAGTGAACTTAATAGTAATCATAAATTCTCTATACATTCGCGAAGATATTTGAATACCTTTTATTATCAAATGTAGAATATTCTTACTCGAAGTAATATATAATATGTAGCCTACTTTAGCATTTTAACTGTATATTATAATGAACACATTATTTTGAGTAAGAATACATATCAAATTTAATAAAAAAATGTATTCAAACGTGTTAGTGAATGTACAGAAGTTATGATTATTATTAATTTCACTAATCAATTAAATAAAATATAACACTTTAAACATATTGGTAATTAGTAGGTTTAGGCCTACTATTGAAAGTTAGTTGAGTAACAAAAATGGTATATTTCGTTACTATAACTAGGTTATTTTACAAAAAGAACAAAATTGACAAAAACAAAATTTATTTAAATGGTAAATGTGAAAAGCCAAATCAAAGAAAGCACTATAGCACCAGATTAAAACTATAACTGTGCTGTATATGTAGGATCATGCAACTACTCTTAGGGAGTGATAACAAAGAAGTAAACCAGTAACGGACAAACTTTCACTTTTCCACAGTGCTGGCAATATTTCAAATAATTTTTTTTCTGGCAAAAAAACGATGTGGATATCATCGCCTATTTCAAATAATAAGTACATCATAAATCATCCACAGTAAATGATTATAGTTAAGTAGAAATAAAATAAGATTTTTAAAACTTTTTAATCATTGTAACACTATTGCTAGTATAGTAATTAATGATATGATATTATTCTGTTTACAATTATGCTAAAAAAAAAAAAAATGTTCTGTTGTTGGCAATTCTGTGTAAGTCATCACGTGCGCTTGCACTTTGCAGTAAATTTTACAACATCGATAAAATACTATTATACTAACAAATAAGACACTATTTTTAAACTTTTGGAATAATTATACCCTATTTGAATTACGAGATATTTATTTTAATCAAATATGTTTTATATTTTCCGCCAAGTAAGAATTAATGTTGGCCTAACAGCAGAGGTTTTCATGAATGTAACAGTTGGCCTAGCAAAGGAACAGCTCGTTGGCCCATTGAAGATAATTCGTTGGCGTAATAACTAACCATTGCCCAACTTTGCTGACAAAATCCCAACATTGGGCCAACAATGGCACACATTGTTGGGGTAATTAATAAACTATCAACAACCCATTAGACAAAAGAATCCACCTCATACTCAAAATAATCGTGGCACACAGCTTTCTCGCTGATGTATCAAATTTTTAAAAGCATTTTTTTATTTTACCCTTTATGAAATTCCGATATCTTTATCTTAGTCAGAATTAAAATCTGTGTATATTAGAAATTAAAATTTTCAAATTTAATTGAAAATACACCAATAAAATCTGACCGCCCACAAAAAAATATCTTAATTTCAAGAAATTTAAAAAATTCAAAATGCTAATTAATGAACTTTTTAATGCTGATTGCAATGGTGAAATCAGGTTAAACAAAATTAAGAAAAAAATATCTTGGAGCACTTTGACAACATATGCTTTATGTTGTGGACACAACAACTTTTTAAAACAACTTTTTAAGACACAAAATTAAAAATTTTCAACTTTTTAAGATATCAAAGAGATTAGAAGGTAATATTTAGTTATACTATTTTCAAAATATGCAAAGTCCCATGCTAAAAATTCATAAATTTTATTAAAAAAAATTGTTTTTAAAAAGTATGAAGCTCATTATCCTTATGCTATGAATTGTACTTTACTAGCCAACAGTACAAACATTAGATTCTAGTAAACTGACAAATTAAATATTAACAATAATATGTAGTAAATTTATTTATTTAACTTTTTAGATATTCTAAATCAGTACAAAAATTTAGAACCATTACATAATTCATTTTTTGTAAACATTTAAAATTTTTTAATTTGAAAATCTTTTTTAAACTTCTTTCCACAATTTTTACTGTACGCTGACCTTTAGATTTAAATTATATTTGGACGTTTTAAATTACTTTGCCTAGGATAAAGCTACACAAGTGTCTGTCCCTGTGCTTTGTTTATTGTCATACAAAAGATGTGACAAATGATGATTTTTCCTCATTGATCATTCGTCATTCATTTGTAAATAGGAAATTGTCTTTCATTTTGAAACAAAAAAAAAGAAATCTGTCTAAGAAAAAAATATCCATTCTCGATATTGTCTTATATTAATGCCAGATGTGATTTTTAGGTCCAAAGCAGTTATCATACATTTTATTAATTATTAGTTAAGTTCCATTTAACAATACTTGTATCATATTCATGTTTCTCAATAAGATGTACAGTTCTTGTGGTGGCAATCCACTTATCTCTGAACTATGAAGCAGCTTAGTAGGAAAGTGCAACAGTTCATTTTCTTTATCAGTAATTAGAGTATTCAAACTTATACACTGTTCTTGACACTCCTGAATTAGTTCTTAAGCTCTTTCGTTAATGTTAGAACACAACTGAACTAAAATGCAGTATGTTGTTTTTTACTGCTGTACTACATTATTTCTCCAAACACTTCTTTCACAATATAGGAATGTGAATGTTGATTGTCTTATGAATATTTGTTTCACATATTCCTTCAAAGTTCATGGTCAAATCAATGCACATTGAATTACAGAGCGCATTAATATAATCGATATTTTTCAATTTCCATTTTTCTCATAATCTATAATGAAGGTGATGCTTTATCAGGCATTTCAAATATTGCATAAATTTCACAACATGAAGGGTCATTACAATGAAGAGGATCAGTAATTAGCTTATGGCAAACCTTATGTAGAAATTATTACTGAAAGATGTTCTCTAATAACTGCCAAATTATCTTATTTTATTTAACTTTTGATGGTTTTATCAAGATTTATCAAGGCTCAGTGATTGATGTGACAGTTACTGCCATTAATGCCCTCATACTCATTAGTCCAACTGGCTTAAAATATAGACAATAAGAAAAAAAATCACTTCTTAAATGATAGTTAGAAGCATAATTTCATAATTCATTAGTAACAATACAAACTACATTGTTGGTTTTTATAATATAATGATGACATCCTATGGTGAACAGTATCATACATTTTAAAGCAATAAGGACCATGATTCAACATTTGCTCCAAACAATATAAAAAATATTGTATTATTACACTGCTGAATACCATCTCTGAAATTCTTTGACACTTCATTGTTGTCCATTGTTAATCCTTTAATCACAGTAAACGTTTTTAGTTTAACCTTTCCAGAGTGTGTGAACTAGCAGGATTTTTCCTGATTTAAAAAAAAAAATTAAAAAAAAAACAATTTTAAAACCGCTCCAGTTTAAAACCCTGTTTTAATATCTTTATAAGAAGAAATACTTTAATTGAAGTTCAGACACACATATAGGAGATCAAGAGCTTTAAACAGACCTTTAAATATTAAATTCAGTTCAGTGGATGAGGCCCATAGTTTACCCAATTGTTTTAAATATATGGTGGTTGGCATTTAGTGTAAACTTTTGTGTGTGTAAAAGTACTCACTGTTCAAAGTAGTCTTGAAAAATGTTTCTTTCAATGAATTTTTTACTGATTTTTAAAAATCATTTCATGATTTATCAATGAAAAGTTGAGTTTTCTCAAAATTTCTTTCATTTTTTTTTTTTTTTTGTGTTTAACGTCCGATTATTGTGCACACTTGGGCTAATGCAGACGAAAAATTTCTTTCAAACAATTGTTACTTTTGGTATCATTTTTTGAAAGTAAATATAATTTAAATAAACCAAATAATTTTGATTTTTATAAGTAGTTATGTTAGTTTCAAACAAAATAAGGGTTTTGGAAAAAAACTTGAAATAATTGAAAACATGATGGATTGTTGTTAGACATAACGATTGTCAAATAATATTAAAACCTTAATTAAATTTGATATAAATAACTCAGTTTATTCTTTTAAATTGTATAAAAAACCAGGCTGAAATACAAAAACAGGTTGTTAAAAGTTGATTAACTATTTTAACATGCAACTTTTCACACAGGTACATTACACCACTGTGTAAAACACTCTATCTATATTACAAAAAATAGTTACAGCAAAAAAATAATGATTTTATTTTTATGATGATCCATTTTTACCAAAATGAAGGAGGCAGAGACATTTTGGTTAACAAAATTTTTGGATAAGCAATAAAAGCAGTACAGAAAGCACATGGGCAGACACTTGTGTAACTTTATCCTGGGCAAAATCATTTAAAAATATCCAAATATAATTTAAACCTAAAGTTCAGAATACAACAGAAATTGAGGAAAGAAGTTTAACAAAGATTTTCAAATTATTTAAATGAAAAATGTTTACAAAAATGAATTATAAATAATTCAATAAATGGACTCATAATAGACAATATAAATAGACTCAAGTGAAATAGCTTGGACAAGTTATTCAGTAAAATCTGTTCAAATAGGTGGCAATTGCATAAAAACATTTTTTATCTTAATTTTTAAAAAAGTCTGGTTTCACCACCAAAATCAGCATTAAATATACATAAATTATCACTGAACATTTTTTAATTAATATACATTGGAAATAAAAAAATCTAATTTATACAGATTTAAAACTTGATGATTATGATGAGGAAATCAATATTCAAAGAAAGCATAAAATAAAAAACAGTACTGTTGTTTTTTGGAAATTTATTCCTTCACTTCAGTGAGACAGCTGCCTTCCAATATATTCAATGTGACTGTTTAGTGCAAATATATTGAGATACAGCTCCCAACTGCATTAAAATTGTTAATAAAAGATCACAATTTATTAAATAATACAGGATACATTCAATGAGGATGTTCAAATTACCTCGAAAGTTTGTCAGGGATATGCAACTGCACTGGTAACATAATAAAAGAGTTGCACTATTGTATAAACTTAACGTGTGAATTCATAATTTATTAACTAAATACTCGGGAATATTCTTCAGCATGTATTTATTATACCTTGTTTTCATGTTTTTAAATTAATTATATTTTAGATTTTCATTTTGTTTAATTATGGAATATATAACTTGTTGTGCATATTTTTTTTCGTATTTTGTGTTTTAGCATTCATGTTTTTTATTTTTTTAAGTAATTATTTTTATTAAATAATGAATACCTGAAAACTGGTACTTGTCAAATTCTGCATATATAAATCGCTGTAGCTCACTAGCAGTGATTTGGCTAGTTAGAATGCTACCACATTCTTTAAGAAAGTTTATAAATTGAGGGATTTAAAAAAAAAAGAGATATTAACTTTTAGCATGTTAAGATATTTTGGTTTCAAATTATACTTGTTAAAAGTCATCATATGGGTTATTTTTTGCTTTTATTTATTTTGGTACTTCTTATTTTGGAGTTTTTTCACTGTTTCTCGATGGATATTGGTGAAAAGATATTCCTATTGGGATAGGAATGGGGTCTTACCAACTCACTCTTGATGAAATAAATGGCTCTATGTACAGTCATAGAGCAAAACAATAGTCTGTGAATAATCCTGAGAAAAGCTTTTGGACATTGGTTGTGGCAAGGTATGTAAAAACATTTCTGTTTTGTAAGAAATAAAACTTAAGATTATTTTGATGTTAATGTTTAAGATATTCTAGACTATTTACCTAGTCTACAGTACCTAGTTTGAAGTAGAGTGCATATGCATATTATTTTAACGTAGATCCTATCAAAACATACTAAAATTATCTTCAATTTTATTAATTTAATTAATTATTTAATATGTTTCTAAGTTTAAAAAAATAATATAACTATTAATTTTTAAAATAATTTAACTTACTTTGCCAAGGAATTACTGTTATCAACAACAATTAGGCTTAAATTACTCAGCCAAATTTTTAGCATAACATATCAATTAGTTTTCACTTATTAAAATCTAAATAAAATGAGTCGTCCAGAAAGTCCAAAGTTTAATCATGATAAAGTTAATCAGATGAAGTACGTGGCCAGTGGTTCGTTTACTGGAATGAGGTTAATTTACTTTTCTACAAAATGAAGGTCTCATTGAAATGTTTAATAACGTTGCTGTTGTCCGTTTATATTCATTCAGGTATGTTTTCTGTGTAGGTAACATAAACAATAATAGTATTTATTACAAGTTTTATTTTAAAGTAACAAAAATAAGTAATGTTTTTCCTTTTTATAAAATAAGGTACTCACAGCAAATTAAAATATGTTTTACATAAAATTCTTTATTACAAAATCAAGATAAGCACGTAAAGCATAGTAATTATTATCCATGCCCACAACTAATGTACTTCAGGTTATTTCACTACTGGATAAAAATTTAACAATTTTACTTATTGACACTTTTATTAAATCTACAGTGATTATGTAATGCAAGCTTGTTATTATTAGCCTACAAATAATTATAGCTTGACTTAATGTCTACTAATAAATAGTTTTAGAAATTAAAATACTTCTTAAAAACTCTCAAAAATTTTGTTTAAATAAAATTTGAAAATGCTAATTTATAAGATGACTTTGTCAAAACCATTTTTTTTTTTTAAATTCTAAAACCATCTTCTTACAATTTTGAAAATGGTTGACAAGATTTTTCCATAAAATTTATAAAAAAATATTTTAATTATAAAAACACAGACAGTATGAGTAGACACTGAAAATCTAATGATTTTGATAAAATCCAAAACAAATAATTATTAAGTCATGTAGGCCATGTTTGAAAAAAATTCTATATATCATACAGATTTAATAACCTTTTTTACATTGCATTAAAAGTTTGTCATTCAAATAGGTACCATACAGTAATAATTTATTAAATTAAGTCAGTTTTATTACATCTAACTTTTATGTTCAATCAGCTGGTATAAAATTTCTAACTGTAATTAATAGATAAAATTAATTTTAAATTCTAAAATGGAGCAAACTTGGTTTCTCGATACTTTATTAATGAATGTAAATAATGCTGTGCAAAGTTGACATATGTTGCATAATGTATGGAAATGTTTTGTTTTTTGTAATGAGTGAGGGATGGGAGAAAAAATAGAATGACCAATGTTTTAGCCACATGTAAGTGTCCCCTGTAAATGTAAATATGCAGACCAACTCTATTTGTTTTATTTATTTGGAATCAATAAATGACATTCTTTGAGTAGAACATCCACTAAAAAATCTGCCTATTTTGAATCATTATCTGTAATCTTGGTAAGCTGGCCAAAATATCAGTAGTAGAATAACTTCTTGATTCAGTTAGTTCTTATGTGCACATTCTTACGGCTTTCATTATTTTGTATTTATTACAAGTATTTATATGCAGAATCTTTTTATCTTTCAATTAATTATAGGTGATGAACATTTCCACAAATTTTCAATTTGTCTCATCTTTTAGCATTAAAACGCCTTGAGTAATGAATGTTTCCTCATCTGAACTTTCAGTCTATGCAGCACGCACAATAATGTTTCTACACTCTAAATACACAAATAATGAGTTCTGATCATAATCACTACTGTCACAGAAAGGATTCTCAACCTGATGAATATGTGAAGATATTGCTTCAACCATTCACGGCTGGTGTATACGCCATCTTAAGTAGAAGCCCATTTCTCTTAAGCTTCTATTGACCCCACTTGTCTAAGTCTTTTATCAGCCTGTATTAATGAGATTCTTCCTGCCCCAACAATAACATCTCTTTCTTGCAACGTTTTTGACCAGAGTGTAAAACTTTCTCTATTTTGTAAGTCTGGCTCAGGGTCCCCACATAGGTGGCAGTACTGCTGTTTCCATGAAAACAGGGTCTGTGGGTGAAAGGGGCTTGCAAAAGAGCAACAAAAAATTTTATTAAAACATATAATGTAAAAATCCTTTAACTGAAACCACTAAGTAGATAGTTGTAGGACCAGTGATAGTACAGTTACAGTGTACTCCAAACTCTGCAAATGCAGCAACAGGCTGGGGCCTTCAATCAAATCAGACTCAAAGTCAGAGACTAATGTTGTTAATTTTATTTTTCTTCTTTCCTGCCCCTTAGTCTCTCCCACCACCCCTCATATCTGCTGAGATATTCACAAGCCATCTAGCTTATATTATGATGAATCACTCAGTGTATGCATATTCCAGTCACTAGTTTGAAGTTTGGAAATTTAGAAACAAAGTAGAAACTTTTTCACATGTACATTTTTTTACACAGATGGAACATTTTCACAACTAAAGTGCTACTTACTCTAAAAAAAAAAAAAAAAAAAAACAAGCAAGGCGGTATGGACAATTTGAAGCTTGATTTTAGTCACAAAGTACTATTCAGGTATATTAAAGACCTTGGAGTGAGTATTGAGTTGAAGTAATTCCTAGATCAAAAAGCAAATAATAAAGATCTGAGGAAACATATTTCTTCTTTTCAAGGCCTCTATGTGACAGCATTTTACTTTATGGTGTTGAGATGAATGAATGAAAGAAGTGTAACAATTCAGTTTCAAAACATTTCTCTGGACACCAAGGTCACAAACAAATGTAGTCTGACTTAAAGAGGACATGCTACTTAGAGAATCGTTAGAAGAAATCATTAATGAATAACACTTAACAGTGCAAACAATGAAAATACCATCTTTGTTTTCAAATCTGAAAACAAGGAATCATCCTTCCCCTTCATCAGCAACCCCTGTTAATGTTAATACAATTGAAGAAAACCTTACAACTAACAAGATTTACAGATCCCTGCATTATATTTTATGACAAAATTTGAAGCAGGCTATTCCTTAAAAAAACTTTCCAGTCCAATGGGTTCTCAAACCCCTTGTAACCCATTACAATTACTTAACTCAATCCATGAAAAGTTATAGTAACTAATTTTCATAAACATTTGTATTGCATGAAGAATTTTTTGAATGATTTCAGTAATTATTTCATCAGCAGAAAGAGCATTTAAAGTTTAATTAAATTAGGAATAGAGCTGGTGGAATGAGACACAAGAGCCAAGAGAAAATGTGGTGTTGCCACTTGTCTGTTTTAAACTCCCAGTTGCTCGCTCACTCCAAGACTACAATACAGCAATAATGGGAGGAGTGTAACAACACCTTGCTGTGCTGTTATTGTAACAACAGCTTGCCACAATTGGTGTAAGCCCATTAAGAAACTTCAGCCACCACTTCCACTTGATGGGCAAGGGTCCTATTCCTATATTTAACTCAACTATAGTAAACTTGGAATCATATTGAAGACATGGCAATGCTTGTCAATGAGCCAAGAAAGACTTAATTTGCAAAGTGCATTTGCTATTGAATACCGCCTTGCTTCAAGCACTGACTTCAAAGATTTCATTGATTAAATCTTAATGACGAAAGCTAGAAAAACATAAAATAATTCATGTAAATGTAAATAATATAAAATAATTTTCAAGATGGACACTTTACATTTTCGCTTTGTATTTCTAACTTCAATTGCAGAGACTAAGTATGAAAATAACATTTTGATTTTTTGGAATTAAAGTTGTATATTTATAAACTAAGTATGTATTTAATATAATTGTACTTAAATACCTTGTTTGCTTAATATATACAAATATATATATGTTATATAATATAATAATAATAATAATAATATATATATATATATATATATATATATATATATATATATATATATATATATATATATTTCTTATTTTAAGGCACATTAAGGCCTCATTCACATTATCGCCTCCCTAAAGTGTTAAAATCGTAAGTGTGTGTTAGACTCAGGTACCGAAAGTGTGTAAATCCTCTCAATTCCTAGTGGATATAAATATATATATGTGTATATATATATATATATATATATATATATATATATATATATATATGTATATATATATATATATGTATATATATATTATATATATTATATGTAACTCTCTCTTATAAACCTATATGGAATAGGAGTATATGGTTTAGGATAAAAATGTCTCTGTTCAAGGTTTCAAACATAAGCAGTGAAATAGAAATTGTTTTCAGTTTCTGCAAAGATTATTTTTTTCATCAAAGTTGAAGAGGAGCCTGTCATAAGAGCAGGCATGGGGTTCACAAATTGACAAAGGGAGAAGCCTGGTTTGGTTCTATTTATCTTTGGCTCCTGGTATGTCTCATTCCTTTTCTTATATTCAAGATCAATTAACGGCATGCTTATAGAGACCAGGGCTGGTGCAATATAATGACAGTACATTGCTTAACATATCTCATTTTCTTCTTGTGTGTTTGTTTTTTTCACTTACTTTGCCAAACTTACTGGTTCAATGATTAATTGTTGACAGACATTTATGGAAAATGTACTAGTTCCTTGACACAAAATACCTTCTCTGTATGTGCCTCTTAGGCCGTTGTAAGATTAGTCTTTCCAGAATCTTTCTGATCATGTCTAATAGACAAACCTAGGTCTGTTTGAGACTGGACCAAGCAAAAGTTGTGCATAACTATGCAACAAAGAATCACAACAATTATGGAATTGCTGGCATACTGCTAGTTGTCACAAACAACAGTTCATGAAGGACAACAGTTGAGAACTGAAAGTAGGTGAAGGGAGTGAAACAATAGTTGTATGTAGTGCTATTGAGGAATGAATGGAAAACTCAAGGCAGGGAGTTGAGCAAGGGTGAAGAGCAGTGTCAATAATAATGAGTAAGTAGATTGTTTTTTAGTAGACCCTATCTTCATTACATCATGACTTTTGAATGACAATAGTTGATATTTTTTTAAAAGTTTAATGTTCAGAGTCTTTGTCTGAAGTACTATTCACTCTTTGATTGTGACCAATAAACATATTAGATTATAAGGCTGAGTGGCCACCAAAGGCAGAGTAGAGTTGCGCTGAACTGAGCAAAATGAAGATGAATGGCAACCAGAACCAGAGTTCAGTCAGTTTAAAGAACACATTTATATCTTTAAGGCAACAGACTAAATATTTAGGCCTACTGTAATGAATTATAGGAAACTACTGTGTTTAAAATCGTAACCTAGGCAAAGAGAAATAATAAGTTTGGAGGCTTGGTCAATATGGTGGAGGAAGCAGAGTCAGCATCAAAACCAAACCTGGACAGAGTTAAAGATAATCAGAGCAGAGTACAATGACACCACTTGACTACACTCAACTCCATTACGCTTGCAGTGGCCACATTAAAAACATGCGTTAGGTTTTGAATGCAAAATCATTGCGCTTACCACAATTCTGCTCTGCCTTTGGTGGCTACCTGGCCTAAGTAGATTTTTTAATTAATTAAAATATTATAAAAGGGAGAAATATAATTTGGAAATAGCAAACTATCTCTATTGCAGTAACTCAAAGTAACATCGTAATTGATTCTGCAGTTGGTAGCGTAAGTTGGAATATGATATATGTTTAGAATATATATTATATGTTATTCTTTATCATTAATGTATTGTTAAAATCAAGAATGTGGTTCGAAAAAATTAATTCCCTAATGAAATAACACAATGACCAATTTACTTTAATTTAAAACACCCCATAAAAAATAAAAACTTCAAAACTGATAATTAAAATCCATCCTAAAATAACTTTTTCAAAAATGAACAAAAGACAAAAGTATTAAACCAAAACTAAAATCTTTACTAAAACAAATTTTGAAAAATAAACTGAAAAGATTAAAAAAAAACTATAGACCAAATTAATATTGATATATAGAATATATATATATATATATATATATATATATATATATATATATATATATATATATATATATATATATGAGAGAGAGAGAGAGAGAGAGAGAGAGATAGAGAGAGAGAGAGAGAGAGAGAGAGAGATAGAGAGAGAGAGAGAGAGAGAGAGAGAGAGAGAGAGAGAGAGAGAGAGAGAGAGAGAGAGAGAGAGAGAGAGAGAGAGAGAGAGAGAGAGAGAGAGAGAGAGAGAGAGAGAGAGAGAGAGAGAGAGAGAGAGAGAGAGAGAGAGAGAGAGAGAGAGAGAGAGAGAGAGAGAGAGAGAGAGAGAGAGAGAGAGAGAGAGAGAGAGAGAGAGAGAGAGAGAGAGAGAGAGAGAGAGAGAGAGAGAGAGAGAGAGAGAGAGAGAGAGAGAGAGAGAGAGAGAGAGAGAGAGAGAGAGAGAGAGAGAGAGAGAGAGAGAGAGAGAGAGAGAGAGAGAGAGAGAGAGAGAGAGAGAGAGAGAGAGAGAGAGAGAGAGAGAGAGAGAGAGAGAGAGAGAGAGAGAGAGAGAGAGAGAGAGAGAGAGAGAGAGAGAGAGAGAGAGAGAGAGAGAGAGAGAGAGAGAGAGAGAGAGAGAGAGAGAGAGAGAGAGAGAGAGAGAGAGAGAGAGAGAGAGAGAGAGAGAGAGGAGAGAGAGAGAGAGAGAGAGAGAGAGAGAGAGAGAGAGAGAGAGAGAGAGAGAGAGAGAGAGAGAGAGAGAGAGAGAGAGAGAGAGAGAGAGAGAGAGAGAGAGAGAGAGAGAGAGAGAGAGAGAGAGAGAGAGAGAGAGAGAGAGAGAGAGAGAGAGAGAGAGAGAGAGAGAGAGAGAGAGAGAGAGAATCAATGGAATAAACAGTTAAAAGAAATTAAAAATAAATGAAATTAAAATTTAAAAATGAACGGATTTACTTACTGAATTATGTATTACTTTATACTGACGAAGAAATATAAACTTAAACGTAGACAGTATATATAAACAATCAGAATACTACAAAGTACAATGCATTAGTAATAATAATAAAACTATAATATACTGAAAAAAAGATAGAAATCTACACTTGACAGAAACTCACAGAATACAAAGTAATCACACATGAACAGAAAAAACTAGCAAAAAATTGTTTATTTTTTCTGACAAGAAAAGAAGTAGATTAAAGCAGCAGAACTTTCTATATCTTGTTTGTTGGGTGGCAGAAACAGACATCCTAGTGTTTTATTAACATCACAAAAAAAAAAACGAAAAACAATTAAATGACTTATATCAAGACAATGTAGTACTGTACAACATAATTAATGGAATAACGCCTTAAGGTATAACTGTATTTGTTCATTGAACCACAAATATAATTTATACTAATTCTAAATTGGTATAAATAAAATGGTATAATATAATACCAACATTTTCTACTCCAGTATTTTATCACCCCAAAATATTGAAATGTATTTTAAGGAATGATCAAAGTTTATTATGTACAAGATGGCAGGAAAATTCCATGCCTAATACAATGCTTACAGTTGTTACTCATTAACAATTGTGAAAAGGTTCAAATTAACATAGGAAGTAAATATCCATTTGAAACTGAACAACGGTACTACAATTTACAGTACTGTTGCCAGTTTATTGGGATCCTGGAACAAGAAATATATGTGGGTCAGGCTTCTAAACAATAACTTGGATATTCACAGCCATTTAAGTAACAATCTAAGTGGAATAAATTAGACATGGCTAGTGTAGAATAAGTGGACAATAAGCTTCTTCTGACTGAACACAGTGGACAAAATGGAATAACTGAAAAACAAAAATATCTAAGAAGAGTTGCCACTTGTAGATAAGTCTATAAAAAGTGTGTTCTTTTTCCTTGTTGAAATCTACAGATTGTTTTTCTTACAATTCCAATGAACTCAGCAACCTTTGCAAGTTTTTTTTTGTGCTTGTGGCAGTTAAAAACACACACAAAAGTACACCATTGATCAAGGATAACCTCATTGGCTTTTTTGGCTATTGAAAGGAGTTTTGATGTAAATATTTTCAAAGTAAGTGATGACTTTAATTCAAGCCAAGAAAGCGGACTTTTCTGTGCGAAAAACATATTATTACATTACATTGTACTGTAATAAAATAAAGCCTGGTTTTTAATTTTTGATTTTAATGAAAAAAAACAGGTTAAGCACCCAATCAATTTGAGATAGGCCTACTATTTAGTTCTGTATGAATTATATTTACAAGTGGTTTTTTATATATATATATATATATATATATATATATATATATATATATATATATATAAATTTATACATATATACATTTTTGTTATCATTTCAAGAGATTAACATTGAATGTTCTACAACAAATAAATAGAGAATGTTATAATTACTTTGTGGTGAAAAATGCTTCGAAAATACATTAAAAGCTAAAAATTTAACCCTAATTAAATAAATTTCCATAGACCTTATGGTAGTCCCAGCAGTCCAATTTTAAAACTGAAATTATGCTATTTGTATTTCCTTAACACTTTATATATGAGAATAATAACTTTCTGTATGAAAAATTTTTGTTGGGAATTCTGCCCTGTCCCTCTGATTTACCTGCTCCAAAGAACTTTATTTTCTCTCTCTGATCTTCTATTGTGAAGATGTTTGGGTCTTTTACTTTTATGTTTTATCCTTTACTTCAAGTGAGTGTTTTTTATATCCCAGCCTGCCTTTAAAGGTAATATTGTACTTTACATGAACTATAAATGATTTGTGCAGTAACCTTTTACCTAGAGTTAATTTGTTGTTCTGGCAAATAGTCACTTTTAAATGATTTCCAAATCGCCAATTTTAAAATTGACACTTGCAATTAGGAGATGACAATGTAAGGTCAAGTGTACTGAGAGCTCCAGTAGATGGGCCATTTTATTTTTTGGTTTACCAGGATTACTTTGTTTGAATTAATCCTCTTGAATAATACAGAGGATTAATTTTCTGTTCTTTGACTCTAACTCAAAAGTATTCTCATTAGATGCCAGCCTTTTTTTTGATGGATTCCTCTTTTTTTGCACTGAAACTCTTGTTAATGTTAAAATTGTTTTGACTTGTTTTTTGGGGGGAGGACTTGGTGAGTGATCTCTGAGCTGCACCCTTAGGTTCTTAATTTGAGCCACAGTTACTTCCATTGCTTTACTCTTACTGTTACTGTTGAGCACTCCCTCATCCTCATTAACTGGCACAAAGTCTGGGTGTTAAAAAAAAAATTCTGTTACTGTACCAAAAATATAAATCATGTATCATGTTTTTCTTGATTCCTCATTTTTATTATTAATTAGTTGATGTTGCTCTTCAGTTATAAGTTTTATTAATTGTAACATTTTCATTGGCAATTTTTTTTCATTTATATTTATTTAAATTTTTTTTTTTTAACGTCCGACTATTGTGCACATTTGGGCTAATGCAGACGATGGGATGATTTATAGCGTATGAAAATGCAAGCCCTGGCCAGGAATCGAACCCGGGTCCTCGGGGTGAAAGCCCAGTACGCTATCAACTAGCCCACTGAGGCTATTTATTTTCTAATCATCACAGTCTTTCTAGTTCATTTTTTCTTAATCTTTATTCTTCATTTTAAACAAATATTTTTTTAATTTTACTGTACATTTTATTTAGAAATTGCATTTTTAACATAACCTCAATTGAAATGATATTGAAGCAACAGCTCTTGTGCGAAATAAGCTGTTTAGAAGTAGTTACAATGATATTTTTATATATACAGTAGCATGTAGCGCTCTAAATATGCTATTATATGAAATATGACATTGGCACCCATCACACAAAATCCATCACAACTAGCCCTAAAACATGATAATGATGTTAAAAAAATAATAGATTTTATACTTTATTCTTGCTTTCCAAATGATAATTTTTAACATATGTGGTTATTTGTGTTTCATGTGTTTCTTTAATGAGACATGTTGAAAGCCCTGACAAGGTTTCTTTTTGGTTTTTTGTCTGTACTTCGCTGCTACTTTTGAGATTTCTGCTAAAAAAGCAGCAGTTAGCATTCATTTCAATACAAGTATTATTTTGACATTTACTTTCAGTGAGCTTAAGTCTGTTCACTTGATCAGAGGGACAAGATCTACGTATGACCAACCAGATCAGAAAAATAGATGAAATGCAAAATGCTTACACCAACATGTGCTTTTTGCCAAAAGCCTTAATTTAAAAAAAATAATAATAATAAAAAATCTGACCAATATATTTTTAGGCAGGATTGCAAAGCTTTTTTTATAAGAAAAGCAACATGGCAGGTAGACAGATTACTAAGTGAAATTTGACTACTGGTATCTGACATTTTTTGCTCAATTTTATTCCTGTAATCCAAAAACAGAAAACTATGCCACTTTTTTCAAGACAGTATATTTAAACATATTTGTTTCAGGACATTCTGCTCATTCCGAGTCTGATATAAATGACTGTACAAAGGAAGGATGTACAAGACACAACCACAAAATCTTAGCTAGAACAAAGAGAGAGAACAACAATGAATTTATACAGGTACATAAATAACAAGGCTTCAGAATGTTTTTGTTTCTGATGTGTCAAACTGTGCTTTTTATTATGTAATATATTTCGCTAATACCAGTTAAAAACGTGGGATTTATGTATCTATAAGAAAATCTAATCCTAATGGTATAATGAGGTCTAGTTAGTAGTAACTAGATCTACTAATTAGTTATAATAATCTGTCATCATCATATAAGATGAGGAATTCTTGCATAAAAATCAACCACCAACTACAATTAATAAACTTTATAAAACAATTTTTAAAGTAAATTTTGACTAATCATTTTTAATTTAGACTATATGAAATGATTCTATTAGTTTAGACTATTACATTTATAAATGTAAATTTTAGTTTTAAAGACTGATTTCATCTGTGATGGGAGGTAGTTTGTCTACAGAATGTAACTACTAGGGATGACTGATTGAGACATTGTAAGACTAGGCTTGTATTTTTAAAATGACAGCATTTATCTCTAGAATGGTAGCCTTAAAAAAACTTATGTTATGTGTAGTGACACGTAAATTTGACTTACAGTTCAGAAACGTACAGTCCTTTGCTAGTTCTGCTGTAAAATGATATATTTTGTTTTTTTATATTATTTTTTATTTGTTTCAGTTAAATTCAACATAAAAAAAAACTAGGCACTAATTTTAAAAAAATAAAAAATAATTTACTTATAAAAAACAAAAATTATACATAAATGAAAAAGAACATAATTTCATGAATAAAGTTTTATTGATATATTTTTCAGCTTAAAAATACCTGTGCTAGTTTTAATTTAATTTAGTGTTAAAAAAATATGGTTACAATAATGTAATAGCTCCAAATAAGTAACTAAAATCTACTTAATTATACTAAAATTAACTAAAATTTCGTAACATTAAACATAAAATATAAAAGAAAAAAAATAGTTTTTGCATGCATTTTTTTAACTGCATTTGGGGAGAACATTTATTTTATATTCACCACAAATAGCTTTCCCACAGTTGCAGAACTTTTGTCACCTCTTTATCCTGACATCGCAAGAAGCATAATAATTCCTTGCGCCTTTTTATTTGGGCATTGGAAAAGAACTTGTTTTCTTTGGCTGAAGTCTGCTAAGACCATCTCCATGTCATTCTTAGGTTACAGGGCTTATATTTTTTTCATTGAGTCGTACTTCTTGCCAAGGATTTGATAGATGTTCGTGAAAATTTAGGCAAAAATATTGCCTTGCAAGGGCTTAGGCTTCATTCCATTTATTCTAAAAAATTTGTGCAGACAAATGACATACGAGTTCACAAACAAAATATTAGTCATATTATAGAAAAGGCACAATGGCCAGTGTTTGGTTTTTTAGCCACCAATCTGTAATTTTGTCTAACAAAAACGTTTCAATAATATAAATGCTATTACAGAGAGTGATTACTTATAATAATATCATGAACAAAAATTGAAACTAAACAAAGTCCTGTAAAACAAAAATTTCACAAATAAATAAATGCTATTATAGGCAGTGACACGTAAAATGAATGTACAATAGAATATGTTTAGAAGGTAGAGACACATCACCCAGATGTCTGACTTCCAAAAATTAATAACACAAAAACTAATCGCAAATACATCTACTTACAATGCTGGCTGGTCAGCAACTAGTTAGTTGCTTGAGGCAATGGTAAGAGGGTGAGGGGTTTGAGTGGATTGAATTAAAAGAATTGTGTAATCACAATGTACGCTACCTTTCTAGGGTTAAAAACTACATGGATTACTTTCAGACTGAACACATCAATTTCCACTTTTTGAACACCACTGAAAATTATATTTTTAAAGGGTGTTTAAGGACGTTTTCTGTATTTGTTTGCAAGTCTTCAAATGAGTTTAATTAGTTTCCTTTCAGAGAAAAGTTTAGGAGAGGAATGTCCAGAAAAATGGAATTTGGCCAACAGTTCTGTGATAGAGAACACAAGTTAAGCTGTTGCGTTTTTGCCAGAGTGTGTAGGCTTTTTCTTCAGACAAATGCCAAAGGACAATATTATAACTTGCTATGTTAACTGTCTGCCTCTAGGAGTGAATTTGTGATGCAATACCACTACAATAAATAAAAGAAAATATCATCAACATTGTCTTAACTTTTTCAAGCCTTTATTTTGGTTGTTTGGAACATGGACACTTATACTATGGTGTTTATGCCTTTATTTATAAGTCATATTCATAAACCTATATTTTGTCACAATAATAACCCTATTTAACAACTCTGGGTCAATTTTAGCTTCATTAATCAGTTAAGACCCTTCCTATTGGTGTTGTTTCTGCTGGTCTGACAAACATTAATTATGGAATGAAATTTTACACATGTTCATGTTTATCAAACGTTCAAAAAAATTTAGTTCTTCTGTCAGTTTCCTAATTGCAAGTTTACCGTCAGAACACCACTGGAACTTTCATAATGCTTTCATTGAATTTTGAAATAGCGAACCAGCTGGAAAAGGAACTGTTTGTTAACTGTTTCATGGGCACCTTTGAATTTGTTGAACCATATTAAATCATTTGATTTTTCAGGCATTTACCTCTGAATGTTGTTTCTTAAAGAGTTTATTAGTCTTTGCAGCTGATTTCCTGGCTTAAAAAATTATACAAACTTGTTTTATTCTTCCATTCATTTTAATAATGCTGCCACTAAAAAACAAAACAAACACATCTATTTACATATTTAAACTAACCTTAAATGAAACCTTGACTTGACCTTGATTAGAACTTTACCTAACCTTGGTTTGACCTTGACATAACCTTGAACTGACCTTTACATAACCTTGACATGAACTTTAGCAGACCATGACCTGAACTTGACACACCATGCCCTACTCTTCACATAACTTTGATCTAACTTTAACCTGACCTTGGTGAGACCTTAACTTGAACTTTACCTGACCTTGACATAACCTTGAACTGACCTTGAGCTTATCTTGACGTAGTCTTGAACTGACCTTAACTTTACATTTAACTGACCTTCACAAAACATTCACTTGACCTTAACATGAACTTGTCACACAATGGACTGCCCTTAACCTTAATATGACTTTGACCTAACCTTGAAATGACCTTGACTTGACCTTCAGCTTATCTTGATATAGTTTTGATAATATGTTTAAATAATAATAAAGTTATTTACTTGTTACCTTCTTTGTTACAGAGGATTTGTTCACCAAACAAAAAATGGCAAGAAAATGAAAAATCCTGTGTTTGTAGCGCAGATGGATTGAAAATTATTTGTTCTGAAAATGAAGGAACATCACGTCGGAAACGAAGTATACGTAAAAAAAGATCAAACTGTTGCGGAAATAACAATCAAAATACAAATCCACCAAACAGAGGCTATGCAGGTTTCAGGGGGAATTGTTGCCCACCAAATCCAGTCCCTGCAGGTTTTGGTGGGAACTGTTGCCCACCAAATCCAGGCCATGTAGATCATAGTGGATATTATTGTCCACCAAACATGCCTCATGGTACTGCAAGTTTTTGTAACTGTATGCAACACTTTTATAACTGTATGTGTAGTTACATGCAACATTTTTGTCACAGTTGCCATGGTAACAGGCGTAAAGCTCTTCGAGCAAACAGCTGTTGTGATAATTGCTGTGAAGGTTTGTGTGGTTCTACACCTGACTGGCGCTGTTACTGTTCACACAACAGAAACACAGCAGGACATTTACCACCTAGACAAAGAGCAAATACCTGTTGTGATAATTGTTGTGAAGGTTTGTGCGGTTCTACCTCTGACTGGCGTTGTCATTGTACACATAACAGACACTCAGCAAAGCAACCATCCGAAGATAATTTAGACCCGCTTGATAATATAAAAATTGATTTGAATTCATTATTTGATTTTTGTAAAACACATGCAGTTCCAGATGCAGAAAACAAAGCAGCACCAACAATTGATCTTAGTGCTGTGTTTGCATTCTGTGATAAGGCTGCTGAAAGCTTTAAAAAACAAGAGAACATAAATGAAACTAAACAAAGAGATCAAAATGGTACCGAGCCACAACAAAACCAAAATGGTACTGAGCCACAACAAAGTCAAAGTGGTAATGAGCAACAACAAAATCAAAATGGCAATGAGCAACTACAACAATCACTTCGTGACGATATAGGAGCAGAGCTAAAATCTGCTTTTAGTTATATGAAAGAGAAAGCTTGTGCCCCATTGGCTAATTTTGCTGCTAACCTATGTAAAAATGTAACAAATCAAAATAAAGTCAATGGTCAAGAACCTATGGAAGCACTTAAACAGGTGTTCCAATCCATGAAAGATTACATGGATAAAAAACAAAATATTCAAACAACCACTCCTCCAACTCCAACCAATCAAGAAAATCAAGCTAAAGAACAAAGAATAAATCGCAGCAACTATAACAACCCAAATAACAGAGCATTCCAAGGAAACAAAGTCAAACCTGGAGCCTACAAAGGAAAAACTATTCTGCAACACTTAGTCTCTAATACTTTTGGAGAAGAAGAAGTGGCCAATGTTCATAGCAATGAAATGGTTTTTATAAGCTTAAAAAAATAAAGTTTTATATCCTATTTATATGTTTAAATAAAGTTATTTATTTGTGTTGCTTTAACTTTATCTTAAAAATAGCAACCAAACTAGTTTAAAAAATGTAACTTTATTTGTAGCTCTAAAAGCACTTTTCTGTAAACTTCAGATCTTAAGCAAACAAATCGGCTTCAAAAGTTGTGGTTTATTTTTTTCAATTAATGTGTAAAATTTTAAATTATTTTATTTAAAATTTTGCTCTATTGTCATATATTGTGGTTTTAGTATGTGATATGCTAGCTTCATAAATGATAAATAATTGTCATTGTCTAAATTTGTTACCTAAGCTAATAAATTTTATTAAATGAATTAAAAAAAATTCTATTTTGCCAAACATCTGTATGTATGCCTACTAATTTAGTGCTATTATAATTTAACTCAAATTAACTTCCATCAAGTGCAGGAAGATGATCAAATATGATTGCCCTGGGGAAGCACCCAAAATTCTTATTATCCATTTGAAAACTTATTGCGTTACATTTAGAGACCATAGAATATGACCAATTAAAATTGACACAATATTTTCTTTTTTTAGAGTAAACCATACAAGAAAGTTAGAAAATAGAATTTCTTTAAATTCTTTAAATGGTTGCTACGTTAAAAATGTGAATATAGTTTATAGAATAACAAACTTTTCCTTACACATATTCAGTAATTAGCTATGTACATAGGTTACTTTTTTTTAAATAACATCTGATAAGGTTACAAAAATATTACTGTATTTTCAAAGCAGAACTGCCACTGCTTAGATTATCTAGCTCACCAATACTGATCAAGTCCCTTTCTCTGTACAAGTAAAGAAGCATATATTTCAATGCCAAAATGAATGACTAGGCAGAAGAAACTACACAAAAACTAAAATAAAAAAAGTGTAGAAACTATTACAAATTTGTGTTGTACTTTTTATTTATTGAAGCTGTAAGAAAAATCTTTTTAATCAAAAGTAAAGAGAATAGCCCCTAACACAGAAAACTCGTGTAAACATAAATGTAAATATCTGGCAATAAAACAGTTGCATGAGCTGAATCCAATGAATGTATTCTTAAATAATTATGTGATCAAATAAAATTTTCTCCGTAAGATTAATATGGAAAATTTATGGAGCCAATTTAAGAAGTTTAAGAGCCCCACTTACTTTGAAGTTTTGGTACTTAACTAAGTTTAGTATAAAAATATAATTAATATTAAACTTATTCAACTCGACTTGTTAATTATATTATTATTAAAAATATAATTACTATAATAACTAAACTTGTTCAACTCTTTTAAAATCCTTCCCCCTTCTTTTACTAAATTGTTAAATATACCTTAAACCTACAGATTTCTGGTTATCCAAAATCAGATATAAGAAATAAAAAAAAAAAGTTTTACAGCTAGAAATTTTATCTTAATATCAAATCAGCAGGTTTTTAATCAGACTGACTTGAGCAGTGTGTGTGATCGCAGACATGTTAAGTAAACTGAGACATGAAAAATTAAATATAAAAAATTGTAAGCATCGAAAATCACAGGAAGTGTTGAATCACACAATGAAAAAATGAATGTGATAATTTGAAAAAAAAAACATAGTATGGACACTTGCTATTATCTGATGGATTTTCATTCCAGTACATGTTGTATTACAACTTACAATTATCTTATTGTTTAGAGACAACTGAATATATAACTATTAATTTTGTAAGTGCTTATTTTGAAAAAAAATGTTAATATATAAAAGAAGACGTCCTGACTGACATTCATAATCAATGCAGAGCCAAAACTATTTTAGCTAGCGACTTGAAATTTTCAGGGTACATTTGTGTTACCATATACGCATGCACTAGGAAAGGATTTTGCAAAAAAATGATTTTAACGCCATTAAACTACCTACCCTGTCCACATTTAATAATCAATGCACAGCTAAGACTATTATAATTAGAGACTTGAAATTTTCAGGGTTCCTTCTTACAACAATGTCAAGGTGCGTTAAGAAAAGATTTTGCAAACATTTGATTTTAACGCCATTAAATTACTTACCCAGTCCAAATGTAATAATCAACGTACAGTAAAGACAATTGTAGCTAGAGACTTGAAATTTTTAGGGTACCTTCTTACAACAATTTTAAGGTCCACTAAGAAAGGATTTTGCAAAAATTTGATTTTAATGCCATTAAACCCAGTCTAACTTTAATAATCAATGTATAGCCGAGACTATAATAGCTAAAGATTTGAAATTTTCAGGGTTACTACCACATGTACGGGTGCACTGAAAAACGATTTTCCAGTATTCGTCACCTAAAGAGGTAAAAATGATATACAACAATTTTCATTGGAAAAAATATGTTTTTCGTTTGACCTTCTTAAAACATAACATAGTCACTCTTAAATATAAGTAATGAAATATATTTTTCACCATTTCCCAAAACTCATCCCCTAAAGAGATTGAAAGGGGGTAGAAAATGTAAAAAAAGGATACATTATTTGCATTGAAAAAATATTTTAATGCAGTTTAAGTTTCGTGGGCGAAGCCGCAATGGGTAATACTAGAGTATTGGATTATTGTAATGCTAATCATTGGATTATTGTTTTGAAATTTGATACGAAGGTACCTAAAGAGATTGAAAGGGGGTAGACATTGTAAAAAAGGGGTATACTATTTTGCATTAAAAAAAATATATTTTTGGGTCATATATTCTAGAAATATACTATGAAACACATATTTCTACATTTTTCTGAATTCATTCCTTAAAGAATAAATATGTAAAAATAGGTATCATTGGAGAAAAAAGAGTGTTTGCATTGGAGAAAAATATTTCTTATAGGATTTTCTTAAAAGTAAACAAAATATTCTAAAACACAAATTATGATACATGTAATTCAGTATTCCCCTCCTGAATTCATCCCCTAAAAGAACAAAAATATTTAAAAAAATATCAGTGTTTGTATTAGAGAAAAATATTTTAATCAGATTTTCTTAAATTCGAATGGAACACCTTTGAAGACAATAAAAACATATTTAGGTTATAATATTTTTTCATATTCACTGTAAAACAGTCATAAGTTTATTTTATTAATAAATAAAATAGTCATAATCACTATTTTTTAAATTATATTATATTATATATATATATATATATATATATATATATATATATATATATATATATATATATTGCAAATCTGAATATATATAAACAAATTATACTAACAACAATTAACAAACAGATTATATATAAATTATATAATCACTATTTTATTAATATATATTTTTTATCTTTCTATATTTTTAAATTACCGAAACAGTTTAAGTTTTGTGGGCGAAGCCATGACGGGTAATGCTAGTTCTTCATAAAACAATTGGGAATATCCAAAATTCTGTGTTCATAAATGTTCTTCTTCATTTATTATGAATAATTAAGGGTTCATAATACTTATCAGACAAGTATTATGTATACAAATTGATATCCAGGTATAACTGAATGGATGAACACTATCCTATTAATTAAACACTGGAAATGAATGAAATTAAAAGTAACAGATGATGAGTCAGCTGATCTTATTTTACCTCATAATTTTGTGAAGGTATATTATTGTGTGAATACAAATAATCATGAAATACTGTATCACTTTCAGAGATTCAGAGATGGTTTACTGAGATCTGATGGTGACAGTTTAGTTTCTGAAGTTAATCTATTAAATTTTGAAAATATTGTAGTGACAATGATCTAATGTATTTACTAGAAAAGGAATCAGAAGTCTTAAATATTTTATATCATGAACTTTAGTTCCTTTTTTGCAGTCCAGAAGTAGCATAGGCAGAAGTAGCATTATTTTTGCTTCAAATAGTTTGAATTTTGAGGAGGATATACTGACATTTCCAATTACAAAAGTTGTCAGAGGAAGAAAGTCTATGAAAAAGGAAGCCATCATACAGGAAAGTGGATTAAGCTCTTTGTAAACAAAATTTCTGAACTGATATATAGAGCTTTTTTCAAAAAATTACATTTTTGTCTATGTTCATGAAATCTTTAAAAACATAGATTTTGAAATTTTTTTTTGAAAGTACTTATTTTGAATTAAAAAAAATCATAAAAACAATTGGGAATATCCAAATTGTGTGCTCATAAATGTTCTTTTTCATTTGACATTTATAAATAATTAAGCCTTCACGAGCTGAGCTTCCTAACTGTATATGCACAATTAAAAATTACAAAAATATTACTCATTTTTAGGATGTATTTTACTTCAATTCCAGTTGAAAACACATAGACATTTGATTTCTTTAATAAAAAAGAACTAAGTGAGATATTTGCCTCTTCACGGATGAAGCTTTGAAGAAAACATTTGACAGAATTGGAGGCTTTAATAATTCTTCAGCTATTGTAAAAGATGGAACACCAGCAATGACAGGGAAGAATTAGTGGGGTTGCTTCGGGAAAATTGAGAAACTTGTCTGACAATTCACTACATCATTTACCAGGGAGCTTTATATTGAAAATCAATCAAGCAAGTCAAGCTTTTCAACTTGATTGAAGATTATAAACCTAATTATGAAGGTGGAAACATTTTACACACACAACTTGAGCAGTTTTTGATGGCAACAGAGGCTGCATATGGAGACTTGCTACTGTACTACCATGTAAGGTGATTGAGTGTAGAAAATTGCAAGCAACGGTTTTCTACCAGGAAATCAGTGCTTTCCTCAATAAACATCTACCATCAGACAGTAATGAACTGGAAGCAAAGTTTCAAGATCCAGCATTTTTAAGGCAGTTAGTTTTTATTAATCATCTTAACAGTTTAAACTTAAGTCTTCAAGGTTTGATGTTTTTAATTAATTCATGATTATTAATGATGTGTCACATCTTCTGCAAATTAGTCATGGTTCTACCTACACAATCATCCACAAAAGACTGGGGTTTCATAAAGTCCGTGCAAGATGGATCCCCAAACAACTCACAGAGTTAATAAACAAACACGCTTAGACATCTGTCAAAAACACTTGGAGTGCTATGGTAATGAACATGATATCTTAAGACAGAATCATCACTGGTGACAAAACATGGATCCATCATTACGAGCTGGAGAGTAAACGGCAGAGTATGAAATGAAAACATCCACAATCACCCTGCAAGAAAAAGTTCAAAAGCCAATCAGCAGAAAAACAGATGCTTACAGTTTTTTTTTTGGACTCACAAGACACAATAATAGAACATTATCAAGAGAGGAGTACAATAAACAGTATGTGTTACAGTGAGATGCTTACTGACAGGCTGAAGCCTGCAATTCAAAGCAAACGCCAAGGACTACTGTCAAAGGGAATTGTGTTGTTGCATGACAACACCCGTCCACATACTGCTGAAAAGCTCCGGAAACTCAATATTAAAGTAATGGCTCATCTTCCGTATAGTCTGGGTCTTGCCTCTTCTGACTACCACTTGTCTGGTCTACTCAAAAGGCATTAAAAAAAAAAAAAAAAAAAATGCAATAAAATTTATAACTACATTATATTATACCCTCGTATATCGTGTCATCTGATAATGTATGTATGTCTCAAAAATCTTCCAAATGTTAAAAAAAACAAACAGAACTGTTGAGTATTTTTAATGATAAATTTGTAAGTAAAGATGTGGTCGATTCACCTCAGACCAAGAAGTGAAAGAAGCGGTGCATGCGTGGCTCGCTGCTCAGCTGAAAAAGTTCTATTCTGAGGGCATTAGGAAGCTTGTGTGATGATGGACCAAGTGTGTTGAAAAACAAGGGGACTATATTGAAAAATGATGTTAATGTTAAGTATCCTATTTATATTGCATCGTCTGCATTAGCGCAAGTGTGCACAATAGTTGGACATTAACCAAAAAAAAAAAAAAAAAAAAAAAAAAAAAAAATGCAATAAAATTTATAACTACATTGCAATGTAGTTACCCTCGTATATCGTGTCATATGATAATGTATGTATGTCTCAAAAATCTTCCAAATGTTAAAAAAAAAACAGAACTGTTGAGTATTTTTAATGATAAATTTGTAAGTATAGATGTGAACTTGATGCTAGATATTAATGCAGTCAAACTTTTGTTTATATCATCATACTTGCTTATAAAGCAAGACTTTTTTGCGTTTTTTTAATAGACAGTTTAAAAACAGTTGTTTGGGCTTTCATGTTTGCACTATTTTAAAATAAAGATACTGTAATAAAAAAAATTCTCCATTTTCTTTCTGTTTTTAGTCTTGCTAAATAAATTTTACACTTGCATTTTTATGTTGCAAGTTGTACCAGGCAGCCAAAAACCACTACGGATGACTATTTACTGTAACAAAATGTTGGCAATAAGCAGAAACTTTTTGGCCTAAAATCACGCCCACCCATGTCAAACATTGACACCACTGTGTGGCAACTCATGATAACTTTATTTGATGTCTCAGGCCTTACCAAAGGTGACATTCTTATTGTGTTTCTGCTTATCTGAAATTTTGTTAATCTTTAAAAGCATTAGTTTCATCAAGTTCAGATAACGAATCCCTAGTATATTTCCGTATCCTACATAGAAATACTTTTTAGTTTGTAAATACTACATCAATATCTAAAACAACTATTGAACTAATCACAAAAATGTATTCTGGGAGTCAAGGTTACACATTATTCACATGACTAAATTTAGCTCTCGTAGTAAGGTTCAATGCAATAGCTCACGTTCCATCGAAAATCTCTTAATTAAAGGTGCATAAAAATATGACACTTCAAACATACAAACATTCTTTTATTTTAACATTATTAAAATAAATGTTTTACTGTACAAAAAAGTATTAACATACAAATAAAAAAATAATTACATTATGAAATTAATATTTTGTGGTAGAAGTTGATTTCAATGGACCCATCTGGTTTAAACATATAAACATTTATATTAAAAAAAATATTAAAATCTATTTGCAGAAATACTTTTTGACGAAAAATTACAAAAAAAGTATATATTCACTATAAGAAATGTTTGATGACATTAAAAACACTGTGTTGACACTTCACTTTCTTAATGATTTTTGTCTTCCTACATAGACTTAATTGAAATATAAACAGGACTTTTATCACCCTGATATAGGGTCCAATAATATACCACTGGATGTACACTTTTGTATAAAATATAATAATGTCATGATAGTCTGAATTAAAAATGTGTTTGAACTCTTCATATATATATATATATATATATATATATATATATATTAATGAACATGTATTTTATGATCCTATGAATTCACCTCTGCCACTTTCGTATACATAATAAAATTTGTCATTAACAAAACAATAATCACAATAAGACCCTGTTGGAATGGTGTGTGTAACAAAACAATTTAAATGCAAAAAAATAAATTATAAAATACCCTCAATATAATATCAATAATACATAAACATCAGCCACATTAAATAATAAATAACTAAAAAAGTACAAATGAAATTGAGAGTGAAGTTAAGAGAACTGAAATATTCACTTAACAATAACATAAACACTATTGCTATATATGTGAATAATAAGAACAAACAACATAAACCTTGTTAGCCAATGTTTCGAAATTGTCTAACTTTGTGTATACAAATATACTGAAGTAAGCTTATTAACAATTATATAAAAATCGAAGTAATGAACACACAGATATTAAATGGTGATATTCAAGGCATTTTTGTTAAATTGTTAACTTTTAAAACAATGGTTGAAAATCAGTCACTTAAAAAAAAAACAATCTTAAAAGATGAAACAATGTTTCTATGGCTTGAACAATTTGTCATCTGTTGAACATTAGCTGTTTTGAAGTAATTTAGTACATTATTTTTTTATAGAATGCCCAGTTTTTGTAGCTTTGATTTTTGACTAACAATCAAATCACTGTCAAATTAGCTTAGCAATTACTTGACAAATCAATGTTTAATGCCTTGCGCTCAGAAAACTACTACATACAGCTTTCAATGATCTTCAATTCAGATTGGATATTTACTGAAGCGCACACAGAACTTGGTTAAACTATTATATGTGGCACTGTTTTCCCATTTGTTAACCCTTGTGTTAAGTCATCAGAATTAAATTATGCACGTAAGGTTTATTCATCCCAATCAATGACTTTACTGATCAATACAACGGTTAGTGGATATAATATTGCAATTCATCAATGATCCATTACTGAATCATTAAAATGATATAGTTTACTGATATAGAAAGTTATTTTTCCAAGAAAACAATGTTTATTAGTATAAAAATGTGGGAGAAAATCTTAATAAATATAACAATAAATAAAATTTCATTAATTTTAATAATGATAAACTTTTAGTTATTTCATTATGATGTATTATGTTGAAATTCTTAATATAATCATTTTTTTCCATTAGGGATGTTATTTTGTTGGAGGTATAGTAAAAAGTTTTGATAACAAAAATATTTTGAAATGTATTAACAAAATACAAAATGTTTGAGGATAGGAAAGACACATGTATGTACTCAACAAAACACATTGTTATTTCGTGATTACTGATGCATAAACAAAACTAAATGCCAGCCTTATAGAATAACTCATTTAAATTTAAACAGTTATAAACATGATATAAAATATTACATTAAAATTATTTAATCATGAAAATTATAAGTGAATACTATATAGTAAAACAATAAGTTTGTTAAAGCAATTAATTTAAAATGCTATATTTTGTTCTTCATTTACAATTTCACTCAATGAGCTTACATCACTGGTCTTAGTCAGCTTACACCCTGCAATAAATTTTATTGCATATAAAGCCATGTCTTAATGACATCTAAAGACATGTTATCTAATTAATGTCTTTACGAAGAGCAGTGAGTAGTTAGCTCATCATGTGTTGTTATAAATATTAACAGGAAGAGTTATGTAAAGGTTAGTGTAAATCGCCTTATTAATAAAACTGAGCCAAAATAAATTACTGTGTTAACAGCTGTAGATAATTCCAAAAGAATGATTCAATGACTTTTTCAGTTAGTTTAGTTATTCCTAAGCAAACCGCAGCACGTCCAAAGTATATTAATTCTATCTAAAATTTATAAGAAGAAAGAAATAATCATGGGACACAGAGCTACTATGAGGAGGGCCGACAAACTGAAGTAAAAAGTTATACAAGCTATTTAATTTGTCATCTGTCCAAGTTGAAGTGACTTGATGCTACTTTAAATATCTGACCGCATTACAAAAATGAACAGCCAAGTGTAACATTCTAATAAAGCTCAACCAACTGCAAACGTTAACTTTACTTAGTTTTAATGTAAAATTTTGTTTATAGCCTAAATATAGCTCAATGTATTTGTATAAACAAAAAGGTTGATATAAAAACAAATTTTACACATATAAAAATAATGACAGCAAGTCCATGAACTACAAACAAGTATCCAAAATTACTAATTTACAAAATCTATAGATAATCTATTACAATGGTTACCAAACTTTTTTGTCATGGAACCCACGTTCAGCCAGACCACAAAACATTAGACATTCTTTATGTTTTGTTTATGTCTAATAATTACACTTTATCGGAACAAAAGAGAAAATTTTACACAAGTGAGTTAAAACTCACAAATAAATAATTTCTAATTTCATTTTACTTTTCAAAGTCATTTATTCTAGCATGTCGTAGCCAAGCACAGTAAGGATGTATTGTTCACTTTATTTTGAAAATATTTGTTTTGTGTGTAACTTTACAGTTGGCAGCGAAGCAGTTTTTGAGGAATCATAGAATACATTTCTTGATATGTTCAATTTATTATTTTTTTGCAGTTGAGAGAACACTTAAAAAGATTTAAGCCGTCACCCTTCCATGACCCGTAGTTTGGGAACCACTGTTTTATTAAATGGTAATTGATTGTCAGTAAACTTGTTGAATGTCACCTAGTCTTTTTTATTATTGCAAAAATAAAAAGATATACTTTTTGCAATGTACTTATAAACAAGCAAATAAAAGAAATAGACACCACAAAACCATTTATCATTTCTTTAAAAAAATTACAATTCTATAAAAAAACTTATGAATGTGATGTTTTTGATACTTTTCAATAGTTCAGTGATATCCCAGCTAACGGTTGACCTGGACAATGGTCATATTGGACAACAGTCTAATTAAAGGAATGAAAAATGACCCGCGTAACAGTTTAGTTTCGGATAAAGGGCTGAATGGTAAATATGCACTGTAGGTTGTTTTCAATTTTTCTGTAATTTTTTTACTAAAACACTTTATTACATGCTCAAAAGCAATAATCCAAAATATAAAAGCACAGAAAGCACAGGAAATATGATACAAATCGAAAATAAAACTGACCTTCATAATGACAAATTACTACCGTACAAAAGTAACATGTTTTTGGTCGTTGAAATAGAAAAACCTTTAATTTTTTAAAAAATATACTCAATGACCTAACTGAGACTGTTGTTAGGTGGTGAACTTAACACAAAAAAAGCAAATCGTGAAGTTCATAAATAACAGACGCCATTTTAACAATGTTTTCATTACAAGAACGAATCAAGGAAAAAAGGGATAAACCTTAACATTTAGTAATGGTTGTCATTTATAAAGTGTAATGCGCACGAACAGTAAGTACATGTAGTTTATAATAACGTGCTTGACTGGTAAATCCGTGTATGAAATTTAATATGTTTAATGCAATGTAAACAGAAATGAAGCCCCAGTATTTCCATAAAACAGCCTAAAATCATAAGTAATCTTTAAAAAAATTATTTTCCGCTGATGAATATGTGTTAATTAGATAAGGTATAAAATAAAACAAACAAAAAAATAGTCAAAAATCACTATACGAAAAAACAACCTACACTGCACAAGTACCCATTGTGATGCATTACAGAAGTAACCATTGTGCTGAGTTAACACAAACTAGCCATTGATTGATGAATGTTTGGTTTGTGTAGGACAATAAATTCCATGATATTTCTTAGTTATCTCTTCTCAGAATGCCCACTCATATCCCTTTTTCTGTCACTGTACCCAATTTTACTTTGTGTGTCAACTCATTTACTGTGATTAATTTGTTAGCGTCTTAAAAAACTTAAACAGTTATAATATTACCATGTTACATACTTCTGATTTTTAAATTTAACAAAACATTAAGTGCCTTTGTGTGTGACTTTTAAATTGTTGTTTAAATCCTGTTTTCAATTTTTGAGCAAATTAAAATGTTTCCATAAGTCTCTATTGTAAACGTTGACTCACACAGCAGTCTGCTCAGATAACAGTCTTAGTTCTGGAACGAAATAAGACTGTTAACGGGAGTACCACTGTAATTGGTTTGATTAATAAATCTAATAAATCATACTTTTTAAAGCTACAAAGTCATTCAAAAGAGAAATAATTTGAAATAATTTTTTTTCTGTGGGGGGCGAAAAACCTACAAGATTATTATCGCCCAGAGTTTTGAAATAAATAAACTAATATTGTAAAGTGTGTGTGTGTGTGTGTGTATGAGAGAGAGAGAGAGAGAGTGTGCATGTTACTTACACAAATTTAGATGTATGTCGGATTTGTTTGACTGACATATATATATATATATATTTTAAAAGGCAAAATTAAATTGTACTTGCTAATGAAGGAAAACAATTTTATTTTGAAACCATTATTCTTCAACCTACCGGTAATATTGGGGTTTTTATAATTACACGTAACAACCTAAGAATAACTCCTTATACAGATATGAACATTTCACATGTCTATCAATGTTGAGATCCACTGAAAAGAGTTTGTATTGGAAGCTACATGTTAAAATAAAAACAAAGTATTTCTAATGAACTATATATAATTTTTGTAGAACATTTTTCAAACAATAAATTTGTATCTAATTAGATCTTAATATAAACAAAAACAAATCCTGATTTATTTATAACTGTAGTAAACATTAATAAAAAGTTATTTTCGAAAGATTTGTTATTAGGCAATCAAGCTTGTAATTTAATACTAAATGAAACACATTTAAAGGCTTCTTTTTATAAACAACTTTGTAACTGATTTCAGGATATTTTGTTCCGAAGTAAAAAAATACTAATATTAATATTAATGATGAATTATCTGTTTATAAATTTTAGTTAGGTTTTCCTGAATAACACTTGCAACAAAACAAACAACTGGTTTTTGATGTTGGGTTCAGCTTATCAACATTTACTATGTGTTTAACCAGCTAATTTCAGTTTAGAATTGCATTTGTTGCAAATATTTACCTGTAGTAACCGGTTCACTAACTGCATAAAAAGTTCTATAAATTATTGATCCATTTATGTTTTTGAACTTTTTCAGTAACTAATACATTTTTTATAAATACTAGGTTTAAACCAGTTTATCTTGATTTTAATCTGAAATAGAATTCAGTGCGCCTCTACTTTTTAAAATGCACAGAACACCTATTATAAAACATGCATGCTTGTAACACATGGACTTTCTGAATTTAATTTGAAAGATTTTTTTTTACACATACCAAGGAACTTTGAGTGGAAATGAATGAAAAATTGTTTACATAACGGTCCTGGGATCCCAGGCAAATTTATAGCAAAACTCTTTTTTATAAATAGAAGAGATGTCTTCCATAGTAGCTGCATCTAGTTCAAAATCCAACTCAGAATTCATTTTTATCTTCTCAGGAGTAACTGATTTGGGAATAATTGCTGCAAAATAAAATTAATATGTATAACAATCTATTGCAGATAAATGAATGAACATACCTACCAAATATTGAGGGATTTCAGAAATTAATAAAAATAAGTAACTGATAGGCAGTTCTGAAATAACATGACAAGGTCTGACAAACTAGCCACCATTTAGTGTCAAGCCGCAGTACAGTATTGTACTTCAAGTATTGACAAATACTTTGTTGTCTGTGAAAATTGCTTTTGTGAATACATAGGACAATCTGGAAAAGCTATAAAACATGTGTTAAGAGGTTTTTAACTGTTGAAAGTACAGGAAAAATGACTCTATTTTTGCTAATAATTTATTAGAATCTGGTCACTCCTTTAATTTGAACAATATCAGTGTAATAAATAAAAATCAAAAAGGTATAGAACTAAATAATTTAGAAAATCTGGAAATATACATATCTATTTTAAAAACTGTAATTTTAATTTAAATGAACAGATTAACTTGAAGCATAAGTCATCCCATCGTCTGCATTAGCCCAAGTGCACACAATAGTCGGTTTAAAAAAAAAAAATCAAGCATATTGTTTAGGGGGTTTTCCCAATCTGCTGTTCAATGTCAATTTTTCTTTCTTTATCTTCTCCCTTCGAGTTTTAACATCAACTGCATTACTATAAACTTAATGTCAGATAAAAAAAAAACATTTTTTTGTGAACGACATAGTAAACTGAAATATATTCATATGAAGTACAGTATATTATAAAACATGTACTTAATATTACTGAAATTGAAGTTTAACTGAATTATTTATTTTTTAAACATGGAATTACAGAAAAACTTTTTTTTTAAATAATGAGTAGCTATGATTTGTATTTAGTATCAACTACATGAAAAACTATTTTTGTTAATGACTGTTACATTTTAGATATGGTATCTAGCCAAGCATAAAAACATGGTTCATGGGTTGAGCGTATAAAAACCAAAACAAATACTGAAGGCTAACAATGATTACATATTGCATTATCACTAGAAACAAAATATTTTATCATTTTTAGGTTCATAGGCACCTTTATAAATTTTCGCATGTCCGATCTATCTGCAGTTTGTTGTTAATGCATTTTTTATTTGTTAACAGAGTGACTGATCACTATAAAATTTGGCAAAAATGTTTTTGTAGCAGTCCGAATCCAGAAAAATAAAAATATTTGGGTTCATGGCAAAGTAGTAGTTAAGTGCAAAAGTATTTTTAATTTAGTATGGGATATCACTTGAAACTAGTTCCAATTCCAAATACACTGTATTAATTTATATAAAACTGCCATGACCAGGGTGTCTATTAGCTCCCTCAAGCAAAAATCAAGGACTTTTTAGGGATATAAATTACAAAAACACAGGACCTTGAATTTCTTCAATATTAGCGGCATCACACATTCCTAGATTAAATACACTAGATGGTATACAATAATGTTAAAAATAAGTTTTTTGTAAGCCTACTTGAATTTTTGGCTAATACAGACACATTCTACTGCATCCAAATCCATAAACTTGATGGACTTAATTCAAATGTTACACTGTGCTGCACAGCATTATGCCCACCAGTTAGTGCCTGAAATAGTAATGGTCTATTTTCATATGCTGCTTGGTCATTGTAAAATTTTATTTTCCCTCAATAAGTTGTTTTATATATTTAATGTAAAAATAAGTTATAAAGGTATCTTATATTTATAAAAGAGAACACTTAATTAATAAACTCTAGATAATATGTACACTATTTACATTTTCTACAAAAAGTCTACTTCTTTTTCAAAATACTATACACATTTTTTAACTCTTTTTCAATTTCCTCTCTCTCTCTCTCGCTCTTCTTCTTCTAATTTCATTTCAAAACATTATAGGAAAAAGGTCTACAGCTGTCCCTCCACAGCGTAATGATGTGTGCGAAGTCACATAATAGGAGGTCTATAAAATTTTGGCTTTAGTCACACTATCACTAACTAAGAAGCTAGACACATATGTAATTTTATCACCACTTGAAATACAAGAATTCAACAAAATATTTCTACTGCTAGTACTAGGTTCAGAGTTAAGCCTACACGATACCTCACTGATTGTTTCAGAACGACCATCACTAGGTCCATTAACAATAGGCTCTGCTTAGGCCCAGATAGGTTTTTACCATTTAAACAATGTATGGTTTGTTGCTTTCCACTGCTCAAATTATTTTCAAACTGTAAATGCTTTTTACCTTTTTCATGACAGGTTAATGAATGAACCCCAGAATGTGAAACTTCAATTGATTTTTTGCATAAAATACAAAATGCAGAAATAACATTTTTACTAGTCCGTAACCAATACTTCCTATTTGGAAATTCATCATCTTCAATCCATGAATCTTGGAAACGACATTTTCCTCTATAATGCTTAAGCATTGTTCACTTGACACTAAATGAAAAAAAAATATTTATGTACACTAAATCGAGAATAAAATTAAAATGAAATAAAGGCCCACTGGCACTAATGTTATATCCAAACAGCCGGCGACCATTTTGTTGGATTGTTAGGTGTATATACCGAAACAGGTATTTGTACTAGGTATTTTCAGCCCTAGTATAATACCTAGTATGATTACTGAATACTTTATGCGAGCCGTTTGGATTCTGTCTGAAGATAAACAATGCTCATGCATCATAAATGATAATGCTATGTACCTATACTCTGTACTTCATACCATTACTTCCCCACCACTTCAGGCTAGTATCCTTGAGTCTCTTAAAGTATACTCAGCTAGTATTACGAGAAATATTATACAGGTTTTGTCTTGTATTCCGAGAAATACTAACGTGAAATCTTGTTATCAAATTTGCTATAATTAAAAGTTTATACAACTTTAAAAGTTCAATATAAATTTTTAAGTATAATTAATTTTAACCCATCATAAATTTTTAAGTATAATTAATTTTAACCCATCAACATTTTAAACCATTATCAATTTGATGATGTGATATTTTTATGCATAGACTGGTTTTCATGATTTTTCAAAAAAAAACAAAGTTTCTGGTACGATTTCATCATCATGAACATCGGTGTTTGTATTGATGTTAACAAAAGAACACTGATGTTAATATCAATACATATCTAAATCAGACATGTTGCGTATCACACTGAAATGTAACTGAACAACATAAAGGAACTGATAACTGTTACTGTAGTCGGACGATACGGTACATACTAAAATATAACAGCTACGTACTACTATGCCAGTTAGTAAAAGTTATTTAGTTAATTACTATTGCAAGCAGATGCCCGAAACTGTTACCTGGCATATATTACTAAACGTTCTTGTTATTATAAAACTATAATGGTTAGTTTTGATTAAAGTGTTTGTTTTTCCGTATCATCTTTCCTTTTTCTGTATCAAGGCTTATTTATCGGTATTTTGTATAGCAATTTACAAAATAACTGAGAAGGAAACGAAATTATTATTTTCTAGGAAAAAATGGAACTTTAATTCTAAATTCCGGTATAATCCGGGACCACTTTTAGATTTTGCCAAAGGCTTGCAAGGCTGTCTACAGCCCTGGTGTCAGCATCATATAACCTTATTTTATATTGAATAAACAACAAATAATAAAAAGAATAACATTTATGTAATTATTTGTTTATATATAAGCAAAGAAAATGTACTGTATACATGAAATATATTGCCAAACTTTCAGAAATAATAAAATCGTTATAAAATGAATGATAATAGGCACATTCCTAAATTTTGTTCTCAATAATAACTTATTAAGTTATTTAGCCTACTTGAATTTTTGTTTAGTAACGTTTTAATATCAATCTTTATTATTAAAGAAAAATATGTTTTTACGTTATTTCCTGTATCAAAATGCCATTTTTTCAAATCAGTTGCTTATTATCATGTTAAGAAAACATCTTGAATAAGAAATATAAATAGGTCTGTATCAGAATTTTTTATGTAGAATTAAGTAGATACTGTAGTATATATATATATATATATATATATATATATATATATATATATATATATAGTACATAATAAATATAAATAAAATGCAGTTGTGGATGGACATATTTTAACATGTTGATTACAAGTTTATTAAAATGGATTAGAATGATATATATTACAACATATGCATGAACTGTTTTATATTCAGCTATGAAGTGAAATTAAATAGGTGTAGTTGATTTTTTTTTTATCTTCCCTAAAAGCTATCTATTTGTGATTTTTGTATTAGCAGACCTTTTGCAATTTGTTGTATATTTGAATTAATTCGTTTATTGACAAAACAAATTTTTCGTGTCTGTATCCATTACTTCAGAACTGTATTTCATCTTATGTTCATAATGGAAAATGCTTATTTACAGACATATGTTGTACCAAATCTAAATGATAAAATCCGTGTTTTTTCTGGGACATTGGGGATATCTGGGACTAGTAGACACCCTGATAACTTTCAGGTGTTAAATATCACCTGAATCAAATGAATCGTTTGTTCTTATTCGGATTATTAATTCGACATAAAATTATCTGCACCAGAATAATTCTGCATGTTGGAGCTGGAATGTCAACCAGAAGAAAGATGCTGTCCGTGTGATGTCACTTTCCATCGACAACAACCTACTATTTATCAACAAAAACAAATCAAGATATTTTGTCAGTGCCTAAACTCTAAATTAAACATGATTCATTTACAGGAAATCAATAATGCAGAGTGCATGACAATCTAATACACACTCATCAATTGGTTCTTGATACGCAAGTGTGCAAGTGTTTATCTTAAATTTGGTGTCCAGTCATGATACTGGCATTAAAGATGTCTGTACAGTCTTTATAATACAATTAGTATTTAAGCAGAATACAGATATAAAGAAACTTTAAATGTTCATTTCAGTAATTGAATACTGTCCCTTTATACTGAAAGTCCGTTATAGCAAGGGCTAACTGTAATAAAGGATCTTTGACACTGAATGTCCTTTCCCATATTTTGAAATTTTTCCCTGACGATTTTTCTGTGCAATTCAAAAGTTCCTGACTTTTCTCAGTATTCCAGGTCTGTGATCACCTTGCTTTGGACAACAACCGATTATTTTATTTATAATTGTTTTAAAATATGGAATGTTTTGTCTTATAAAACTAGTGGAAACTCTTGCCTACTTTGTATACAAAACACCTCACATTTGTATTTTGTATCTTTTTTGATTATAATTTGTTACTTTTTAAATAATACCAGTGTAATCAATATTAAAATAAAAAATATTTAAAACTGTTATTACAGCAACTAATATTATAAAAATTTGAGCAGTTGCTTTAATTTCAAGTTTGAGAATTAGTGTATTCTACGAGTTTTGCTTTTATGACATTTTTTAATGAACCAACATGCCCGCCTTACCACATACTTGCTACAAAAGCTAATTTTCAGTGGATATTCATTATCATCTTGCTACAGCTTTTCATCAAATCAACATTGTCTGGTTAGTGAATAATTTATTTATTTGTTGTTTGTAATTAATTGCAATTACAAGTTACGCCCGTAATTTAAGAGGGGTTTATAGAAAACTATTTTAATCCAATGTTGTAAGAATTTTCTCTCATATACACATTACTTACCATAACCATTTTGTAGAGCCCACCTTAACAAGATCTGTGCTGGGCTTATGTTTTGTTTAGCGGCACAATGCTTCACGACAGCGTTTTCCAATAACTTCTTATTTCCTGAACCACCCAGCGAAGCATAAGCTTGTAGAAGTATGTTGTGTTTAGTACAAATTGCATACAGTTCTTTTGGCTGTGGGTAATATGGATGGAATTCCACCTGTAAACACGTATAAATACTATTTTGTATTTAAGTTCAAAACAACCACATAACCAATCAGAATTTTGTAATAATTCTGTACGAATTTTATCAAAGATTCACTAAATATTGATAATTGATATCCAAAACCATAAGTTGCTGTACACCACTGTTTTAAAGCAAACACATATTTGATCTGCAACAGCTATATGGTAAATGAAAATATTTTGATGTCACCAGGCAACAACTAAAACTGGCAAAAGTTTAAAAACAGAGGCTACACACATACTCAAACACTCATACAATGTCAAATATAATCTTTGTGATAAAACTGTTCTTAGTATTTCAACTGAGTTTAGGTAAAAAAACTTAATAAGTTATTTAGGGGCTCAGTGGTTGAAGTGGCTAAAGCATTGGTCAGTATACTGCGTCACTCAGCTGTGCAACTAAAAGGTTTTTAGTTCGAGCTGCGGTTGTTCCCACTACTTTTCCCTTACCGTTAACACTGATCCCTCGTCCTCATTAGTCTAACTAGTATAAAGTATGGACGTTAAGCAACAAAAAACAAAAATATTTATTTATTTATTTAGTAGTAATGTAAAATGAAAAAAGCATTATCATAAGAAAAATTTTATTTTTACTTTTTCAATAAAATAAAACTGTTATACAATTTTTACCTACCTAACAGTTAAACTGTAACATATTTGATCAGTCAACACAATCATTGGGTTTAATGCCAATGCACTATATATATAGTTACAGTTTTCCAGGCAATATATAGTTACATACAGGGCTTCCGAAAGGTGGTAAAATGCAAAGGGACCCGAGCCACAGAAAAAATATTAAAAATTAATCATATACACTTTATAAAATAATATTACACATTTTCTTTTACTTAATGTTTCTTGAAATTGGTGCGGGGGTCTCGGTGGTCTCTAAACTGTGCACTTCAAGGTTGTTAGTTTTAGCTGCAGTTACTACCATTCCTTTATCCTTTAAGTTCTGATTTCTTGTCCTCATTAAGTAATGGCATAAAGTACAGACGTTTAACATTAAAAAAATATTGGTACACATAGGTATTATGTTTTACAGTACTGAAAACTAATAAGTAATAAAAACAATAAGATCCTCTAAGCCTGATGAGCCAGTTAACACAACAATATTAACTGTTTAAATTTTTAACGGACTAACAAATTAAACACACAGTAAAAAAAGTTGATGACACACTAGGTAAAATGAGGTACGATGACAGAAAAGGGAATAGGAAGGGGCATTCTGAGAACATATAACTAAGAAATATCGTGGAAGTTATTTCGCTTTGCCATCAAGCAAAAGCTTGTTTGTGTTAACTCAGCAGTGTGTACATAATTTATGTAGCACAGCACAATGTTCAGCCCTTTACCCGAAACCTAAACTGTTATGCGGGTCATTTTTCATTTCGTGAATTAGAACATTGTCCGATATGACAGTTATCCTGGTGGACCATTAGATGGGATATCACTGTATTTAGTTTATTTGAATGTAAAAAAATATTTCTTTTAAATCTTGGTCTCGGATAGCTAAATGTAGTGTCAATAATATGTGTAAAAGTATATATATATATATATATATATATATATATATATATATATATATATATGTTAGTAATAATAACAGTATGATTGTACAATGTTAATGTTGGGAGGCACTTTAATTGTTACCAAGTTGGTTTTTGTATTCATAAGTAAGCGAAGCTGTATTTGTCTGCAAGTAAAACCAAATTTAGAACAATATGCATGTGATTACAGTAGGACATATTTTTGAATCAAATAAATAAGTCGTTACTTTCCAATTTTTATTCTGAATACCTAGACTTATCAAACATAGCTTAATTACTTAGATGATCTTGTAATCTCTGTAGCCAACATCTTGTAAACTGCTACTTTAAATTTAAATGCTTAAATGACACCCTTTGCCGCTGTATTACATTGTTAAAGAACTTGTTTTCATGTTGATGGGAAAGAAATATTCATGTTTCATGAATATGGAAATAATAATTTATTTTATTTTGTTTAATAAAAATGTTATTTTATTATTTGAAATTCTGTCTGTTCAGTACTTTTTATGAGTTTTAATTTTTATATGTTATTAAGGCCGATTTATTTACTTTTACCAATACATTTGTCATATGGAGAGGTGGAATGTAGTAGGTCTACAGCAATAATGTAATTATTATAAATAAAATGTAATTTTACTTTTTATAAGGTTACATTACGAATATCGAAAGTACAAAACCACTACATAATGAATAAAACACATTTTACAAATGTGTTTCCGACGCACATCTTGTTATGAAAACAATAGCAAGTGCTTTCTGTTCCCTTCCTAATGTTGTCAGTGATTGTCAACACACTAATACTGTTAGTACAGCGGAGGTTGAACTTTGATGTATTCGTTACTTATCGGTTCTCATTCAGTTTTGAGGCTGTATTTAACCTCAATATAACAAACCTTGTTTTTAAAATGTTGTTGTTGTTGTTTTCCAATGGCTTCCGCTGGCTCACACCATCTTTGATCTTGCTTCCCAGTAGAGGCCAGGGAGGTCTCCTGTTCTCTGCTTCTCTCATCTAATTTTCTGCAGACCAGGAGGTGGTCCTTGTTCATGATGGTGTCTGGGCATTCACACAATGTGCAGTTGTCATAGTTTAATATCTTAATTTTCTTCAGGTGTTCATTCAGACAGTCGTGTTCAGTTGTCAGCCGAAAGACCGCGACAGATGTCCTCCTCTGGAGATCCTTGACCTTCCCATACAAGTCGAATACATTCTCATAAGGCTTGTTCTTTATGTCTTCCTTTATGGGGGACAAAGTTGATCGCGTCCGCAGCACACTTTAAGCTGTACGTGTCCCCTGGGTAGTGCTAAATGATCAGCAATGATGGCAAATGTTTTTAAAATGTTCATACAACAATTTTTTTGTGTAATGAACATACATAGATGACTCATTAAGCCGAAGCCGTCCTCATTTTTATCATTTCTGATGTGATTGCAGTCATTGCCAGCTATATTTCACTGCTTCAATTAATTCTTCTTTAACCCTGGAAGTGATCAACGACTTATAAGTCGTTTGAAAGCCTACCTCTAAGCGATGAGCGACTTATAAGTCGTTTGAAAACACCGTTACCTTAACACACTGTTTTAATACATTTATCCTTAATAAAATAAATACCATTAGAAAGTAGAGATTCTAAGCTTTATTTAGCATGTTTTAGATTTATGAAATTTGTATATAAATTGTTACAATAAAGTCATAAATAAACACACTAATTTCTAGTACTCACCTTTGCTTCTATGCGTCCGCCATATTGCTTGTTTTCAAACTAATATTTGACCTAGTAAATAATTTTAAATAGAATTGTGGTTGTATCGTTAGAAAGATTGATCCTTTCTCTTTAATTCATCTGTTGAATATTTCACCTACAAAATATAGCTCTGTATCTGAAATTTTTCAAACTGTGGTCTACAAACGAAGTAAGAAACAACGAAATTACATAGGTCCAAGAACTCCTCGATTTCTAGTATATTTCTTGTAATAGATCAACTATTTTCTTCACAACTGTATTGTGACAGTTCTACTACAAAGTGATATATTGGCCATAAACTAAACCCAAAGGCCTATGGCATTTCTTTTTTGCCCTGAAATGTTGGTCATTTCTCACCTGATTAAACATCAGTCTGCCATTGTGTGCAGTGCATGAAAGTGTGTGTTATTTCTCGTCATAATTTTGATATTTGTATTGCTTTTGTTGTTGTTTAGTATTTGTAATTGTGTAAATATTTCTTATTAGACAATAACAAATACAGATTGTGAAATTAAAAATTGTTTTTATTTAAATATATGTGATAAAAGTGACTTAACGGCTAAACTAAAGAATTTTTGGGTTATGTTTACTGCGTAAAATACTCTTTTTCAAAATTTCAATTTTTGTAATTTAAAAAAAAAATGAAAATTGTTAGTTATGACATATGTTATTAATAAGTGATTCTTTTTCTTCAAGAAAGTATAAAAAATATGTGTATTTGTTTCAGTTTACATACTGTTTTACACAGCTAAATGTTACTTTGCGATTTTCAAAAATTGGTACTCAGTCTTTTTACATTTCGAGCTTAAAAACTTATAAAACAAACACATTTTATTTACAAATAAATTTGAAAACTTTTGTATATTTTGAAAAAAATTACAAATTTTTTTATATTTTTAAATGGGGCTCTAAGTTCATTATTTTATTTCACAAAAAAATATATATTCCAACGGTAATAACTACCTTAAAAAATTGTTTGATTTTTTTTTGCTTACAATCACTGAATTCTATAGTTCTTTCAGAAAAAAATAATATACAACTCTTTAAGTTTTAAACAGAAATTATATTTTTTTTTTAATTTCAAACATTACCATGCACAGTACAAAGAAAACTGCTTACACTTCACTGTGTTCTGCATTACATTATTAGAGTTAAAAGATAATAACCCAGGGGGGACCTTCTGGATAATAAATCTAAAACATGAAATAGCTTTGGTGAAAGTGCAAGACAGCAGACAATGAAATATATATATATATATATATATATATATATATATATATATATATATAGTATATACTGTATTATTTATATTTTATACATCACTTTCAGTGCCATTTGTATTTCACTGCCATATTTACTCTTTAGTCAGCAAATGTTTGCTAGTCAACACTGATCTCAGGTAGAAATATATAAATACACCTATATAAATATTAAATATATATACAAATAAATACAAATTTTAACAATTCCTGAAAAATCCTAGAAATAAGAGTTGGAAAATATTTCAGGTCATAGGTATAGGACTTCCAAGTAACAGAATTAATTTTGTTTCAATGTAAACAAATGCATTTACCTGATTAACCACAGGAGTAGTTTTAGTTAATGCGATGATCTGTTCCAGGTGTCTGGCAGTAAAGTTGGATACTCCGATAGCTCGAATCACCCCAACACCTCCCTCATGTAGTCTAATCAATTCTTTCCATGCTTGCACTCTAAATCTTGGGTTCTCTGCGTTGCTTGCAGCGATGCCTTGTGCTCCAGGCCAATGTATCAAGTAGAGATCAATATATTCAACACCCAAGTTATGCAATGATGTTTTAACTGCAGCTTCAACAAGAGATTGATCCATATCTATAGGTGCTGTAATAATAAATTTGTAAGAGTGATTGGGCCAATATTAAGAAACAGACAAAACTAAAAGACATGTCAACATCAGAATGCCAACCTAAGAAGTGTGTAGCCTAGTAGCTGTATACAGTGGAACTTGGTTACTTCGGCCTCGGCTGTACTTTCAACATAGATGTAATGTCATTTGTTAACAAGTCTCGCCCAACTGTATTCACTATATATCATCACTACATATCCGGTTGTTTCATCAATAAATATGGACTCTTCAGTTATAACAGCATTTAGAAATATTCACCGATTTACTCTTGATCTTGTTTTACAATGCATTTAACTTGTGTTATGCATTGTGAGCCACATAAAAGCTGTAGGAATGTAGAAAGCGATTGACATAACTACATGACATTGTTTTGTGAATAATAAAACCATTGTCAAGTATTTTTGGAAGGAATGTGTCACCTCCCCCCCCCGTCTACCCCTCCTACAAGCAGGTCAAGTGTCAGCTGCAACACCACAGTGCAATCACATCTTAGTATGATACGCTTGGTTATTGTTCTTTTCTGTGTTTGTCTAAATGTACAATGGTGGTGTTTGTTTCTTTTTATAATTTTCAGAATTTTGTTCACAGTTTTAAAAAACATTTCCAACTATGGCAAGTTGTAGTGTGAAAAAAAAGGTTCTGCCTATTAAAGTCAAAGTATAAATAATAAGAGCATGTGAGAGTGGACGTGAAATAGCTGATGTGTGCTGCGAGTTTGGGCTAGTGAATTCAACTGTTGGTTAAATTTTAAAACAAGGATAAAATTCTTAAAGATTTTAAGGAAGATGGAAAAAATGTTTAAAAAATCAGGAAATGTGATTGGATTGATGTGGATGCAGCATTGCTGTATGGTTCAAACAATGTCGCAGTTCCAATATTCCTGTGAGTAAACTGCTTCTACAGGAGAAAGCAACAGAGTTTGGAAAATTGTTTGGTGTTGACTTTACATGCTCCAATGGCTGGCTAGATAGATTTAAAGCTTGCCACTCGATTTCATTTGCAAAAGTATGCAGTGAGGCGAAGACTGTGGATGAGAATGTTACTCGTGATTGTGTACATAACACATGGCCAGTTCTTAGTCATATAAAGATGAAAACATTTTTAACGGGGATGAAACTGGACTCTTTTATAACCTAACACCAGGTAAGAGCCTCCAATTTAAAAATGAAAAATGTGATGGTGGGAAGCTTTCGACACTAAAATTAACTGCTTTGTGCAAATATAATGAACTGAAAAAAGGAAGCTCTTGGTTATTGAAAAAAATCTTGTGACCAAGATGTTTTAAAAACATTAAAACACTTCCAGTAAATTATACTACTAACAAAAAAGCATGGATGACATTTGCAATTTTTGAAGATGAGCTGAGAGAGTGGGATAAGGAGCTGTCATCAAAAAACAGAAACATTCTTCTTTTAGTTAATAACTTTGCAGCCCATCCAAAATTAAATTTGACAAACATCAATGGTGTTCTTACCAGCAAACTGCACAAGTATCCTACAATTAATGGACCATAGCATCATCAATGTGTTTACAATGTCACTACCGTGGCTTTTGAAAAAAAATGATTTCCCTTATGGACAATGACCAGTGAACATAATTGTCTTGGATGCAATTGTATTCTTAGATAATGCCTGGAGAAATGTAACTCCAATAACAACCTCAAAAGTGTTTTCATAAAGCAAAACTTTCAATCTAAAATGCATCTGGTAAAGATGAAGATGATGAACTGCCACTATCCGAATGGATTAAAAAACTTATTATAGAACGAGATGATTTTGAGAACCTTGATGCCTAGTGGATGAGCACATAAACACTTCAAATGATAAGTGATGTCGAAATTATGGAGGATGTACAAAACATGGAAGCAGAGGACATTGTCTTCACAAGACTACAGAAAAAATGTATTTTTCCGCGAGGACTATACCAAAAAATTAGATTTTTTTCGACAACAGAATCCATTGTACAGAATAAACATGAGTTACAATGTGCTTATTTAACTTATAAAAAGAAATGTTTTATGCAATTTTATAGAGTATACAATCCATACTATACATTTTTTAATTTTTATACTGTCACGAGTGCAGTGACAACATAGTAAGGTTTTATTTTAATTAATTTATTAGCTAATTAATTTATTAATTAACTAGTTAAGGGAACTCAATAACACAGAACTTACGTGGGGATACCCAACTGCTAAAAATGCCGGTTAAACTTATGACCAATTTACATGCATTTAGAAATCATTCTAAATTTACAATTTCCAATTTATTAAAAATTTAATTAACAAATTTTTATTTTACTACCAGACCCAAAACTACAAAGTCAAGTGGTATTATATAAATTTTTATCATAGACCAGAGTACGAAAACTATTGTATAATTTTATGCAGTAATACTGAACCATGCGATTGTTTAAAAATTTATTTTGCTGAAGGCTACATGAAAATAATGTTCTAATTTTAGATAATATTATTTTTTACAATTTTACTTAACTATAATAAAATAACCCTAGTTAAACATGTAGGTACATATTTTATGTACCTTCTTTATTTTATTTTATATACATATAACTATTATAGTTTAGTTACCTGTAATTATATAGGTAACAATTTTGTTTATATAACATTTCTAAATGAGCCTCTGCAAGGCTAGGGGCCTAAAAATGCTTTTATTTCACCTTTTAATAAAAAAGTTTTATCTATCACCAGCACACTACAATTTGATTTAGCAACAAGTTTAACCTTAATACTTGGTGAAATAAATTGTTAGATATTAATCTATTTTAGACTTTTTTATTGTTTGTCACTGGCAGTGAATATCCATCCTGTTTCCAAACTCGACCCAGAATTTCACTGTAACAAATTTCCATTTATCACCACTCTTTTCGTAATAGCCGACAGGTTCTGTACAGCAAGTATCTTAAATTACACTTTATGATCTACTTATTTGAAATAACCATGGTACCTGGTGGATGTTGGAGAAAACTAATGCTTCGCTTTCGTTCCATGTTCCAGAAAGTGGTGTATTGTACTTTTAACTTATTTTTTAAAATTTTTAATCAACTCAGTTTTACTTGGACTCTGGCTGCAGAAAAAGACAGAGGTGGGCTCAGGTTTTGCTTATTACGCAATGCTTCCCCCCACTCTACGCTGCTTGTTTCGTACCTCTGACCATTAGATGGTGCATAGTCTACGGCAAGCTTAATTTGAGCAATGTCAATTGCATCAATACTTTTTTTATACTGTACTGTACATTATGTACTTCATTTTTTATATTTTATATCACAGGTCGTTGTACTGAACACTTATACAGGACAGTATACTGTACTTGTAAATTTTCATTAATAAGTATACTTCAAGAAAATACAGTAGTGTCTTTAATTTTTCCTTTGTTAAAAATAAAATTAAAAATTTCCTTTGTTAAGATTTTGAGAAAACCCTTTTATAGCGCCAACACTCTGATTTGGGTATTCCCTTCAATGCCATTATAACCAAGTTACACTATATACATATACATTTTATAGCACAAAAAAATCTTAATACCAATATAGCAGAGCCTCAGTTAACGATTGCAAATTCACATTACCTGAAATAAAATCCAAATTTATTACTAATAGAAAATATGTTAATAAAATATATTAATTGGTGCAATATAGCTTTGGTGAAAGTGAAAGATAGCAGAAATAAGATAATGCTTGTATTACTCATTTTAGCCCAAGTGTGCACAATAGTTGGACGTTAAACACCAAAAAAAAAAAAATGTATTACTAATCACTTTTAACATCAACTCTTTCAAAGTCAGGAAAACAACATGTAAAGATACTAATTTCTATGCATATTATGTTATATACATTTTCGTCATTGAAATTCAGACTATTGATTAAATTAAATTCAGACTATTAAATTAAATCTATTTACCATCACAACAGTCTATAAACTACTGTAATGGTTAATAAATTTAATTTAATTTAAGTATTATACAATTTAAATATTGTATATAATAAAATCAGGTAAGTGATTTACTTGCCTAACTATCATGGTATATGTGGAAATAAAGTAAGTCTGTCCAACTTTTTAAAAATGTTAATCTGTTGTTAGTAAGCATAAATTAATGATAGATTCAGCCAGGTGACCTAGAAAACACACCTCAATATATATGAACAATAAAAATTTCTCGAAAACCCTATAACCATTTTCACCATAAAAGACCTTATCATTTTCGTATTCCAGACATTTTAGATCATGGTAAAATACTGTGATCATCAAGAAATTTTGTAAAAGTTGTTCGTTTTGAGAGAACGATAAATTTTATTAGCATAAACTCACATTACAAAAAAAATCTCATAACTGCAGTACTAATTGCTAATTACTGCAAAGGGCCAACCCTATAACAATCAAATACTGATGGAGCTGTACTGATATAAAAAAGCGGATCAGGTATGTATACTGCAGATGTTCTCAGCCATGACTGTAACAGCAACATGAAAATTTAGACGTAGGGAAAAAAATGCTTTCATTATGAAGCATTCAACATAACTGGAAGTTTTCAATGCTAAAACATGAAACTGAACGAAGTTCAACAATGCAAGACGTCATGAAACAAATTAAAAATGGTTTGTTGAATTCTAAAACGAATACATCATACATTGCATGCATGACATTTACAGCCATTCTGAAATTTAAAAGATCATTTAGTACATGCTAATGGTCTTATAAAAAAAGGAACTAAAATTGTTATTCCACAGGGTATAAAAAAGAGAATAATCAAAAATATACATAGTGGTAAAGAAGGCATAAAATCTTGCTTCAAAAGAGTTAATACCTTATACTGGCCAAATATGCTTTAAGACCTTTCTAATTTTATTCGGAAATGTATATCAAGCACAAAGTAGAACAGAATTCAAAGAACAAATCAGAACATACACAAAAGAACGTGCAAAATAACAAATGTTGAGCTAAAAGTTTAAGACATATCTTGTTTTGAATGATAGCTATTCTGGTTATTTTAATGTTTCTAAGATGATATCTACTTCAGCTTCAACTACTATTACCATATTTTATGGACTATAAGATACACTTTTGTCTTCCAAAAATTGCCTCCAAAATTCAGGCGTGTCTTATACTTAAAATTAATATAAATATGTTCAGTGTTTGATTTAAAATTACCGCGTCTTAAAAATGGCCATATGTTTGATGGCGCGGGAAACCTATCTCTATCTGGCAACAATGGATTCAACTGGCAGCAGCAGTGCACTGATGTGACAAACATGAGTTGCGGAGATTCACAAGCTTGCTGACACTGTCTCCCTCCTGCACACATCACAAACCCAGACCACTGTCTAGCTTATGATGTGTCATTGCACTCTACGGTGCCAGTGAACCTGAATTGAAAGTGATCTGTGTTATCGGTAACAGTATAATATTTTTGTTAGTAGCTAGTTTCATAATGGAAAAAAATAAAAAAACTAAGATTTTTTTTTAGTCTGGCTTTGCAATCTAATAATAAAAATGTTAAAAAAGTAATTTAAAAAAAAAACTGCTTAAAAATTATATTATGCACATTTTACAGTGTGTAGTGTCTTATAGTCCGTAAAATACTTGGTTTTTTTACTCATGGAATTCCATCGGTGTTAGAATCAGATTTTTATTAACTATCAAAATATCCAAGATCACCCGTTCAGTGATTAATATCAAGAACTCAAACATTAATCCTTATAATTGAGTTATTACCTTTATAGTACAAATCAAAGATCATATCTGGTTGAAAATAAAGGAACTATATACAATCTAAATTACAACACTTGGCTAGCACAAGTGAACCACTTGAAGTAAAAAACGAATCAACAAAATACAAAAGAAATGAAAATCTGTTCTGACAATGAAAGAGGCAAAACATTAACTGTAACCCAGCAAACATCATTCAGTGCTAATGTTCTAGTTAAAACCAGATATGCACATGGAAGAGTGGTTAGGATAAGTCGTTTTTCCATTAGTATTGACAATATTAGTCTAAGCTAGAGTTAAATTTATAGTGCTTGTAGCTTATGTTAAAGAAGAAAGATGTAACGACATGTGCTGTATCATATTTATGATCAGACGCAATGTTTCACTGTTAGATTTTTCAGTATGTTTTCTGATAGAGTATTGCAGTTATAGCAATGGATAATAAAGTGTCCAGTACATCAATATTGTTAAACAAATTTACAATCATTATAAAGTTGCATTACCGTTACTCACCCAATTTTGTTGTAATGAAAATATCCTCTCTTTTTAAATCATATTTAGGCAACAGTTTTTTTAGGGCTTCTCCGATTGCAGCTTCATTGTGATAAACTGCAGCAGTATCTGAACACATTAATGCATATATAAAGTTTCTTAATCATTTTTGATATAGTAAGACACGATGACTATTCCTCTAGTTGTGGTTGACATTTTCCTAATTTTACAGTTGTTTCAATACATCATACTTGTAAAAGTAATTGTAGGGTTACATGTCAGAAAACTTCTTGGTTATTTTGTTACACTTCCCTGACGAATAAACAACTGAGTACATTATCAATTCATTTATATTTTCAGTCATAAAACAAAAACGATATAACTATAGCATAGAAAAGTATTCTGCAGTAGTTATAGTTATTAATTCAATTTTTTAAGGGACAATAAAACATTACAACAGAACTTTAAAAAACCTTAAGAAATTTAATTTACATTTTTATAAACACAAAATAAAAAACAGAAGAAAAGTAAAATACAAATTAAATGACAAACAGGTTACAAATTAAAACAATGTACATTAATGATTAGGATTATGACCTATTCTTCCCGTCAGTGGTTTATCCACTCACCTCATAAAGGCTACCGTGGTTTCGAAACTCTATCGTTTCATCTTAAGGCCATTATACAAAATGTTAAATCCCTCTGTCGAGATCATCACAAAGTCAAACAAAAAATTAAAACATACATCACAAACACTGAGCACAATTACAAGTTTAAAATACTCATCATGAAGTTCAGCTTGGTCAAGCTACACATGCGACTTGTACGTCATTACATTCCGGAATTACATAATTTGAAATTACATTTTGAAAGAAAAACTCATCAAAGAAAGTATTTAAATTTAATTTTATACATTAAAACATAAAAAATTAAATAAGTTTGGGCAGAATAGAAATCAGAATTAAATATGAAAACCGTATCACTGGTTTAATTTCTGATACAAATCTATTCTTAGCACTCATTAATTTGTCATTATTAATAGTTCATTTAATTTTATTATTAGCCCCCCTAGGATATTATATTTAAACTAGATTTTTGTTTATCATAGTTAAAAGATGTTTATTTAGGTATCTATCTTTATTATAGATCTTGAATAATATAAGAACATTTTTTTTTTTTAACGTCTATACTTTATGGCAGTTAGACTAATGAGGAACGAGGGATTAGTGTTAACAGTAAGGGAAAAGCTACGGAAGTAACTGCGGCTAGAACTGAGAACCTTATGGTGCACAGTTTAAAGAAGCAGACTGACCGATGTTTTAGCCACATCGACCACTGAGTCCCTCATTTACATTATTATTACTATTATTTTTTTAAATTTGTATCTGTATCAGTAAAAAAACCTAGTCCATTCACAATTAAATTATATTGATGAAACTGAAATAAAGCTGAATATGACTATTTAAGAAATGTTAGCTTACTTATATCTCTGTTGCATGAATGAACTAATATTTTCAGGAAAATATACTTGCACTTTTTGGCTCCAAAATAGTCAAGTTAAAAGACAGAGTAATTAAATTAATTTTGTTTAGTACCTTCCAACCGTAAAAGTAAAACGAGCAACTTAGGCTTTACTGCTTTTTAATATTTTTTGTTGTTGTAATTAATTAGAATTTTAATTATTTTTTAAGCTATTCAATTTGTAAGATTACTCAGTTATGTACAGTTTTGTTCCTTTTTTAACAATATGACTATACAGAATATTTTTATTAATTCAAATCACCTTTAAAGAATATCTTTTACACGTTTCAATAGATTAAATTTTTTGTTTCCCGCCAATCAACCTACTTGTCTAGATGTTGTATCATCATGTTGCACTATGTATATTGCACATATGCATTCTATATATGCATTCTATATACACTATATATATTTTTATTTTTTCATTACTTTTTTAAACTATAAGCAGTGGTAATACACATCATTTTTGTTAAAGTCTGTCCAACAGTGAGTTGTGCTTGGTGAACATTGAGTTGCCAGAGCAAACATGGTAGGTAAAGTTATCTGCTTGAATTGTTTATTGTTTGCATGCATTTATCGAAGACCTGATTGCAACTTGATAGTGCAGCTCTAAAGTACAGAATATCACACGCATCAGGAATCACAAGTGAAGACCTTCTTTACAAGCTATCACATGATGGCCATCAAGATGATTTTGAGATAGTATCACATTCTTTAGTTCATCAACTACATTATTATGACACAAGAAATTAAAATGAAAAATTTATTTTGCCATTATATCAAAATAAAACACGAGTAACCATTGTTTTTAGGCTCAATCATAAAAAAAGGCTCAATAAAAACAAAGTAATGCAAAAACTAAAGGATCATACAATAAGATAATGTACGATATATTAAAGTTTTATAATAACATGTAATAAAAGTAGTATAACTAAAATTTTTGACTAATTTAGTTTACTCTTTATTTACATATTTATTTATTTACTCTTTATTTAGAGTAAGTCTTTATACTGGCACTACTCAATTTTATAGCTTTTACTAGAACTTTATTTAGTAATTTTTACAAATTTTCTTGCTTACTCAAAATTGCATATCATTTTTTGAATAAACTAAAAAGCTTGGCACAAAAATCAATTTTTAAAATATTATAAAGATGTTAAAAGTAGGATTGTTTTTTATCAAATATATCCCACAATTACCCACTGAAATGCGAAATTTTTATAATTGTATTCAAACATTAATTATTCAAAATTAAAGTGTAAATAATTGAAGCAAGGTGAATCCAACAGGCTGTCTGACCGTGATTTACTTGATTTCTACTTATACAGCATTAAATTGCAATGTCCACTCTATTATATTCTGTACTTGCTGCTCTTGATACCCTTTCCATATTAATCTGCTTTACTTTAAAGCACTGATTAAACAGAGCTAATTAAAAGCCAGACACTGGACTACTTGTGTAATAATCTGACATTGAGGTGGTCCAGACCAAGTAATTGTCGTTTGTTTTTTCTGTACATTTATTGGGAAGCACCACAAAAATACTGCAAATAATTGTTTGTATTAATTAATGAATTCATATTTTTGTTAAGAACTTACCAATATGTCGGTAACCACAAGCAAGAGCAGCATCCAATGTGTCATAAATCTGTTCACTTTTAATTAAGTAAGTTCCAACTGTAACAATATTTAAATACAAATTTGTAAGTGAAAATAAATATTATTTTTTTAAAAACCTTTAATAAATAAAAAAAATCATTGCAGAGAATTTGTCTATTAATTCAACAACAATATTTCTAAAAATCATTTAAAATAACCCAAAAAACATTGCAACAGATTTGTCTATTCATTTATCAAAAAAATTTCTGATATATTAACGAAAAATAATAACTTTAAATTTTTCAAAAACTTTTTATTTTTCATGTAAGTTATGAAAAGTTTAATCACAAATCTGCTGAGTTTTTATATGGTTATAAATTTCTAATAAATAAAATAGAAAACTATAGAATTAATTGTATCTACAGTATGTAAAGCCAACAAATAATAGCTCTGCCCTAATAATTATTAATTCTAACTCACAATTATTTTCTAGACATCCATTAGATTTCAAATTCATTTGCTTATGTGTTGTGACAGTGTATGTATGGTATTGTAACAATTCATAATTCAAATAGTAGGACATGTTAGATCTTTTTTTCTCCGGCAAAAAACCTTTAAGGTTATCATCGCTATGGACAGGTTAAAGACAACTCTAATACAAACAATTGATAAAAATAGGCCATTAATGTAAACATTCCTAGGCAATGATGTCATGACACCAAGCTTAGCCTAAACATATTTACTTCTCAAAATAATAACTTAATCAGTGGGGACAACTGTTAAACCAACATTTTAAGAACAAAAACAACATTCTCATATATATCGAATGTCAGAATATAGAGCTAAGATAGGGATATGCTGGAAATTAATGAACAAGGGAAGACATATTGGACCGACATTACTATCCTGGAAGAGACTGACCAAGATGGCGCACAGAACACATTACCACGTTAGCAAATTTTGGTGCAAAACAAGAGAAATACAGATAGGTCACGCAGCCCAACAAAAAATTAAATTATGCGGAATAAAAGGAAAAACTTTTCAGAAATCATAAAATAATTAAATAAATAAATTTCGACAAAATAATTGTTCAAAATTACATCATAAAGTTAATTTTGAAAAAATACAGAACAGACCATCTGGTCAAGCCTGTGTTTACTTCCAGTAATACATGTGAGGCATAGTAAAATGGATTTTTTACAAAGACACACAGAAGTTTCTGGAAAAGGAAAGGACACTACCAGTCGACTCTCTGTCACAAAGTGGGACAGGTGTGTGCTTGTCGGCCGATACCAAAATTGCTAGTATAATGATTCCAAAGTTATAATTTCATCAAATTTATTCCAATATCAGGAACTATTAGTTACAAAGATACATATTAAGTGTTAGTATGTGTTATTCAGATCAATTACAACAAACATTTGGAAAATTGGGTGAGATCTAACTTAGTTACACTTTTTTCAACCTCGATTTCCAGTTTTGATTTTAAATTCAGCCTAAACCAAAGCTCACAAATTCTACAAATAATTAATATGATTTTGATTTTATTATATCTGCAATAAAACTTAATTAAATAATGTAAAAATTTTAGTAATATTAAATCTAATGAACATTTATAATACTAGTACACATTTATGATATTGGACTGTTAAATTTCAAAATTATTAATAGAGTTTTCTGAATCTAAATAAACTTGAATTACAACAGCACATCAAGCCCCCCGCCCCAAGAATATTAAAACATTTCAAAAAACTGATATTCTTTAACTGTGAACTTATATATCTAAGTATGATAGACTCAAGGACCTGTGAACAATTTAAACTGATTTTGTTTAATAAACAATAATAATTCCACGTTTTGGATTAAGATTAGTTTTAAGCATTATTTATTAATGTGCATTATTTATATATCTGGCCCGCTCATAGATGAAGGGATTATCCATTGTTATGTTTGTTTATTTTAATTCATTATTTTTTTGAACTACCATCAACAAAGCTTAATCAATAAAGACTACAACATAAATTTTCGATCCCAGATAATATTTAAATAAAATTAATGACAATAATGGTAGATTTGTATCTTTACCTCTAATTATGAATGCTATGTGCAAATATAAGTTTAATTACAATTTATCCGGAAGACACAAATTAAAGTGTCTCCTCTACATCGATTTTTTTTTTTTAAGGTGAAAAGCACTTAATGTGCTTTAATAGCTATTATCATCCTTTACATTGAAACAGATTGATTTATGTTATTGGATTAAAACAATTTTTGTTAACTCTGAATTTTGTTGTTGTTACTTATATTTGTTGAGCTTTAAGATATATCAGTACTTGTTAACATTAACAAGAACCATTATTCAATATCAATAACAATTTATTAATAATAATAATAGTTATTATTATTCTCTTTATTTGTTTCACCCAACTTTGGGGTACACTAAATCAATCACTTTTTAATGTTCTGTACCTTCCTCGTAGCCCAGTATTGCTTCATTCGTTGTGATCTTGCTTTTCTTTCTTCGTCAGAGATAATAATAATAATAATAATTATCGATTTAATAATTTTTTTTTAAATTACAGTATTCAAAACAAGTTTTCTATATATAGTTAACTTCTATTACATAAACTACTTCCCAGCCGCCTCGGTGGCCTAGTTCAGGGGTCTCCAAACTTTCCAGCCTTAGGGCCATATGATTACTCCAGTAAGTTCCGAGGGCCAAAACCATATTATCATTGTTGCCGGTGGTAAAAAGTGAAATAGTCCACTGATGAAAAATAAGTCTGAAAAAATACGCAACGTTTAAAAAAGGCTGCAAATCGGACTAAAGTCCGCAAAACGGCAACACTGCATATTATTAATTTTCCTGTCATTATCTGTAATTTCTAGATTAGTCGTAGAGTACGAGCCATGAGGGTAACGTGACACGACATCTGGTGGACATAAGCGGAAATAGGTAGTACCTTCTATCGCTAACAGATGGCGCTAATAGCACTTACAGAATAATCTCGTTGGTTCGAGAAAGTTTTGGTGTCTTCCACTTACTTCTAAATGGCAGTAATTGGAATATATAAGAAGGCTAGTGGCGCAACCACAAGTCAGTTCCTATGACACTGTTGTGAAATAAAATAGTGCGTACCTCCTTAAAACGTGTTTGTGCGTGTTTAATTTTAAGACATCTTTGTAACAGTATTTTGATTTGAATTGTTGCTTTTGTGTGTGATTTAGTAGTATGGAAAAGAAGCGAAAAATTGATAGTAAAAATTTTTTTTGCTATAAAAAATATGTTCTCTAAAAGGAGTTTTCAAGTATGCTAGCTCTCCGCGGGCCGGACAAAATCTGTCCGCGGGCCGGATGTGGCCCTCGGGTCGTAGTTTGGAGACCCCTGGCCTAGTTGATAGTGTACTGGTCTTTCACACCGACAACCTGGGTTCGATTCCTGGCCAGGGCTTGGCATTTTCATACGCTATAAATCATCCCATCGTCTGCATTAGCCCGTGTGCTTAATAGTCGGACGTTACACACCAAAAAAAAAAAAACTTCTTCCCTACAACCTTGACTTGGCATGGAAGTACTCTTCCATGTTTTACTTACTTACAAAAACTATTTACTTACAACCCAGAACTGGCATGGAAGAGTAACCATTATTCAAATCAAATACTGTAGATACTATTTTCTTCCCTGATGTCAACGCTGGTTTGAGTCCTTTGTACAATTCCATTGTAGCCTGAAAAGTAAACATTGTATTATAGCTAAAACAACAACTGAACAACAATTTCACAGCTAAAATAATAACTGAAATATTTCTATAAACATATTTTTACAAAGTTCAAATATTTACGAATTGTTGGCAAATTGTTTACAAGCATTGTTAATAAAATATGGGCATACAAATTACACTGAAATGATATAGCACATAATAAAAGCAAAAATCATTAAAATCAAGACTTTCAGAAGTCCTAATAAGTTACTTTCAGAAGTCCTAATAAGTTAGAAATAGCAGTTAAAAAAAAAAGTTTTTCATTATTTATAACACAGTAGCACACTATATCTACAGATGCACATTCGTGAGAGTTAGGTTTTTATCCAGCAATTGTGGTAGATTCTTAAATGTTACAAAAAACATTTACGGTTATTGAAAAGATAATGATAATCGTTTTCGCGATGAAAAACACGTTACTTACTTTCACGCCTAGTCATTTTGAGGTTATGTTTGTCACTTTTATTTTCCATTTTTTTCTATCCTCCTTTTATTTCCGATCTTTTATATTTTAGATTCTTAATATGAGCATATAATGATGCTTTTTTGTACAAAAATTACGAAACTGGCATGAGGCCACAAAGTTCAGTTTTAATTTGTGTTATTACCAGTTAGCATGTAATAAAGCTTTAACGCACAAAAATTACGGAAACAGCTGTATCACCTAAAAAGTAACATTTACCAAACGTTTTACTGCTAACAGAAATTTACAAAAAAAGATGCGCCTCAGACAGATTGGAAAAAAAATATTTTAAATTTAAATTCAATACAGTAATTATTTTGTCAGGTACACAACCTAGCCTAACCTACAATATAATGCGCAGTTACCACATTTGAATAAAAATTTCAATATTATGTACTTACTAAACAATAATTGTTGTTATTAACAGCACGATTTAAACTCAAGAGTATAACTTTATAAACTAATGGTAACTATACGAAATGGTAAAAAGCAAATATAAACTAAAGTTGGAATGAGAATTAATAACCCGCGTTTACTTTTTTATAATTTCGAGTTTAAATGTTTAGATTACGAATAAGCATCGATAGTCGATGTTTTTACGATTTTACTTTTTAGGCCAACGTGCGATTTTTTCACATTGATGATGGTAGTCGATGTTTTTTATACATCGATGGTTGACAACCGATGTTTTATACACACGCGATTTTTAAATTTTTCACATAATATGTCTTTTATACAGGTTTGAAGTTTTATAACATAGATTTTTAAATGATTGAAATATGATTGTTGCAGTTATCCGTTTATCCTTTAGGAAACAATCTTGTTGTCTAGGATTTTATTCCTTTTTTTACTCGCAATACTACTAACAACAAAACACCTCCTCATTTTTCCACAACAACGATGTTACACGAAACAAATTATCTATGTATTTTGTTCGATATTTTAGTAGTAGTAATGAATTTTATTTTAACAATTTTACCATAGATGTTAAACATAAAATGTTAACATCGATGTTATAGTCCAACGACTTAGTAAACGGTCTTCCTAGTGCATGTAAAAGAATTTTCCTTCAGCTACCTCCAACAGCCCATTGACAGAGTTTGCCAATCTGAGTCTATAAACAGTTATTATAAAGCAATATTGAAGGAAAAGGAGGGAGCTACAGTGAAAAAATGAGGACTCAAACTCTCGCTCGAACATCTTTTTTTCTCTGCCCACTGGTATTCTTAGCAAGCTACTTTCCAAGTGGCTAACCTTTAATGTTTTTCTACATACATAGAAAAATATCGATGTACAGTAAATATCGATGTTACAGTAATGAGCGATACTTTTACAATCAAAACAATCGACCATCGTTTAGCATAAAAATTGAATCAACTATCGAATGCAAGTTAGGTTAAACAATCGAGATGTGGGATGAACTAACTGTCGGGCGATTGTCTGAGGTCTGCGCGATGATTCCTGATTACCGAGAGGTTTTAACAACGACGACGACGACACAAACAAGAATAATAAACCAAATTTTACAAAGTTATCAATAATAAAAAAAAACTTTCTTTATAAAACAAACAAAAACTTAGAAAACCTTAATTCATGCATTGCTTCAACATGATCCAAGCAACAATGATCTTCTGGGCTAACAAGAAAATTTTAAAATTTGTACCTATGCAAATAATATGTGCTAAATAATAATTATTTTAACTGTACTAATAATAAACAACTCATCCAGAATTGAAATAATAAAAAATTTATGCACTATTTTAATTACCTGACTGAAGAGACATCCCTTATAAAGAAGAAATTGAATGATGCCATGGCATTTAATTGGAAATATTAATCAATATTCTGACTGAAAGTTAAAGATTCATTCAATTGCTTTATTGATGATTTAAAAATGTCAGTTGTTAGTAATGATAGTGTAGGCAACAAGACAAAATGAGATATCTCGGTGAGTTGGTAGACTTGGACGGAAAATCAATCATCAAGGGACGACGATATTGTATTGACTGGAGATTCCAATACAACTGAAAAGCATTGAAATACTTTTACATTCAAAACAATTGACTAAAACATCTCATAATTGTGTATAGGTAATTTATGTTTTTCTATTGATATGCATCCTTAAAACTGGCCATTTACACCTTCCTCATGGTCCAAAGTTCGATCTATTAACTCTTATCTTATCAATAGGCCTAGAGGTAATTTAAAAAAGATAGGCCTACACAATGTAGGACTCCTACACAATGTTAGCTGTATGCACTCCTACAAGTTAATTAAGTAATTAATTAATTAAAAGTTCAAGCAATGATAATCTTTTTACATTGTGTACTTTCTTGCTGTGCAGTATGAAAATGATCTCTTCAAACAACATGTTTTTAAAGAAAAGAAAAAGAAATATGGGGGGCATTCTGTCTTCTTACTGCAGAAAAGGTAAATTTTTTTCAAATTATAATCAAATTTGTTCTACTGTCATTTTTGACATAAATCTATAAAGTTCAATTTGGCTGCTTTTCTAGCATTCATATTAATGTGTAAAGTATGACTGCAGTACCTATTTACCCTTTAAGTTTCTATGATATCCAAAAGGTGTGTACTATATCTATTTATTTAATATTATAATAACAACATATTTACAGAAATATTAACACAAAATATATACAACACATGTTAAAACAGGAACAATATGTATGACATAAGTTTGTAAGACCTTCTGATTGATGGATGACCTCTTTATTCACGCTCCTACCCAGTAAGATGAAAAGGGAATGTGTTCCTTGTATGATGTTAGGTTCTCTACCAGATTCTCACTACTTCCTACAAGTAGTCCCTCATCACACTTATGCTCCAACAAAAATCCTGCAAGAATCCTTTAGACCAATGGCATAGATATTCTTTTTTTAAAGGGGATATCCAACTTGGAATAAACAAATTACCATTGAGTCTGGGGAAGGTCGTTTACAAGCAGAGAGCTATCTACGAATCCTCTCATAAGATTTTTTTTTACATCAAAATCTAAATTCAATACTATGTGTTTAATAAGTATTACAAAATTGTTTAGATTAAAAATGTATATTATGCAATACCCAAATTCGCTTTCTTCTTTTTTCCTATTAATTGATAAAAGAACAACATTTACATGAAGAACTGCATCTAAACGAAAAATAGAATTGACAGGAAAAGTACACACTTCAATGATAACTGTTTGTAATTATATTAACAATTAGTTATGGTTAGCAACACTTCTGTTTAGTTTCCCACTGAATATCGTAGCTATACTACCAAAATGTACATAAGGGTTAAATAAGTAAATTAACTAGTTTGGTATTTATGTTGTAGTTATTAAATTAGTTTCTTTTAATTTTGTGGTAAAGGGGTATCCTTTTATATTAATTATTTATGTATTAGTCACTACCATGATCAGACAACGAAAACCCCTGCTTAAAATAGTAAAAAAGTATTTATTGTTACAAAATCTCCTGTAATACTACTTGTACAAAAACTTTAGAATAAAGTGCAGTGTATGTTATTGTACAGTGTACATGTTTAACCCACCATCTGTTCCCATGTTAGATTTAACATGACAACATGGCAAAATAGTTATGTTAGATAGAATCTAACAATACAATTATTCTAGACATTTTTTAAATTTTTTACTTTGTCGTACTGTAGCTCAATACTTAGGTAACTTATCAGCTTTAGCTAGGGAGGGGATGTGAACTTGCCCCTTCATGGCAAGGGGATGCAGACTAACAATTGAGAGGATTTAGACATCTCTCACGGTATCCGAGTCTAACATACACTTACACTTACAACACAACACTTACAACAAACACTTTACACTCACACTTACATTTAGGGAGGCAATAATAGCCTCAATGTGCTTTTAGCCTTAAAATAAAAAAAAAGAAAAGAAAAATGGACAAATGGCCTATGTTCACCCATATTAGATGATCAAAAACTAAAATAAAAATTCAAATTTTCTTAAAATGTATTGTATTGGAAAAATGAGAACAGTCAATCATGTTTAATGGTGTTATAGTATTGTGTTTGTTGTTTTAATTTATTCAATAAAAATAAAAATGGAGTACAAAAATACTGTAAACAAAAATACTTTGTTAGATGCCACCTGTGCAAGTGACCTATTCCATATATACAATGAAAGGAACTGTTGGTGGATTAGTGGAAAAAGTCAGTAATTTTTTCTTTCTTTATTACTTACTGTATAACTGGACAAACCCAACTGTTGACCTGAAAGTGAGTGCAGCCCTGTCTATTTGTTCAATTTGTTGTGAAGTTACATTGAGATGGGTGAATCCTGTACAGTCAACACCCCATCACACTGGCAACGTTTACAATACATTGCACTACTAACAGATTGGACACCACCATTTGTGTATATTTATTTTTGTAAATATAACATGACTATATCCAAAGTGAACTGTGATGTTTACAAAATATAGGCCCTTATCTGGCAGGGTCAACACTTCATTTTGTTATGTAATGCACTGCACTGAGTTTACTTTCTCACAATTAGAACTGAACTGCCCGCTTCTGATAAGAGAAAGTGTAGTGCTCATTATCCTTAATTGAATATAATGACTCTCTTAGCACAAGTGTTTTGATGGTACTGTACTCCTGCTTTACCTATAAGCAACAAACAACAATACTAAAAACCATGAATTAAGTGATTTTGTACAGAAATATTTTGTTTTCTGTAATCAATATTTTTCCTTTCTTTAGATTTCAAGGGGGATATACACTCCCCTGTACCTATGACCAAGAGTATTCTTGGAATATTTGGTGCCCAGAATGAGATTTGAACTGGTACCCTCTCATAATACTCATACAAAAATTAAAAAAAAAAAAATCAAGAGGTAAAATGTTTCCTACAATTAAGAAAATATTAAATCACCTTTGACTTCTGCCAAGAACCACCCAGTAGTACACATTGTTGGCCCAATGTTGGGATTTTGTCGGCAAAGTTGGGCAATGGTTAGTTAATACACCAACGAATTATCCTCAATGGGCCAACGAGCTGTTTGTTTGCTAGGCCAACTGTTACATTCATGTAAACTTCTGATGTTGGCCAAACATTAATTCTTAGTTAGCAGAAAGTAAAAAATATATTTTGTTAAAATAAATATCTCGTAAATTAAATACGGTATAATTTTTCCAAAAGTTTAAAAATAGTGTCTTATTTGTTTGTATAATAGTATTTTATCGATGTTGTAAAATTTACTGCAAAGTACAAGCGCACGTGATGACACACAGAATTGCCAACAACAGAACAATTTTTTTTTTTAGCATAATTGTGAACAGAATAATATTATATCTTTAATTACTATACTAACAATAGTGTTACAATGATTAAAAATTCTTATTTTATTTCTACTTAACTATAATCATTTACTATAGATGATTTTATGATGTACTTATTATTTGAAATATTGCCAGCACTGTGGAAAAGTGAAAGTTTGTCCGTTACTGGTTTACTTCTTTGTAACTGACCAAGCGTAGTTGCACGATCATACATGTGTAACAGTTTTAATCTGGTGCTATAGTGCTTTTTTTGATTTGGCTTTTCACAATTGACATTTAAATAAATTTTGTTTGTGTGAATTTTGTCTCTTTTTGTAAAATAACCTTGTTTCAGTAACGAAATATGCCATGTTGGTTATTCAATTAACTTTCAATAGTAGGCCTTCTTACTAATTACCAACATGTTTAAAGTGTTATATTTTATTTAATTGATTAGTGAACTTAGTAATAATTATAACTTCTCAACATTTGCAAACATGTTTGAATACCTTTCTTATCAAATTCAATGTGTATTCTTACTCAAAATAATATGTACATTATAATATACAATTAAAAAGCTAAAGTAGGCTACATATTTAATACTTTGAACATGTTGGTAATTAATAGGGTTACCATTGAAAGTTGGTAGGGTAAGTTAGTTGGGAGTAAGTTGGGCCAACAATTTCTTGTTGGTTTTTGGTGATGTTTAATTTTTGGCCCTATGTTGGGATTTGGTTTGTTATTAATTGGTAGGCATTTGTGCCAATTTTAACCGTTGCCCAACCGTGTGTGAAAACAAAATACCAACAATGGGCCAACAGAAAATGCTACTGGGGCAGTCACCTACTTATACAGTTTATTAAACAATATAAGTCTTTGCATTTAGCAGTGGTGTGCTTCTGTATGCCATCAATAAGTAGTCAAAATAATATTTTTTCATGTTGTTCCCTAAGCTCAACTATTGGCAAAGGTATTAGTCCAGATTTAAAAAAATCAGATTATTGACCTTGAACCAGGCACTTATTTGGGTTCAAACTGCATATGTAATGCACTCTGAACCAAAACCAAATTATTTAATGAGGCTACTTACACTGTGAAGGTTTAACCATCTCTTGTTACAATTTATTTATTCTATTTCTTATAAAACCATTAGACAACAGAAACTCCTGCAATTTTTAAACCTGAAATGAACTTATATTCAATAAACTGAAAGTAAAACTACAAAAAGTTTTTTTCCTATTACAACTGTTTTTTTAATACCAGTAACAGGATAGAAAAATCTAAATAAATGTTCCTAAAATTCTATTTTATAAAAATTCTATTTATTTTGTGTAGTTAAATAATAAATTGGCAGCACTTTGTTAACTAGCAAAACCCCTGGATTATCACTGCTTATAGGATTAATCTATTTTAGCATGTGTGGAATGCATACATTTTACCCACAGAGTCTACACCATATTATAGACTCAAGGATTCAACTGTAGTCCTACATCATAGGGCTACCCACTGGACCATGATTGGTCAGCTAGTTTAAATTCATAAATTTATGTGCACAATGTATTGTTACTGGAAACTGTTTAATACAGACAGAATGCACAGTGCAAACTGTATTATTACTGGAAACTGTTTAATACAGACAGAATGCACAGTGCATACTGTATTGTTACTGGAAACTGTTTAATACAGACAGAATGCACAGTGCACACTGTATTATTACTGGAAACTGTTTAATACAGACAGAATGCACAGTGCATACTGTATTGTTACTGGAAACTGTTTAATACAGACAGAATGCACAGTGCACACTGTATTATTACTGGAAACTGTTTAATACAGACAGAATGCACAGTGCATACTGTATTGTTACTGAAACTGTTTAATACAGACAGAATGCACAGTGCACACTGTATTGTTACTGGAAACTGTTTAATACAGACAGAATGCACAGTGCATACTGTATTGTTACTGGAAACTGTTTAATACAGACAGAATGCACAGTGCATACTGTATTATTACTGGAAACTGTTTAATACAGACAGAATGCACAGTGCATACTGTATTGTTACTGGAAACTGTTTAATACCGACAGAATGCACAGTGCACACTGTATTATTACTGGAAACTGTTTAATACAGACAGAATGCACAGTGCACACTGTATTATTACTGGAAACTGTTTAATACAGACAGAATGCACAGTGCATACTGTATTGTTACTGGAAACTGTTTAATACAGACAGAATGCACAGTGCACACTGTATTATTACTGGAAACTGTTTAATACAGACAGAATGCACAGTGCATACTGTATTGTTACTGGAAACTGTTTAATACAGACAGAATGCACAGTGCACACTGTATTATTACTGGAAACTGTTTAATACAGACAGAATGCACAGTGCATACTGTATTGTTACTGGAAACTGTTTAATACAGACAGAATGCACAGTACATACTGTATTGTTACTGGAAACTGTTTAATACAGACAGAATGCACAGTGCACACTGTATTATTACTGGAAACTGTTTAATACAGACAGAATGCACAGTGCATACTGTATTGTTACTGGAAACTGTTTAATACAGACAGAATGCACAGTGCAAACTGTATTATTACTGGAAACTGTTTAATACAGACAGAATGCACAGTGCATACTGTATTGTTACTGGAAACTGTTTAATACAGACAGAATGCACAGTGCACACTGTATTATTACTGGAAACTGTTTAATACAGACAGAATGCACAGTGCATACTGTATTGTTACTGGAAACTGTTTAATACAGACAGAATGCACAGTGCACACTGTATTATTACTGGAAACTGTTTAATACAGACAGAATGCACAGTGCATACTGTATTGTTACTGGAAACTGTTTAATACAGACAGAATGCACAGTGCACACTGTATTATTACTGGAAACTGTTTAATACAGACAGAATGCACAGTGCATACTGTATTGTTACTGGAAACTGTTTAATACAGACAGAATGCACAGTGCATACTGTATTATTACTGGAAACTGTTTAATACAGACAGAATGCACAGTGCATACTGTATTGTTACTGAAACTGTTTAATACAGACAGAATGCACAGTGCACACTGTATTATTACTACTGAAACTGTTTAATACAGACAGAATGCACAGTGCACACTGTATTATTACTGAAACTGTTTAATACAGACAGAATGCACAGTGCATACTGTATTGTTACTGGAAACTGTTTAATACAGACAGAATGCACAGTGCACACTGTATTATTACTGGAAACTGTTTAATACAGACAGAATGCACAGTGCATACTGTATTGTTACTGAAACTGTTTAATACAGACAGAATGCACAGTGCACACTGTATTATTACTGGAAACTGTTTAATACAGACAGAATGCACAGTGCATACTGTATTGTTACTGGAAACTGTTTAATACAGACAGAATGCACAGTGCATACTGTATTGTTACTGGAAACTGTTTAATACAGACAGAATGCACAGTGCACACTGTATTATTACTGGAAACTGTTTAATACAGACAGAATGCACAGTGCATACTGTATTGTTACTGGAAACTGTTTAATACAGACAGAATGCACAGTGCAAACTGTATTATTACTGGAAACTGTTTAATACAGACAGAATGCACAGTGCATACTGTATTGTTACTGGAAACTGTTTAATACAGACAGAATGCACAGTGCACACTGTATTGTTACTGGAGACTGTTTAATATAGACAGAATGCACAGTGCACAATGTATTGTTACTGGAAACTGTTTAATATAGACAGAATGTACAGTGCACACTGTATTGTTACTGGAAACTGTTTAATACAGACAGAATGCACAGTGCACACTGTATTGTTACTGGAGACTGTTTAATATAGACAGAATGCACAGTGCACAATGTATTGTTACTGGAAACTGTTTAATATAGACAGAATGTACAGTGCACACTGTATTGTTACTGGAAACTGTTTAATACAGACAGAATGCACAGTGCACACTGTATTGTTACTGGAGACTGTTTAATATAGACAGAATGCACAGTGCACAATGTATTGTTACTGGAAACTGTTTAATACAGATTGTAAAATTAAAATTATTAACCACCTGTTCAGAAACCAACTACTGAACTACAGTAATATGTGTTTTTAAATCTACAAAATATTTTTACTCTTTCATTTTACAAAATATATAGAAAACGTGCGGATCACAATGAAAATTGATTTTTAATGAATTAATACGAATATGATTTCACGTTTCCTTGTTTCATTAAAATTGGTTTTTAATTTCGTAAAAAGGTTTGTTTTCGTTGGGGAAAACTGGTTTAAAAAATACACCTTAGGATACAATATTTTGAAAGTATATTTATAAACATAAAATATTATAGTAAAAATTGACAATAAAAGAAAAATTTACATTGGACTACTTTTTATGTATTTTGATATAGAATTGGTAACTAATTATCCTGCAAATTTTCTTTCTAGGATAAGGGTAATAAGGAAAATTCTTGTTTCCTTATTATCAAAAGTAGCATTGCACATAATAAAACAAATTCATACAATTAAAAGTGGACATTTGTTATCAGAATTTGTTATGTCTTAATCTCTTATCAGTACTGTTATCAGATTTTAAAATGTGTATCCTAGTGTTTGTTCTGTACAGTCTGTGTAAGTGAAAAAGTTTTGAAATATGTTATACTCATTAAATTATTGTTTTATTGTGATAACTATTACTTCAGGTAAAAATTATTTAATCTATCTAAATCTCTTGAGTACACTGAACTCTTAAACATTTTAAAATATAACTTTCTTACAACAGTGAATTTTCTTGTTATCTATATATGTCACAATTAAATTACAAATTTTAAATAATTTTTCTTATAAAATAAATCTGATCAACTAGGTAATTCCGAAATTAAATTTTTAAATTCCTTTTACTTAAAAAATATTCTATTAATTATTAATTGTCTGACATTTATATATTTTTTTGTTATATATTTTACTTGTTTTATTGGTATGATATCAAAATACCAAAAACTAACATGATTTTTATTTAGTATATGCCATAAAACAACACTTTTCAAGAGAGTGTTAAAGTTAATATAAATCATATACTAAACACATGCACAGACATTTGTATATACCTTATATATTATTACATATTTGTGTATATTTTGTACTTATATAAAAATGTGTGTGTGTGTGTGTGTGTGTGTGTGTGTGTGTGTGTGTGTGTGTGTGTGTATGTGTATGTATGTATGTGCACACACTCACACATTAGGAATTTTGATCCAATTTGATTCAAACTTAAAACAAAAATCAATTTTCCTAATAACTAGCATAGTTATTACATTTTTTATAGCTCTTCCATATTGTTGGAGCTAGTAAAATCTGTTTAATAGATTCAAAATATTTAAGAATTCAAACTTTAGGGTCTTAATTTTTTCTTGAAAATCTGACCATTGTAATCAGCATTAAAACTGCAAAAATTAGCATTTTTAGATTTTCAAAATCCATTTAAATTCAAATTGAATTTGATGGTGGTCTTTAATCATTTTATATTTTAAATGTAATTTGAAAGTTTAAAATGATAATATAGGCCTATGCAGACTTTCATTTTTGTTTTGATGATGATTTTTTGAAAAAAATGGTAAGATGAAAATTTAATATTGGAAGTTTGCTTTTGTAACATCAGCAAAATATCTGCATCCCATGATTATTTTAATTTAAAAACATTTACGAAGGCTGTTTTTTCCCAACCTCTGATTGCACGTCATAAATAAACACCAGATAAATGGAAGGCGGGTGGCATCTCCTACACAAAATGTTCTGTCACTACTGAGTTCCAGATGTCTGTGCTAAGCTGCAGTCACATGAACCTCAGTTGATTCTCTTGCAAAGTGCAAATCGTGAAGTGTTATTTATTTCCTGCAAGTAGAAGAAAATATTGTATCAGAAATTCATCGAAGAACGTTCCGAGTTTATGGAGATAACTGTGTCACTGATGATGCTGTGTGTGAATAGTGTTGAAAATTTAAAGGTGGCTGAAGTGATTTGCATGGTAAAGGGGATCAAGGATGGAAGTCTGGTACTATAGACAACCTTGATCAATGAGTTGACAAAGAGGATAGAGAAAACTGAAATTCACCATAAGTGATTTGTCTATGAAATTCCTTGAAGTTAAAAGAACTAGTCTGTACTCTATCATTAATACTTAGCCTATAAAAAACCTTTATGCTTACTGGGCTCCAAAGAAGTTACCTGATAACCACAAAAAGAGCCGAAGGGCTTTGTCTTGATTTTTCCTTGATCATTATGATGATAAAGAAAATGATTTTTTGAAATCAATTATAACCATAGATAAGATCTGGATTCAAAATGAGATACTCAAAACAAAATAACAATCACAACAATTCATGCACATACGTTCGTCAAAGAAGCCAAAAAAGTCAAACAAACCTTCATCAATCACAAGGTATTTTTTGAAATGAAAAACCATATTTTGAAATGAAAAAGTTATGTCGCTTGTGGAATTCATGCAGTTGGGGATCACAATTAATGCAATGGTTTATTGTAAAACTTTACAATATTTGTGGAGTATAATTCAAAACAAAAGATCAAAAGTCATGCTGACTTCTGGAATTGTTTTCATCCATGGCATCACCTGTCCTCACAGTGCTGGTGCAACCCAATGGCTCCTTCAGCAATTTCAATGGGACATTTTTGATGTTGCCATAGAGTCCCGACTTAGCGCCGAGTGACTTCCATCTTTTCCCTAAACTGAAGAAGTGGCTAGAAAGGCAGAATTCCAAAATAATGAAGAACTTCAATTCATTGGTAATTTCACAAAGATGGTATTGGAAGCTTGTCCACAGGTACAACAAATGCCTCAGTCTTTACAGTGATTATGTTGAAAAGTAACCATAATTGTATGTAACATTTGGTAATGAAATATTTTTTATATACATTTGTCTTTTATTTAACGCTTATTGGATATTGAAAAAATGGCCCTAATTACATATACTTGTATATTAAATCAGCCTTAATTATTTTGATTGAAATTGTCTTATATGAAAATCCTAAAGACACTGTTTAAGTCAAGTTTAAACATTGATCACTCTCTTCATTAAATCATTTTACTTTGGTTTCTTTTCTAATTTCCAAGCTAAATAATAAGCTATTGATTATTTAAAAAAATTAAAATATAATAAATGTTACATCAATATAGATTTTAAAATACAATCTATCTATCTATCTATCTATCTATCTATCTATCTATCTATCTATCTATCTATCTATCTATATATATATATATATATATATATATATATATATATATATATATATATATATATTTATAAAGGCGATAATAGCCACAATGTGCTTTTTGCCTTAAAATAACAAAAACAAACATATATATATAGATGTATGTATGTATGTATGTATGTATGAGAAAATTAAATTTTTATATTCATTAATTTGTAGCTTAAGCAATTAGGAATTACCTCCCACATGCTAACAATATTTTTTTACTGAAAAAAGTCCTGAAAAGCCTAAAGGGTACATATGCCTTTCATATATACTTGTATAGGTATCTTTTACACATTTATTTTTTTTCAGATTTTGGTCATACCAAACATGTAAATATACATAATAAATATTTTGAAACATCTGGTAACAAACTTTTTAAATCAAAGAAAATAAAAGATATTCATGTTTCTGTAGATTCAGGCATGGTAAGTAATAGAGAACTGGAATAAATAAAAATACAAACAAAAATGTATAGTTGTATAAATTTGGGAGACAAACATGACACGTTTTTCATTATCATGATTTTAATTTTAATTGTAATCATATTTTGTGAAGTCTTTTAACTTTTCTGTATCAGTACTATTGAAACTTAAAAACAGGAATTTAGAAAAAATGAAATATTGGAGTAAGAATATGTTAATACACATTTAATGTGAGAATGTTAATTTTCAATATACATATTTAGGGTTGTCCCCAAGGGGGGGCAGCATGTGCCATGACACAGAGTGGCAAAATTTAGGGGATAGTAAAATATAGAAGCTGAAGCTTTGATACAAGTCTCGGATGGCCTCAACTTCAAGAATGAATGACAACATCCAGAAAATCATAAATTGATACGTGAAAATTATTTTCTGGGTGCCGGAGCTCTTTCTTAAATCTCAGAAATTAACAAAGAAAGTGTCCGTCAGATTTTACATGAATCATTGAACATGATGAATGTTTGCCCAAAAATGGTGCCAAACTTCTCACTTCAGTGCAAAAGGAAATGACAATGAACATTTGTGCTAACTGTTTGAACAACACTGATAATGACCGAGAATTGTTAAACAGAGAGTAATTACTTTTGATGAATTGTTTTTTACCTATGATTCTAAAACAAAAACAAAACACAAATTGATACATTGTAAGAGCTCCAACTTACCATGGCAGAAAAAGTGAAAGTAAGTAAATCAAAACTCAAGGTCATAATAATAATTTTTTTTTACAAGTGTGGAATTCTGTAAGGGCCTTTGTCAATGAGTGAGAAGATTTGTGGAAGAGCAATTTTGGATGCTTCAGAAAGACAATGTGTTTACTCATTCCGAATTGTCTCCCCAGAAGCACACATTGTTGGCCCAATGTTGGGATTTTGTCGGCAAAGTTAGGCAATGGTTAGTTAATACGCCATCAAATTATCTTCAATGGGCCAATGAGCTGTTTGTTTGTTAGGCCAACTATTACATCCATGAAAACCTCTTCTGTTGGCCCAACATTAATTCTTAGTTGGCAGAAAATATAAAAAATATTTTGTTAAAATAAATATCTCGTAAATTAAATAGGATATAATTATTCCAAAAGTTTAAAAATAGTGTCTTATAATAGTATTTTATCAATGTTATAAAAGTTACTGCAAAGTGCGAGCGCACATGATGACTTACACAGAATTGCCAACAACAGAACAATTTTTTTTAATATATCTTTAATTACTATACTAACAATAGTGTTACAATGATTAAAAATTTAAAAAAATCTTATTTTATTTCTATTTAACTATAATCATTTACTATGGATAATTTTATGATGTACTTATTATTTGAAATATTGCCAGCACTGTGGAAAAGTGAAAGTTTGTCCATTACTGGTTTACTTCTTTGTAACTGACCATTCGTAGTTGCGCGATCATAAATGTGTAACAGTATTAATCTGGTGCTATAGTGCTTTTTTTGCTTTGGCTTTTCACAATTGCCATTTAAATAAATTTTGTTTGTGTGAATTTTGTCTCTTTTTGTAAAATAACCTTGTTTCAGTAACGAAATATGCCATGTTGGTTACTCAATTAACTTTCAATAGTAGGCCTTCTTACTAATTACCAACATGTTTAAAGTGTTATATTTTATTTAATTGATTAGTGAACTTAATAATAATCATAACTTTTCTACATTCGCTAACACGTTTGAATACCTTTTCTTATCAAATTCAATATGTATTCTTACTCAAAATAATATGTACATTATAATATACAATTAAAAAGCTAAAGTAGGCTACATATTATATATTACTTCGAGTAAGAATATTCTACATTTGATAATAAATGGTATTCAAATATGTTCATGAATGTATAGAAAATTATGATTACTATTAAGTTCACTAATCAATTGAATAGAAATATAATACTTTAAACATGTTGGTAATTAGTAGGGTTACCATTGAAAGTTAGTTGGGTAACTGTTGGGAGTAAAATGGGCCAACAATTTCTTTGTTGGTTTTTGGTGATGTTTAATTTTTGGCCCTATGTTGGGATTTGGTTTGTTATTAATTGGTAGGCATTTGTGCCAATTTTAACCGTTGCCCAATCGTGTGTGAAAACAAAATACCAACAATGGGCCAACAGAAAATCTACTGGGCTGTAAAGATGTTCTTTGCAAAATACAGCATCACTGTGTTACACCACATACTGTATTCACCCAACCTGGCCCCCTGTGACTTTTTTTATATCCTAAGATCAAATTGAGTTTATGGGGATAAGATTTCACAGTATGGAAGCTATGGAAGCTTTGAAAGCAAAAGCAATGGAGGTTTTCAATAAGCTAACAAAAGTGGACTTCTAGCATTGCTTTTAACGATAGAAAATTCATATGGAGCACTGTAGGATTGGCAAGGAGAGTACATTGAAAGGAATAAACTTTGTAATGTAATTGGTGATCAATCAAATGTTTTATATCACCTGTCCAGTTACTTAATTGTCACACTTCATATGTAGATAAAGCAGACAACCCTTTGATTAGTAATGAAGATTGGCATCATACATAATGATTCTTCACATAGAAGTGAAATTTTACGTGTAAAAATATCCAAAGAGGTTACAAAATAAAAACTGTAAATTTTATTAAAACATAAATTTTTCTTATAACACAAATTATTAAATAAGTCACAAACAATATTTTTTGTATGGAGATATTTGTCACAGCAACAGGTATAAAATGGCACATTATAATCTGAATATTCATAAGTTGTGTCTGCATGTTTTCTCTTCTTGGGTGTTAGAACCTGGTGAGGAAAATGGTGTCAAGTCAGTGGAAAATGGTATTTGTTTATGCTTAATGCCATTGTCCACACAGTCTGACATGTTTTTTTTTTAGAATGGACCTTAAATATCTGTCTTATCAAATTGAACTTTAAGTCCAACAATAACATTTTTTGTATCGTGTTTGCAAAATACGTAAGAGAAAATCTTGCCTTGTCAGAAAAAAAATCCGCCATCTGGTGTCAGTCATCAGATGACTGCTTTCACTATGATTATAAGTACTATAATATATGCTATAATAAAGTGCTATAATTACAAGGAAAGCTCAATTAATAATTGTCAAATAGGATTAATTTGTTGTAACAAAGTATTTGACAATAACAAAAAATTTGTTTCAAAAAATGATTTTATATTTGTTTTTCATACTTTTACATTATACATAAAACATTTATCAAATATTATAAAGTGCATTCACACTGTTTCAAAACATATTAATCAATTAAAATTTGTATTGCTGAAATTGTACACCAAAAACAAATTTTTCTAGAATATGTAATGGTCTCTGATCAAAAACATGCAAATATACACAACTGATTAATAATCATTATGTTTATAATTAAAGTACCCCAAAAGATGAAACAATTCTTTGATAGAACCAAATAACCCTCTTCAACTTATTCATTAGCCAGAGTTTTTTGTTTGTAGCTTTCAGACAAAAATTACTGGTACGCTTCTATCCATGAATTTCGTTTGGATGCTGAAAGATAAAGATTCAAGACATTTTTAAGTAGTTAATTTAAGTGTAGAGACATTTGTTTTGGACTACTCATTTTAAATTTAACTTAGCACAGGTATTCAACTAGCTAATATATACATTACTAAAACGTGCCAGACACAGCTTTGATCGCTATATTTTTTTACTAAGAAATATAGTAATTATTTTAAGTAATCATTTAAGTAAGTTAAAAGTTAGATGTAAATGTAATATAATAATATTAATAAAATTATCAATACTCTTAGTAAATAATGTAGTAACAAGAATTTTTTGCACATCCGTTTAATTTAAAGAATTTCAGAAACTGAAGGCAGAACTGTTATTCTTATCTATCCTATAATCATAATTCAAAGTTAAAAAAAGGGTACCTAGCTATGATAATCTCGGCTGTACGTTTGACTATTAAAGTTGTACTGGGTAAGTAATTTAATGAAATTAAAATAAACTTTTTGCAAAATCCTTTCTTATTGCACCTCTACATTGTTATAAGAAGGTACCCTGAAAATTTCAGGACATAGTTTCAGCTGTATGTTGATTATTAAAGTTGGACTAGGTAAATAGTTTAATGATGTTAAAATCAAATTTTTGCCAAATCCTTTCTTAGTGAATGATAAAACAAAGGTTCCCTCCAAATTTCAAATCTGTAGCTTTTATAGTTTGGGCTGTGTGTTAATTATGAATCAGGACAACTTTTATAAATATAGATTTAATTTTACGATAAAAAAGTAAACAAAGAACTTACATGAAGTCAGTCTGTATATTAATATTTATTACTTTTATAATAGTTTTGATTGCCTTAATTTTCAAATAAATTTTCTCCACAAAAGTTATTTTATTGATTAAATTTAAATCTGAAATATGTGAAAAATATAAAGGTTAAACTTGATATTTAAACTTTTGTAATTGAAAATTTTCAGAAAGTCTGTTTACCAAATAAGAAATGGGAAGAAAGTGGCAAAACCTGCATTTGCAGTGCAGATGGTACCAAAATATATTGCAATCAATGGGACAACTCTCTACAGTATCGGAGAAAACGAAATCTTTCTAGCAAACAATCAAAAGAAGATGGCAGTAATTATAATTGTTACAATAAATTTGATATGAAAAATGCTCATTCTTGTAACTGCATGTGCAACGTTATTAGCACTTGCTTTTCTAACATAAATTTTTGTAATTGTATGCATAATTATTTAATTAACAATCATACTGTGCACATTCAACCAAACAGGGTAGTCTGTCTGCCACATTGGCACCATACTATTAGCTTTTGTTGTACAAGTAACACTGGGTGTTTGAATGAACAAAAACATTTTCAAAAATGGTGTAACTGTTATTCAAAAGGTGAAAATATTAAAAAAGTAATTGATGCTCAAAATAAAAATGTAAAAGAATTTCCTTATTTACAAAATCAAGAACAAATTAATTTCCAAGACAAAAAACAGACTGATGAGTTTGACTCTAAGACAGTTGATATAAAAACATTATTTGACTTTTGTAAAATGTACATAAAAGCAACAAAAGGTGATGGTAAGGTGCCGAAGGGGCATATTGATATTAATACTTTAATTAATTTTTGTAAAGTACAAATAAGTAGTATGAAAAGTAGTAAGAAACAAAATAGACCTAATGTATCAAAGCATAAAAATACTGAAAACATTAAAAAAATGCAAAGATCATTTAAGTTATTGACTCCAACACCAACTTTAAAAATTGAAAAACCAAAATTAATTGATAAAACCCCTACTTTTAGAGAGAAAAAATTACGTAATATATCTAGGACACTTGTTGGAGATTACAATTCAGATTATAGCTTAGGATTGAATACAGAAGATCTGAGTTCATTTGGCATACAGAAAGACCCACATAAGAAATTTAAAGCAATCAAAAAAGTTCGGAGGAAGTACAAAAAAACAATTATAAAAGAAAATGAATCCAAACCCATGCCTAGGATACCTAGGATAGAAAGTGATAGTAGTGAAAAGTTAACGTTTGAAGAGGAAATTGGATCTTTAGGTTTAAAATTTAACATTAATACAGACGAAAGACAAAATAATAATAATAATGATGATTACAGTGGAAAAACACAAGAAAATAAAAAAGTTAGGGATTATAAACGAGAATTTGATCAGTTATTAGATGGTGTATCATTAAGTAGTAAAGAGTATAGTTCAAATAGCAAAGAGAATACTGAAAATAGGAAAGAGAACAAAATTGAATTTGCTGAGAATAAACCAGAAAAAAATCACAAGAGTAAAACTAGAAAACATATTAAATCTAGACAAAAAAATAACATTTTAAATCTAAATAATAAGAGTTATAAAGACAAGTACAAAGAATTTAAAAAAGTTGCTTTGAAAAATGTACAACGATTAAGTGCAGATAACAGTGCAAATAGTGAAGAAAGTAATGAAGAAAGTAAAGAAGAAAGTAATGATCTGTTAAACTTTAGTATATAATACTGAAGATCATACCAACTAATCACTATGTTTGCAGTTGTAAATTTATACAAATTATTAATTGAATGGAGAATAAATATATTTTTCTTCAAGAAGAACAACAACAAACAAAAGGAATGTTTGCCAATTTTGACAAAAATAAAGAACTCAAAATATACTAGTACAAAACATTAAAACAAAATTAATAAAATCTTGGAAAATATTATCTAAAGAATAATTACATTTTCCATACTGTATTTTAGGTCATATTAATGTCATGTTAGATAAATGTTATGTAAATACTTCTAAACTAGTACGTAACTTGATCAGTTGATGTTACTTAGTTTACCTTAAAATGTTTACCTTCTTTGATTGACTATTTAATACACTCAACAATGTGCAACTGCTTTGAAATAATGGTGGCAAAACCGATAAGCAACCGTTTTGCAACCTAACATTGTAGTTTTTTTTTAAATGTCATAATTATAAGGCCCTCCACACACAGGACTACTGGTTTGTAACGTGCATCCCAAACTAATTGAAAACCAGTTTTTCTACACAACCAGTTTACAACCAAATTGAAACCTACCTACACATGAACTGTATAGAATATTTGAAATCAGTCAACTGTCAAGTCGCTTTGGGCCTGCATCTGCCAAGTGGTAAAAAGTGTACACCTATTATAGACAAATGTCAAGTAGTAGTTCAGATGAAGAAGATATTTTTGACTATTATCAGTATCGTAGGAAATGAAGAGTATTAAGGGAATATTGGTGTCATTCCTATATCCAAAGAAATACTAATGTAAGGCTGTTTATAACACTACAAGAATTAAATAAAACAGGCAGCAAGTTTATAGTATTCTACAGAATGCCCAAAGAATGTTTTATGGAGTTATTGAGAATGGTTGGTCTTACATCACGAAGATGGGCACAAACATGAGGGAGTATTTGAATGCAGAAGAAAGACTATTAATAACCTTGGTGTAGATAAGCTTTTTAACTGCAAAAAAAATAAAAAATACAAAAATGAAAATTTAAGTATTTATTTTTAGATTTAAAGTATTAAAAAAATACAAAATAAAAATTTTTCATGTTTTTCAACCTTCCTAACAAAAATAACATTACTCTTTTGGTCTGTCATTTTTGAAGGACATGTGTAAAAATCGAGCAACTATGCGACACAACTGTCTCACAACCTAGGAAAACAGATTGATCCCAAGCAGTGACAGACTTCTTTAAAATCAGCCTAGTTTCAGTTGACCGATGTGTGGACCCCACCACTGTACACAGCAAAGGTCACAAAACAGTTGCATCTCAAACCAGTTTTCCCATGTGTGGAGGGCCTAACATGTAACAGCGCTCAACGAAAATGCAACAGGCTTTGAATTAGTTCCATTTCAGTTTCACTCAGCTTGCTGGTCCCATTGCTACTTGTGTTATTACACCTTTTATATTTTAATAAAGTTTTGATTTAACTTCAACAAAAGGAATGGTCATGCAGCAAAGTTTCTACAAGAGATAGAAAAATATCTAGTATTTTATAGTTACCAGCTACTTGGTTATTTGAGATGGGATATAATTGACAAATACATATAACAGGTTCATAATTTTTCAGTTATTGAATGAAATAAATACGGTATATTTTCTGGTTGCTTCTTCATCTCTAATTTTACACTTAAAAACTTTGTTTTACCCAAAAAACACCAAGGTCCATATGTTCTTAACTAGATTGGTTACATGGATTCGCCAAAAAATGTATGGAAAACAGCAGTATTCTTGCAACTAAAGATTTAAAAGACTTATATTTCAAACCATTCAGTTGGGCAAGCTATGTTACAAAACAGTTGTGTTATCTGTGAAGGGTCTTACTGAAAAGCCCTTATCAGTCCTATCATAATCAGATCTTTCTTTTTCAAATTTTTGTTTGTTTTTTTGTTAACTCCATTTAACATTTAGAAAATCAAAAGTTCTAATTTGGAGAGGATGAACTGTTAATTGTTGGCTACCACCAATTAATTATAAAGCAAAAATTTGAGATTCATTGCATAAGTACCTACTTCAAGATAGTTAAATAATAATATTTTTTTATTTTTTCTATTCATAACTTTATAATGTAAAAATGATATAACTGTTAATTTTTTTCACAAATTGAATTTTTGAGGTTTTTGTTATAATATCAAAAATCGTCTGCATTAGCCCAAGTGTGCACAATAGTGGGACATTAAAAAAAAAACTAAATAAAATAAAATAAAAAAAAAATAATCAAAATGTTCATATTTGAAAATTATTTAATTATTGTAAATGTACAATAGTATAAATTCTTATTTTTTATTGTAAAATACTAGAGTAGACTTTTACTTAATGGATATTTTGTAATAAGAATTTGTTAGTTAAATAAAAGTGAAATGTTTTATATATTTTTTCTTAAATAAACTTCCTAGACCAAAATTATAAACTCATAGTAGGAACCGTATATACATAGTTTTTTGCCTTTGAAATACTAATTTTTATTGTTAAACTTAGTATTTGCACCTCTAGGTCACTAACTTGGAGTTTGTTTATCTTATAGTTTTTGTGTGTAAGGTATGTAGGCTAGGGACTTTTAAACTTATCTTTTAATAGTTGCTTAACCATCTGATAACATAATTACATTAGTGTTTTAAAATATTGTATTGTTTTTATAACCCTATTCAAAACTTGTTGACAAATAATGGAACAAAAATAGTTAAAAAATTATGTTTAAATTTTAAAGTAGCTACATAACTAAAACACTTAAATCTTATAAAAGGAAAATAATATTAATTTGATCCATTCAGTTAAATACATCAAATATTTATGAATATTTGGTATACATGTTCTAATATGTAAAGGTGACTTAATTCTAAAAACCTATATAATTATTATGGATTGAAGATATTTCTATAAATTTCATTAAAAGTTATACCACTGTACTAAATTTTCTAAGTAGTAAAAGTTCATTAAAGAAAACAGCAGCATTTAGCCCCACCAAGCCACACAAGCTACCGCAGTATATATCCATGTGTGATTTTCAGATATTTATAACTTAAAAACAAAAACTCCCATAGAGTTGGCAATACTAATAATAACTTAAGGACAATATGAAGTGCTGAGAATAAAAAATAAAATTTTGAAAATCGTTAGAGTCAAAGTGTAAAAATAATTTGAAAATATCACTTTTACCAATTTTCTCCTTTGAAATGCAACAATCAGTTAACTGCTGAACTGATTTAGATTAGCAAAAGCTTGTTTTATTCAATTTAGTTATAGGATATGTCTTTTGCATAAAAACTCCAAAAATAATTATTTAAAATTGCAAAATATCACAAAAAATAGAAAATTTAAGTATGTATTTGTACGTAGCCTAAACTACCAATCTGATCAATTATGACACAATTGATTTGTCATGATTATAGTATCTGATTTTTGCATAAAAGTAAAAAAAAATAATAAATAAAATAAATTGCATAACCATTAGAAAATTTAAAAAATGATTAAAGTTGGAAACATTGGTGATCTTACAGCTTAAACTTCTGAACCAATTTTCATTAATGATCAATGCAAATTTGCATGGTTGATGTATTTTCCTTCTGTATAAAAATTCTAAAAAATGTATGTTTACAATTATAACAATGCAATAAACTGCCAAAACATTTACCTAAGTTACTATATTGTTCCTTAATTAACTGAACAACTGACCTATGAAAATTACTTGTTACTACTTTATGACAAATTTTAAAAATATTTTTTTAAATTATCTACAGTACTAAAAAATTTCAGTTCTCACAGTCTTGGGCTATGCAATAATATGTAATAATAATTATACATAATGAACATATAGGGGGCAAAAATGCCCATACATAGGTTGGTCTTTATACTTACTTAATATAAAAAATAAATGATTTTTCATTTTAATTCAACAGTTTTAAATTATATTTAAAGCAAGCAACAAACAATAATGAACGACAAGAAAAACGTCCACCCCATGATAAATTAATATTTTAAGTTAATCAATAGCAATGTCTCTAATTTTTACTTTAATTTTTTATAAAGCACTTTTTTATTTACATTTGTATTTTTCAACTCATTAATTGATTTGTTAAAATACTTTTTTTCATAATACACATAGCTTTTCTGCCCAATAGTTAATTAGCATCTAGACAATGCAATATTTTTAAACCAAGTATTAATTGGGTTTTGTACAAATTAACTTTTTATTCCATTATATTGATAAACAATATTATTTACCACAAAACATTTGTCTAATATCTAATGGTTTATCATTGTTAATTTACTCCTTTAATTAAGGATATGTTTTTGTAGCCAATCCAATGGGTCAAAACCATGCATTGTAAAGACCACCCCAGCCCACAACAGCATACACAGCAATACTGTGGAATAGACCATAGTAAAATTTGCAATAACTGCTTTCTTGATAGATTCTGTTTCAGTCTGTAGAAAACATAAACTAAGTAATTATTTTTTTTAAATGTCAGCTACATGAACATAGAGTGAGAGTCATAAGTTATCCCAAGATAAAGCTGTTATAACTCTCTTTAAATTCTTACCATTTATTTTGATATCTACATCATGTGGAGCAGCTGTAATTTCCAAAAGTAATATAGACCGGCTTACTTAGGTTTAGAAACAGCTTATTTTGAAACAACCAGGAATAAATGATAACTAATTTAGTGGATATTGCCCTTGGAACTTCAGACTGTGTTTTTGCTTCCATAGGCACAGCTGTGTCATACCTGTAATCATCCTACAACACTAGCAGGTCATTGATATAAAAAAATAAACAGTGATGGGGTCCTAATCTAGAGCCTTGGAATACTCCAAAATTTGTTTTTATAGGCAAACATTTAATCCCATTAACGTTAACAACTTGTGTCTTATCATATAAATAACTTTCTATCAAGAAGAGGCAAACACCTCTTATTCCCATATTCTGAAATTTAGTTATGAGTATATCATGGCTGACAGTATTAATGCTTGGAGTAGTCGAAAAGAGCTACAACAGTTTCGATACTGAGACTTAAATTTTCTTAAATAAATTGGATCAGTAAGACTAAAGCATCATATCTTCCTTTCTTCTTGAGGAAACCAAATTGACCAGCCTTCAGTAGATTATATTTCTTTGCAAATTAAACAACCTGGCAAAAATCATTTTTTAAAAAACTTTAGCTAAATTAGAAATTAGTGTGATCAGTTGACCACATTTTTTGAGTGATCCCTATAGACTTGACAGATGTCAGCTTTCTTAAACTTGTGCAGACATATACCTTGTATCATAGCATTATTAATAATGTGAGTCAAAGCAGGAGTTAAATATCAGCTAGCTTAGTTGTATAGGCATGAATATTATCACACCCTCCAGATTGTTTTTGATGAGCTCAAATGTAGTTTGATAGACTTCTGACTCATTAGTTGGCGTAAGAAATAAAGTATGCCGATTAATTGTTATTCCTATAATTTCAAACTGTAGAGTAGGATGAGTTGTACTTTTGTTCAGCCTGGATATTACTGTGATAAAAAATGTATGAAAATAAGTAGCCTTTGTCTAGTTATTGCTGTTTAATTCATTATTAATCAAGATAACATGTATTTTCTGACTTTTTGTGTTACAATCTAATTTACTATGGACATATTTACAATTTTTGGAATCAGCATTTTGTAGTTGTTTTTCTTCATGTCTATTTTTAGCAGTCCTGATAAAAATAGTACTTTAAATACTGGTCTTTTTTACTAAATCACCTTGATTATTCTTCCAGGATTTATACAGTTTTGTTCTTGTTAAAGCCTGTATTAAGGTTTTTGCGATCTTTGAATTTTGGCTTACTTTTAAGCGAAAGTTTATTGATAATCTGAATTTTACTTATTAATAATTCTAATGCTTCTTCATTATATTGAGTGTTGGTCACTTGTTGCCATTGTTCAACAATGCAATACTTCAAAAATCTTTTTTATTGTTTGTCCAGAAATTTTAAAAATATTTTTGCTTTTTTAATTTTATAATCAGATTAGTGATTTTTAAATAATTAAGTTCATCAGTAGTTTGGCATTGTAGGTTGTTTTTAATAAAAATCACTCCATTTGATTTATTTATTCTGCTATTATTTACAAAATGTGTATATTCTGTTAAATTTATAAACCTGACATTATCTATGAGCCAAGCCTCATTGCATGTAATTACATCTGGTTAATACTTTAAAGTATTTATAATTGTTTCAAGTTAATATATTTTTTAAATTATTGTAATATTTACATGCATGATCAGAAGCTCAGTCACAAAAATGGGGTTAAGATTAATTTCTGCTGTACTATTAAAACTTAATTCATCATTAAGATTATATTCTTCTATTTGCACAAAAAAAAATTAAATAATTAAGATTTATTATTTTTCTGATAAACTTTAATGTAATCACTTTGTAGTAACTTTTTGAAATGGTGGATCTGGTTTTAAGGGGTAGTTTGTGTCACTGGCATACTGCTCCTATCTTACTTTTTTACTTTCTTCAGAAATTATTAGATAATTTAATTTATCATTACCAACTGCCACAAAATTTAGTACCAATGATTCTCATGTAAAAACGATACAAATCTAAACAAAAATCGTCAAGTAGTAAAAAGTTCCCCACCAAGTCTACAAATGAAGATGTTGTTAAATCACCTTTGAATTCATCTGCTTACTCTGATTATGTTTACTGGCAGCACACCTTTCCCGCTATGTCTTATTAATAGTGTTATTACATGTCATGTTACAGGGGTACACGTCATGTTACATGTCGTGTACAGGGGTGCACGAGTACTGGCAAAGATATTAGAGAAGATGTAAAATTATCAGATTATTAATCTTTAACCATGCACTTATTTAAGTTCAAACTACACAATTAATTTAGATACCAAAATGATATGATTTAAGGAGGCCACTTACACTGAGAAGACTTACCCATTCCTTAGAAATTCATTTAAAATAAATTGTACATAAGCGGTGCAATAATTTTATTTTATATTATATGTATGATTTTATGTTATATAAATTAACATAAAAATTTTGAACTAAGAGATTGCTTGATCCTAGTATATTTCAATATTTTATATACTTATTTATTAAATGCATCTGACTGAAATCAGATAGCTATTTTGAAGGATAAAGACATGTCATGGTTAAGTACAAACCATGATATTGTTTATTAAACTTTGTAAGCAGGTGTCTGGTTCTTGGTAGAATTCACAGGTGACTTGACAACGTTTTTAAATTGTAGCCTTGTCAGGAAACCTCTTACAACTTCACGGTTTTTATTTAGTTTAAAAAAATTTACCAAGCACAACCAGAAAAAGTATCAAATGAACTAATTGTACTGTATAACAGATAATCAGTAAGTAATAAAAAACAATTTTTCATTTTTTATTATTTATTAAACTTAGAAGAGAAATATTTTAAATTTTATTAATTTACATTAGGAATATTAACTATTTGAAAAATATTGTGGCTTGATCTCGAACAGTAAAACAGTCACTGTAATAACTAGAGGAAAACAACTGCCACCATTAGGAGATGCATACATCTGCCACTTACATACAGTATGCATCACCTTTATACATGCATGAAGTATTAAATATTAGCTAACTTAAAAACATATACTTTATGTTTAATAAATGATGTGTTATATTATTTTACATTATTAATTATATTATTTTAGAAGTATAATTTATTCTATTACAAATTTATACACAAATTTTGAGTTAAAAAATAAACTATGAGTGCTGTAAATATAACAAAAAGTGATGAAATATTAATTATGAAGTATGTGATTAACAATTTTAAGATATAAAAAGTAATAATGTAAAATGTTTATGGTTTTTTGAGAATATATAAATAAATTAATTAATCATTTATTTTCTAAATTTGTTGAATTATTCCTTCAGCTAGAACACATTGTTTGTTGTTGTCAACCACTGTGTCTATATGGGGGCTCATTAGAAAATAAATAAAGATTGTGTTACAGAAGCTAAAACTAATTTTTATAGAAGTACACAGCTTTTATTTCTTGTTTAACCTTTTTGTAATAAGGTTTCCAGTGGTCAACAATCATTTCATTTTCATTATTGACTTATGTAAAAAAAATATGAAAAGTAAATATGATTTAATATTTCTGCACATATTATGTATTAGATGTTTTATTTATTCTAGCAATGTGCCTTTTTCTCCTCTTACCATAACATCTCAATTTTATTTAAATCATGATAAGAAAGTGAAAGTTACAAAGTCATTTTTAAGCAGTTTGTCAAACAGGTATTTTTTACCATTTGTATACAATTTAATAATTCAATACAAAACTGTAGTTTTAGAATTTTTAAAGAATATGGTATTTTATGTTTGTACACATATTATGTTTATGTTTATGTTTTATGTTTATGTTGTGTTAATCAAACAGGTTTTGTTTCTTTTTGGATGAAATTGAACTTCCTCAGTAAGCAAGTTGTGATGTGAATTATCAATAACTGAGGCTGGAGGAATAATAAGAACTAATTTTTCTTCTGTCCATTTCAAATAACTTTTAGTTCACATTCATGTTATTATATCAGACAATGCTTTTTAAACTAAATGCATTTAACTAAATTTAAAAATGCATTATTCATGCAATACAACAATATTCTATAACCTATCAGTCTTACGAGTTATAAAGTTATAAGTTTTTTATCTGAAATTCTAATGTATCTTAAGGTTTTATAAAGACAGGTTTCTTTCTGTTAATAGACTAGATCTTAGAGGAAATATTTCTATTTCCAATGTAATGATAAAATAGCTAGTTACTTGTGAACAGATTTTTAATTATAAAGGCAATAGACATGAAAATTTAAAAATTTTCTGATATAGACTTTTAAGCACAAACATTTTGTCATAGATATTTTATTATCTAATCAGTCCATACATAACATTAGGGTGGATAGATGTAGTCATTGGAAATCTATAATAAAAAAACAGCTGTTTTTTGTTAGATTTTTATTATAACTGTGAATTTCTTAAGTAAATTTATTAAATTTATTGTAGGTGACTCTTTAAACACTGGGCACAATCTTAGTATAGAGATATAGTTCAAAAATGTTTTATTCTCTCATTAAAAATGGCTATAACATTTTTTGAACCTTATATAACACAAGTCTCTGTAAAAAGTAAAATACATCTTTATGTAAGATATTAACTTAAAAAAATATTTCTTAAATATATATATATATATATATATATATATATATATATATATATATATATATATATATATATATATATATATATATATATATATATATATATATATATATATATATATGCTAACAAACAGTGATATTGTACCTTCATCATATCTAATGTTTTACAATAAATTAAATTATATGATGAAGACACGATACATGCTTTGATGCAAAACTTTTTAAGTCCTCTTCTGAAATGATTTTTTTGAAGTGATTTATTGATATGATTTTATCCAAGAATGAAAGAATTACCTGAAAAAAGATTAATTATATTTGCTAATGTATGTACAAATATGTATTTCGATCATTGCAATGATATTAATTACTTAGTATAGGCACACAACAAATTTTTAAGTATTATTCCGATTAATTCAACATTGAGTGTGTGTGTGTGTGTGTGTGTGTGTGTGTGTTTGTGTATTCTCCTGTAAATGTGACTGATGGAGTTAATTTAATCCATTAACCCTTACTTTTTGCATGGGGGGGGGGTTAATACTACAAAGATATTACAAAGAAAAATGAAAAAAATGATGAAAAGTAAAAAATGTCTTTAGGGGCTTTTGTATGAGTGGGAAACTTAAGGTTATCTTAATATAATAATAGTCACTTAAGTAGCAAAACAGTTGGAGTTATTCAGTCAAAACAGACATGTTAGCTTACATTATAACATGTCTTACATTGTTTTATTTTATGATCTGAATGTCATGAACTACTTTTTGTTGTACTTTTATCTTTAAATGAGACTTATTCTATCAGACCTTGAACTAACCTTAGGACAGGTGTTCACTTTCCTATGGTTACTATGAATCGATTATGTTGATCACTGACATGAAATAAATGAGTTTAATTTTAGCATTAAAGGAAACTAGTGTGACATGGTCAATAGTGAAGTGAGCTGGGAAGAGGAATAAGCAATATTTTTGATCAGGTAAGAAAAACTTGGCAATCACAAGACACATAAAAAACCAAGAAGAGGAACTTGCATTCAGAAGACCACAAACACTGAACCAGTGCAGTATTTGTTGAATGCTGTATTATGTTATAATAAAAGCTTGTGTGCCCAGTTTAGTCACAAATTGTGCACAATATTATATTATACCCATTTGAAACTGTCCCTTAAACACACCCCACTTCCAACTAAGAATAATACTAAAACATAATTATCTTTGTAGTACCAAGAAAATCTTGTTAGTCCTCAAATAATTCCTCACTCAAAAAACTGCTGCAGTTTTCATGGGTATGACTGCAATGTTTTCACCTGAAACAGTTTTTACATAAGCTTATGGCAACCAAATGATTGCCTATAGTGATAATTGCAGATACACTGCACTAAGTTGACCAGTGAACTTTGTTAAATGATTAATTTACTCCATTTTATGACTTAAAATTTAAAATTGTCATTAAATAATTATTTTTTCACAGACAGAAACATTTATTATCTTGTACTACCTATAAATATAGGTAATGAATGAGTAAGATAATAATTACTTGGATTATCCAAAAATTTATAGCAAACTTATCACTATTAGATCATCACTCATTGGTATAAATATATGAAAACATATCCTAAAGATCAGGAACATGATCAATACTGTGAACATTTAAAATGGCTCCTATTTAGTGTTAATAATATAATTATTTCTGTAAAACAGAAAAAATATAGTTATATTAAAGAATATCTTATTAATATGTCAATGTTAATATTATTATAATTAATAAGACGTTTATATAAATTTAACAAATAACTATAGACCATCATTGCAGACAGTGACATTTTTTAAAAGTTTGTATTATTAAGGGTATGAAAAAAACTAATTCATTAAAAAATGTCAATCATACTCATTACTTTTAACTTATATATTTAGTCTACAATTATTACCAGAAAATAGCATTCTGCCTGGTTTAACCTTAAGAGTTCCATGAATTTCAGATGAAGATGGACAAGTTTTCAAGCTACTGTTTCTGGATTCCAAGAAAATTTCTGTCCCTTTGAAGCTAAAGTGGAAATACTGATCATATCTTCATTGTCCAAAACAAAGTCTAGTTGTGCATTTAGCTTTATTTTAGCTGGGGTTATGGACTTGGGGATTATAGCTGCAAAATGAAGTTTTAATTAATAGAGATGAAACATTTTTTTCAATAAAATAATTTAAAATAATATTATTTTAATTAGTTTACTAATATAATTCACCCTGTAATGAAACCAACAGAAAAAATCTTCATTATTAAAAATTAATAACTAGCTTAGTGTTTTTTAAGAATGTATTAGGGTTAATCAGCCAAATGTACTACTCATAATGCGTACATTTTTATTTATTTTTAAAGTTATTGCTTATTAAAAATACATGTATATTGAAAAAACAATTATTCTACATAAAAAAGTTGCTAATTTTATTTGTCATACTCTAAGGAAAGTCAGTTTATTAACAAAATAAGTAGCCTAGTTACAATACCCATTAAAAAAAAAAACATTACATACCAAAGCCTTGTTGCAACGCCCATCTTAACAACACTTGTGCTGGTGTAACTCTATTTTTCTCTGCTATGTGGTTCACAACAGCATTCTTAACCAGGATAGTGTTGTCAGTCCCGCCCAATGAAGCATATGCTTGAAGCAAGATATTGTATTTCCCACATAAATCTAACAGTTGATCTGGATGATTGTAATAAGGGTGAAATTCTACCTAAAAAATAGATTGGATTGAGCTCTATGAAATCACTCCTTAAATGTTGGGACACTTGGTGGATTTATGCTATTTTTAATTTCATATTTTCCTTAGCTCAATGATTTTTTTTATTTTAACAGTGATCTCCATTTATTTGAGTTCTATAAATTCATATTGTAGTAAAATTTAACAGTTATAAGAAAATTAAGAAAATACCTCAACATATTAAAAACATAACCTAATTTACCAAATTTATGTGATATCTATCTACCATTTTTTGAATGTACATTATTCCTAAAACCACTTTTATTGACTAGACTTCATAACAAAAATACTATTATTGGAACTAAATAAACAATTTGTTTGGGCTGACACTAATTTTTCCTTACACATAATGTATATCATTAAATAAAATACTGTGTTTAGTCTACTTATTAATTAAAAAGAAAAAATATATTCTTATTTTTTGGCAAGTGATTAAAGTAGTGTTCAAGAAATTAAACAACAATTCTATTATAATATAGAATACAATTCTTTTGCTTATATGATAGGAGTGAATTTCCAAAATGTAACTATATCACATCATATAAACAAAGATTTTAATAGGTAATTATTTGTTGTTCTACCCAAAAATGAACCAAAAGAACGTTTTTCAATGAAAAATGCATACCTTATTATGACTACAATTGTACTTAGGTCATCAATAACCTAACTATAAGGTATAACCTTATAATTAACTCAGGTATAACTTAACTAAGCTAATATCACATGCATGGAAATAACCTAATTAATGTTTTTACTTTTTTTTATTTGTTTCCCCAACTTTATAAATATATTAATCTGTTCTTAGTAAGCAAAAAATTAATAACATATATTATCAAAGTTGTTCATGATAGGTAAATAGTAAACATTTAATTGCATACAGTAATAAGATAAACAAACTACTGAGTGCTTATTTTTTCATTTAATTTCGGTTTATAACCTGTTGACCAACTGTTGTCCAATGACTTATTTCGGGCCAGGCCATTAGCCTCTGCCCGATTATAGCGTTAGTTCAATGTATAATATTTATACGATATCATCGGCTATATAAACCTTGCAACAATTCATAATTTACACCACAAAATAGATTATAAACACTCGCATGTACACACGGCACGAACCCAAGCCACGCTAAGAAACAAAAAAAGACGCGGTGCGTCATAGTGTCAGGCCTAGTTCATTTTTTTTGTGTTTAATGTCCGACTATTGTGCACACTTGGGCTAATGCAGACGATGGGATAATTTATAGCGTATGGAAAATGCCAAACCCTGGCCGGGAATCGAAGCCGGGCCCTCGAGGTGAAAGCCTAGTACGCTATCAACTAGACCACCGAGGCGCTCAGGGCTATTTAATTTTATCAAATCATCACGTATTCGGCGAGGAACTAGCACTAAACTAGCATTTTAAGAATTAAAAGCATATTTACAACGGCGGAACAAGTATAGATCAAAGCATTACAGACACCCGCTACAAGTCAAGTGACCAGACAGACATATTGAGACGCCATAGTAAAGCTAGGGGACGCTAGTCCGTGCGTCATATTCCAAAAGCTCCGTGAGGGAAATGAGGTTATGGAACAAACCCGACAAATTTTAAATTAAATAAGTCAAAACGAAATAAATATGTTAAAACAATCATGATGTTAAAGATTCTAATTTTGACGAATTTATGTGCAAAATTTACGGTAACCAGAATACTTAGATAAAATTTACGAACTTGAACACCAGAGTGATAGAGTTTTTCAGACTTTGAGTTCGACGAGAAATCGTAAAAACTCGATTTAGCGCCACCGCAGAGCTACATATATAGCTAGTAACCGGCGTGGGTTAGAGAGAGACTGATCGGCGACCAGAGCGGTTCGTCTTGGTCATAGTGAAACAAGTTAAATAGTGAAGTTAGTGGTTATTAGAAGTGAAATAGATAGATGATTTATTTATTAATACAAAGAGTGCTTCAGGAAAGTATAATTTATATATTTTTACGGAAATTATTTAGAGGTAAGATCTAACCATTTATTTGTAATGGTTTATGATAAACTTTATTTGCTTTTAAATTGCATTGAATGAATATTATTACAATAATAATCAACTGAAAACATTTAAAATAAACTATTTAATTTATAATATATATAAAATGTCCATATTTTTAATATAAACTTGAATGAGGCCAGCTTGACTATCTCCCCCCCCCCCCCCCGAGAATTTTTTTTCAAATAATTAAACAGACATTTTTTTTAAAGAACTGATTAATGATAGTGATAGGTGAAATAGATTGGAATATTAATTTATCCGAGATTATAATACATATTAAAAAATATCATGGAGGATTAATATATCCTTAAACAAGTGTGTGATAGACATTAGTGGCCTGTGCAAACTCGAACATTATTTATTATAGGAAGGACTAATATTATAGGAAGGACTATAATATTAGTTTAAGAATAAATTAAGATTAGTAGTTAAGGTATTTATTTAAATTTTATTATAGTAGCATAGAGATTATAAATCAATTTGTATAATTTCAATCAAGAATTCCAAGTTATTTGAAGTAAAGCAAACCAACATTGTTGATCAATTTTTTTTTACAAATTTTTAATGTTGATTAGACTTTGAACTAAATAGTAGGGCGAAAGATTCAATACTATCCTTCTAATATTAGATGTCTTGCATTAGGAGTAAATGTAAATAATTATTTAAATGTTATTTTTGGTATTAGTTAATGGATGTCATAATTAAATGTTATTGTTCTTGTTCGTTTTAACATGAAAATCATAACAGAAACTAACTGAATGATCATATGAAAGTGTATTACTATTTCATACTAGTTAGATAATTAATAAACTTTGTTAACTCTAATTAATTTAAGGCAATTTGAAGTCATTGTTTAGTGTTTGTCATTTTGTTTAAGGTTGTCATCATTTGTTGTTCTTGTTTTGTTTTTCTTGTTTTGATTTTCATTTGCAACGAATTATAATTATAAAACTTGTGAATAAATAAAAACATCATAATTTTAAAACTAAAATGTGTGCCATTTTTACAACCTACAACCTCTCAAAATGTTCTCAAAGATAAGCACTTATTTCATAGTTCTGGATCTAGCCATGATGGCCACTCTAGTAGATATAATTTTAAAATTTATAATATTGTAACAATAGTACATACTGGATATATAGGTTATAAATGTTTATTTCAAATGTTTGCCTTACTGTAGGCTACCTGATTGACAGCCGGTGGGATTCCAGTCTCAGAAATTATATGAGTCAAGTGTTTTACCAAGAAGTTGGACACACCAATGGATCGCAAAACTCCTCTTCCATTGCTGTTGAGCCTTATCAGCTCTTTCCATGTTTCAATCCTTAACTTAATGTTCTCTTGATTGCTTGTTGCTTCATTGTATGTGCCAGGCCAATGTATGAGATACAGGTCAATATATGTTAAGTTTAAGTTATTTAAAGATTTCGCTACAGCACTTTTTACATGTGATTTACCCATGTCTTCAGGCACTGAAATTGTAAAAATTAGTGTTAAATTTTTAAAAGATGATTGAATATTATTGTACATTATAAAACTTTCACGCTATGGCAAACAAATAAAAACTGTGGTTGGGTATCAAAACATTGGTCAAATGATCTGTTAAATAATATTACAGTTCGAAAATTCAATTGGAGAAAAGTGATGTTTAGTAAATAGTTCTATCAATAAGCAGGCTCTTATCATGAAGAAACATGATATTATTAGTTGATTAAAATGGGGAAAATAAATTATGGCCATCTTATTGATGTATAAATATCTGTGAAAGGTAAGAATTATCAGGTCTCATTCAATAAATAATTACATCCCATTTCACTGCTTTGGAAAAGCAATGTTTAACAGCTTGGGGTGAATATTATCTGAACCAATAAAATACCTAAAGGACTTTTGTATCATTAATCAGAATTATTAAAACAAAGAAAAAATTAATATTTTTTCAAAATAATTTTATATAGTAACTACGCTGTATGTCTTGTCTAACACATTGTAACTCTTATTCATCTATATGAGTGATATAGTATTACTTTAGAATGAAATTATACATTATAACATGTCAATAGATAAATGTATAGTTTAAACAAATTTTACTTACATAGTTTTGTTGTAATGAAAATATTTTCCCTTTTAAGGCCATATTTTGGCAACAGATCCTTCAGTGCAGACCCAATTGCTTCTTCATTGTCATACATAGCAGCTGTATCTAAATAAATTTGAAAAAAAATATGTATTTTTTATAACTAATTTAGTATGTTTTGACATACCTCATATTTTTCGAACATAAAAATACTGATTTTCAAACAGCTGTCATTTGTTATTTTAACCCCTTGCACTTGGATGGCCCCATACTACAGCTGACCATGACCTATTCTCAGTCAGCTAGTAATATTTAAAGCACTGACAGTCATTGAGTTCTGATGGTTGGCATGGCTGGGTACTCATGTTTCTCTAACAGCTTGCTCACTATAGTGATTGTGCTGCAACAGCAGCTTGGTATTGTTTTTCACTACCAATCTAAAGTGTTGGTATAGGGTACTTAATTAAAAACAAAACAAAAGTAAGAGCTTTGAGAAAACACTATTTATTTATATAAAAACTGAGAGAGAGAATATATGTTTTTATTTACAAATGTTTTTGTTTAACTGTAAAAATATTGTTATAAAATTATTACAATAATTTTACAGCTAAGGTAAAATATTCATAAATTTTTAACAAAAAAAAAACATTATACTGTTTATAAAACAGATCTTTTTTTAACTTTTACGTATATTGTTCACTTTTTGTGAGTAGGCTATATTTAATATTGTACAGTCTCTTGTTTGTAATATTGAATAGTTAGAAAACACTACATGTGACTTAGTTGACTCTAGAAAGTCGAATGCAACCAACACAGTGCAGTTGAATTTGCCTTGTTCTGACTATTCATAGAATGGATATAAAGCGTAAATCAATTAGTTGAAGAGTTCCCTTATATGTTACAGCACAATCCAAACAAAATCAGAAAACTAAATTAATAAGAAAACATAGTATTTTATTTGGTCAGTCCTGCTGTCTATGTACATGTTTGAGGGATTTTAACTTGGCCAGTACCTTCTATTTAATATGTTGTAGTCTGCAGGAGAAAGTATAAGTAGTCCGGCGATCACCAGGTCTGCCGCAGGCTGGCAAGTACTGTAAAATAACTTCACTGGATGTTGCTTGTTGGCCGGATCCTCCTATTTCCTCCTGAGCAAGTTGTGGTATCTGTGCTGTTGGTCCCGGTGTTGGTAGGCTGCTAGGTTGTTGTAGTGTAATAGATTGTCTTCATCAATGTTCTGTCAAATAACTGTTTTCGACCTGTATTTCTACTATAAATTATGGCGTCACCATAATTTCTCAGAATTCTGTTGTTAAAATAGGAGAAAGAACGTGTCAATCAGAATGCATCTTTTGTGCATGGGAGACGCGATGTGATGCCTGGGCAGAAGTGAGTAAAGGGATAATTTTATTTGTAAGTTTATTATTAAAATAGGTACATATTTGTAGCTGGTTAGTTTGGCAAAGTATAAGTATGGTTGTTTCTTGCAAATTAATACATTACCATTAGGTAAAATAAGGACCTTGTTATTTTAAAAAAAAATATTTATAAAGAGACAAAGAATGTAAATATTTATTTTATTTTCACTGTAAATATAATACATTTTACTTACCAATACTGCGGTAGCCATACTTTAGAGCTGCATCCAAAACTGAATATATCTGACTGGCTTCAATCAAGTAAGTTCCAACTGAAAGAGAGAAAAATAAGTATGAAAATAACTAAAATGCTAACATATAATATGTAAAATAAGATGAGTGCTTGCATTCCTATAATATAATGAAATATTATAGTTTGTAAAATTTAGTTTAACCAATTATATTACAGTTATAAGTAATGTGTTTTGTAAATAACGTTTTTGTATAACATAACAAAATATATTTTAAGATTTAACTTTTATTCTTTACAATTTAGTTAAATGAGAGATCTAAAAAATGTTGTAATAAAAAAATATAAAATATATTCCAATAAATACATAATACTGCAAAAATATGTTAAAAATATATTATGCATGGTGAAATTCAAAGGACTGGGGAATTCTATTTCCCCAGTGTTCTAAGTATACTTGAGGAATAACCTATAATATGTACTTCAGTGCTTTTCACCTTAATTAAAAAAAAAATGTTTATTGCTGTTTATTCATTGGTACAATTATATAACAATACCAATATTATTGCTAAATTGATAATAAAGAAAGTATAAACTACTTTACTTCAAACACAAAATATAAAACGTCAATCTTGTAAATATATTCAACTGTTAATGCTGAAAATTAATTGTGATGGCAGGAGCATAATTGCATTTATTATTAATTTAAATATATATTAATGATCTATTAATGAAATATTTATTAAATATTTGCAAGAAATGTTTAACTATAAACACTTTAAACAATTTTGTGATAGTTGGGTTATCTACCATTATACTAACATATTTGTTATAAAACAAGTATGTAGTATGACAGAATTGATTATGTTTTATACATTATTTAATTTATTAAATAATAAATTTATTAAATTATTATTTAATAATTAATTTATTATTTAATTATTTTATAATTAAAGTTTAATTTAATTATAAAATTTAATTTATTTACTTATTACATTTTAAACAAACAAGTATTATTAAAAAAATGGTTTATATTGGATTTTGAACTCATGTCTCTTAGTTTCATAAATAGAAATCATTAAGCCTTGAATGCACTAGTAAATATCAGCTTACTGGCAGACTTGATTTCACTTCATGAGTAATAATATATACAGCAGGTATAATATATTTTTATATATTATTTGTTCTATCATGCGTTTCTATTTTTAAATGTACTTGGCCACCCACCTAAATAGATTTTTCTTCAATAATAAAATACCAAAATAAATACTGTAACTGAATATTTTTATGATCAATTATTATTTTACTATAAAATGCATAACTTAATAATTTTAATAATTCATAATTAATATATTTCTAAGATTATGATATTGAATTAAAAATTTGTAATGGTACTAAAATTTCAATTATACATACTTATATCTAATCACCACAGAGTAACGTATCATAAATCATTGAACCCCGAACTCACCTTAAAGAAAGAAAACACTCATAGCCCATTTTCATTCGCAGTCCATATTAAATTAAAATATCATATTCATAATAATATTGTAACCATCATTTAGGCGTAAGACATTTTCATGTAAAACATAAATGAAAAAATTACCTCAATAAATGATCAATCTATACAAAAAAAACCATAGTTTGAAGAGAAATAAAAAAAAGAAGGAAAAACTCAACAGTGAGAAAGCCATTGAGAATTTTTATTCTTCTGGTCCAAGCATTTGAAGAAAGAAGTTAAACATTTAAAAAAAGTGATAATTAAGCATCAATCAAACATTATTAAGAAACCAACTTGAAACTGAACTACAATATCAATTTTATTAAATATTCAATAAAATTCATTTGACATAAAATAAGAAAATAATATATCTGATAACATAATTGTAAGCTTTGAAAAACTTAATGAGTGATACTTTTTAATACTGCATTCAAAATTCTACCAGTGGCTTTAATCATCAGACTTCAGGACATAATTAATCCAAAAAATTTATAAACCATTTTTTTTTATAATCAGTGAAAATTTACAGGCGGTTTTAAAACTAACCTGAGTACAATAGCCCAAATTTCATTTTATTATGTTTTCATCAATAAATCACCTCAGGTCATTCACTCATACATAACTCATCTAGTTATAAAGTAAAATTAAATGCCAGTATAGTTTTAGAGTTTAATTGTCAAGATTCCATAAGAGTTTTTTTTAGTAATGTTAAGTGATTCTGAATTTGAAAACTAGCTGAGGCACAACTGAATATTAAACCTGAGATTTGTAATATTATAAAATAAAATTATAAATAAATAATTATTTTTTATAAATCATACACATATCATACAACTGATTTATTTAAATTATTATTTTGATCTTAATTAGGTTAATAGCCTACTTACATCCAATTATAGGTAAAGATGTGCCACTGTTTAAAGGCACTATAGTTGAAACAGCTGGATGATTGGACTGAAGGACATTGAGTACTCCTTTGTAACTCTCCAGGGCTATCTGTCCACAGAAAATACATTAAATTTAATAATAATTAATTCACACACTTCCCTGAACCCCTGTATCTAATGGTGTCATACTAGGTCCCTTGTTTGATGGGAAAGAGATATATTATTTAAAATCCTTCAAAATTTTCTGAAACCTCAATTTATTAACCTTATTTCTATTCTATAAGATAGTGCAGGCGTCATTATTGACACCTAAATAACCTCAATTTATTAGCCTTATTTAGGTGTCAATAATGATGCCTGCACTATCTTATAGAATAGATCTGTAAGTAGCAACAACCACTGTTTTATATAAAAAAATTTTTTTGACAATTAATCTTGGATGTATTTTATAATATATATATATATATATATATATATATATATATATATATATATATATAGGGGTCATCAATACGTGTTATGTCGTTGTGGTTGTTAATCGTCCACGCATTGGACATTCAATTTTTGACGCATGGATTTCTCATGGCCCGTGGGGACCCACCTACATGTCAGTTTTGTAGTGATATCATCACAATCAAACATTTACTTCTGGATTGTGATGGTTTCAAAAGCATGCGTCAAATGTGTGGATTGGATTCCTCTATGGAAGCAATTTTAAAAGATGATTCAACAGTCATTGACCAAGTTCTAAATTTTTTACGTCGTATAAATGTATTTGAATTACTCTAACTATGGTATTGTTGAACAGCATAACAGTGTAAATATGTATATATATATATATATTATCTAGTTTTAGTTTGTATAGTGTTATAGTTTTAGTATTAGTTTAGTGTAGGACATTTTGCTGGACGGCGATGATAGCCTTCATGTGCTTTTCGCCAAAAGCTGTATCAAAAAAAAAAAAAAAAATATATATTACAATATCCATTCAGATTATACTAGGTATTGTGTTGTATTGCCTTTGATACAAAATAATGAGTCAAGTTTATAAAAAAAAAAAATATTAAACTTGAAACAGCTTAAAAATATATTTACCACTTTAAAATCTGCAAAAAACACAAAACATATGTACAAAAGATTACTCATCATGCGACTGAATAACATCAGAGCCACAAATAAACCACTACATACATTACAGTTTGATAAGCTAACTTCCATCAATAAATTAAGAGATAAGTAACATAAGTGATTTAATGAAGTCATAATAAAAAATCAGCATCATTATAATAACCAATTTTTATTGAAATATTGTAATCCATATACATGAAATTCATGTTTTTTCTATAAATCTTGAAACTGGAATAGTTATAAAAAAAATTGTATCATGGATTTAAGGGAGACTAAACTATACCCCTCCATCCTGTTTACTAGTACATATTCTCCAGTGATTTACATGTGACTGACAACACATAAAATGGAAATTGATAATTCTAAAATGCGGTTTAGGAAAAGAAACCTAACTTATTATATCATCATGTTTCACTCCCTATTCAATATGAGACTTAATACAATTAGCTCAGTCAAGTTTTAGGTTTAATTGCGAGTTCAAATTGGTGAATTCTAAGCTCTGAAGCTTTATACATTATAAACACATAAAGTAAAATTTCAAGTATGCCCTAAAAGTATATAAAATATGCACTTAAGAAACAGAAATACTTTATTTACATACTTATTATTTAGCAATGTCAGTTTTTACAGACAGAAACATTATAATAAGATACTTGTAATTGGTAAATCTTTTAATGAGACAATTATTTTTATTTATCAGTCAAAATATGTGTTTATATCAAGTTCTTTTCACATAGACAGTTACAGTATTTACTAAATTATACTCATTTTAGAGTATATCAGAATTATAGTATTTTATATGCAGTAACTGAACGTTTTATTCCAGTCAATATTCCAGATACTCTGAATGTACATAGCGTTGAATTTGTGTTTATCTTTTCTAACTTATAAATATTGAAAGTAAAATATCTTTACTCAAATAACTGAAGTATCACTATAGTTTTTGCTAACTTGAGATAATTACAAAATAATTGTAATTATAAATAAATAATTTTTACAACTGAAGTATTCAGTAAACTTCAAAACAATAATTAATATAAATATATAAATAAGGACTTTTTAGTTGAGGATCTTGTAGTTGGTACTCTTTTAGAGAAATGATTGCAGACATTTTATAAAAAATCTTTAAAAGAAAAGACACCCAAATCTTCAATGAAATAATACTGAATTCAGTGAATAAAAAACTCATGATAGTTACACATTATAACAGTAAAATTATGGGGGACTTCCAAACATAACTCCATATCATGATTGTTGGCAGATACTTGTTACATGTAGGTATTGTGTTAATAAACAAACAATTCAGCGAACTACCTTTTTATCATGCACGGATCCAGGATGTAGCTTTGAGAGAGGGATGGACAGTATAGCGGTATGGAGGAGGTCCTCAGTAAAAATCGAATGTAAATATCAAAATACTATTCAATGATATTTTTTCTTAAGAGAAAAGTGAAATGAACTATATTTCAGAATAAAATAACTTATTGTAATTTATTAAAAAAATATATAAAGTATAATATTATGGTTAAAGAAAATTAAATTGTTTAGCTTTTAAATATAAAAGTTTAATCTTCTGTGAAATTTCCTACATTTCACATACACACACACACACACACACACACACACACACACACACACACACACACACACACACACACACACACACACACACACACACACACACACACACACACACACACACACACTAAGAGGGAAAGAATTTACATGCCAAATAAAATTAAAACAGTATAAAACAGCAGTAAAACAGTTTGAACACAAATGTAATAAATCTGCTATAAGGCTTAAATAAAAATAAATGGCTCATTGTGAACAAAAGGAATATTCACAATTACCATTATAATTGGTCTTTCTGAAACAATTAATTGTTTACTTACTATTTCTCAAAAATAGCCTATTCAGTAATCACAAATTCAACAATAAAACTGAAAACCAACATCTTAATGTAAATGAAAAACACATCATTAATACAGATAATTAAGTAATGAGAAACATTTTATTGCCTACAGGTGCAATTTCGCATGATCTGATCTTCAGTACGTTTAGATTGTATTGACCCAATAATTTTTTTAATGGTCAGAACTTATTTTAGAAAGACATAAAGTTAAAAGTTTTGTACTGTAGATTAAACTACATTATAGCTACCATAATAGTCTAGTATATCTGTTTCAATATACAATTAAAAATAGTTTAATCACTATCCTATTTTGTACTATAATATTCTCATTCTTTTTAATATATTTATATATGGGGTGGGATAGATCATATAAAATGTTATACAATTTACACAGGCTTATTCAGTAAGTTTTTCTGTCATGTTTGAGAAAGTTGTACCGTGATGTCCACGATCAGCGAGAAAATCAAGCAATATGCGATCTGATCGCCACTGCGCCGTGGTCACTGCAAAACTACCGCGCCTGTCTGAATACACAGATCTAACGCCACCGTCACTGCAGTGTGTGTGGGAGACTTCATTCACGCAAATTTTTTCCTCATGAGCAGTTTGAAAAAGCTCAACCACTTTCTCTATGCACGCAGAAATGTCTCAGTGTATAATTATTAAACCTTTGTGAACGTATCTATGTTTTCATTCATCTTAAAGTGCATTTGTGACGCTAGCAGGTAAAATAACGAGAAGACGCATCATACTCCAGGGCTTTCTTTATAAAACAAAATTAATTCCATTCTACAGTTACAAAAAAGAAATATTTAAATGGCGAAATCCTTTTTTCAAAAAAAGTGTAAAACACAAAAGTTGTTTTTTTTTAAGAATGTGAAAGACATTTTGAAAGATTTCGCTGGGTAACGAACATTTTCAAGGTAGGCCGTAGTACCAAAATAAATTTGTGGAGAGTTTGAATCAAAGTTGTGAACCCTAGAGTACTAAACACACACACACACACACACACACACACACACACACACACACACACACACACACACACAAACACACACAAACACACACACACATAGAGCAAAACGTATTCGGCACTCACTCATGTAGCCGATCCTGGGTTTAACAATACGCGTAATGACCGCTACATACGAGGTTTGTCCAATAAATACGCGAACTGGTCGAATGTGGTGGCCATTACGGAGAGTTAAGCCACGTCCACTGGCCTCACGTGTTGTCTGGGACCCAATGAGCCGTCAGTGCTTGGCAGAACGTTACGCTGTGCGGATCTTGCGAGTAGAGTTATTTTTAATTTTGCATTATTTTTTTGTTCGTCGAATGGAAATTGACCAATTCACTGAACAACGAATTAACATCAAGTTTTTGGTAAAACTTGGTAAAAATTACCAAGAAATTGCTGAAATGTTGAGAGTTGTTTATGGTGATAATGCTATGAAGGAAACAGCCATTTTCAAGTGGATTAAGCGCTTTAAAGAAGGTCGAGAAGACGCCACGGATGATGCAAGAATTGGACGGATGATGTGGACACAATAAAACAAGAAACGACGAGGAGACTGAAAAGCCTGACTTCCGAGGATTTCCAAGGGTGCTTTGAAGAGTGGAAAAGATGGGATAAGTGCATAGCAGTGAATGGAGAGTATTTTGAAGGGGACAAAATCAATGTAGATGAAATTTTGTAAAATAAAGTTTTTATGACCTTAGTTCGCGTATTTATTGGACAAACCTCGTAGCACATTTTCTTTAAAAAAAGCATTTTGAAAATAACGTAAGAGACTCATTTGGTAATTATTTCTGACAAATAGCCAGACTATCCAATGAGCCATGCAGGTATGACAGTTTCGCACAGGTGATTTTAAAACAGAAATGCGATTACAATATATTGTAACATTGTCATATTGTTTGTAGTTAAAAATAAAATGTAAATAGCTCTACAGAACTTGTTTATACACGGAAAATCATAACACAAGCCAGTTTTACAAAAATGGAATAAAATTCATTTGTGGTTTAAAACAATTAAAACAATCAATAAGATATCAAAATAATGGTCACGGTACATTTTTGGTTGTTCCATTTTACTGTAATTAGTAACTGCAACATTTTGATTCGTAAATTCTGTATCTATGGTGAACATATGTCGAGTAGGTATTTTCCATTTTTACCGACAACTTCCGAACTCGATTCTTAATATAACGATTAATATTAACATTTTTTAAATTTATTTATTCAGTCTTACGGAGGCAAAGTTAGTACCACATGGTCCTCTCTTATTCCTGCTTGAACTCATACATATCTACATACAAAATATAAAATTCCGTACATAATAGATTAAAAAAAACATTTGAACTATGCAAAATAATTTTACCAAAATAATATTAATACAATACCACTGCAGCCTTGTTTTAAAGCAAGAACAAAAAGTATAAAATTAACGTATTATACAGACAGACAAATTAGATTTTTCATCTATCTTTAAAATTAATTACTATAATTTGTTCGAAAACACGACCTATGCCTAACCAAAAACTTATTAAAGCCTTCAATGAAATCAGCTGATCGTTACGAATTAATATAAAACGACTGATCTCTTACTATAAATTCCAATATAAAAGTTAAATTAACGATTCATTTCATATATTTACATCGGTCAAACTTTTTTGTATAGTTTCCGTAGTGTAGTGGTTATCACGTGCGCCTCACACGCGGAAGGCCCCCCCGGTTCGATTTCGGACGGAAACACAGAAAATTTTAATTATAATTAATTTAATATGAGACTTGCTACTCACAAAATGTAGGATTATATATCAAAATAAATTTGTGCACTAATATTACGCAAACTCCAACATCACAACCAGCTCTAAAACATGATACGTGTTGACTAGAAATTTTGTATAAGAAAAACATTCATTCAGGAACAGAAACATATTTGAATTCTGTTCCTATTCTATTCAGATAAATCCATCTAGAAGTACTTAAAGCCACACTTTTTCAAATTTTTGGGATTTTTTGCATGATAAGACGAATCTTTCATATTGTTAAAATTGCATAACCTTGAAACTGTTAAACGATCTATTTAAGGGCATACATTTTGTGTTTTGGTACAAGCAAATCTTATCATTATCGAATTTCAATAGAACTAGTTATTTCTGCCAAATAGCCAGGCAATACAACGAGTCATGCAGGTATGACAGTTTCGTAGAGGTGATTTTAAAACACATTGTAACATTGTCATATTGTTCGAAGTTAAAAGTAAAATGCGAACAGTATTTTTGCAGTTCGTATGATAGTTTTACCGACGTGAGTAAGCAATATAAAAAGTAATAAAAAAGTCAACGTCTTCACTAGTATATTCTAAGGTTGTTTTAATAAATACAGACCGGAAAAGTCTTTTTACTTGTCCAGTTAAATGTACTGTTAATAGTTAATCCCAGTTTTTTTTAGTGTAGTGTATAAGGCTTCCATACTAAGAAACTTAAAATACCTGTCTACTTAAAACGAGCGAGATCAATTTCTGTTTAAGTTATCTATTTTATTTTTTGTTAACAGGTAACAAGTAATTTACAAAAAAATTTCAAGTCAATTCCTACTTAGGTAATGCGCTTCCATCACGTCAGCGAGACAGTTGCGTGCTGCGATTCCTAAAACCAACATAGGATAGAACATAAGTGTTATTTAAATCAAATCCTATCGTATAGTGTGTACAAATATGCGATATTAATATTTGACAAAAAAATGTATTAACATCAAGTGTCATCCACTACAAGTTAAAAAAATATATTTGAACTTGAGTGGATGAATAATAGTAGGAATTACCTAAGATAATCTTATCATATAGTCTGTACAAATATGCGATATTAATATTTGACAAAAAACTGTATTAACATCAAGTGTCATCTATTAAAAGTTTAAAAAATCTATGTTTAAAAATGTAAAAATGTAATAGACTTAAGGGAATGAATAGAAAGTATTTTATTAATGATTGAAAGTTTGAACATGAAATATAAATAAATGTACGAGTAAATACAGAGTAGGAATTGAAAAATACAAATTTCGATTTAGTGCTAAACCATAACTATATTTTTCTGGTTCAATCCTCAATCGCACTGATAACAAAATTCATTTTATACTGCCCCCTGAGATGACGTAGAGAAAATACTCGTAATTCACTTGTCTGTTGGGCGGTGTTCGCCTTGTTTGCAGGCGTAAAACTCTTTCAAACGAATGTAGTTTAGTAGGATAAACGTAGTATAAAAGTAAATGGCACTTAAATACTGGGCAATATTTCTCTATTTTGATTAAATTATTTAAAAAGAAAAGTAAGGGTTGTTATTTCTCCGAAAAATCCGATTTAGAAGCTATCGAAAAACAAGGCAGAAAATCGGTTTATCAGATCTTGATTAAATTTTGTCACAACTAATGCCGTTGGTTTTAAGATTTAACGCCTTGATATGATTAAAGATTAATGAGAAATTCGTTGCTGTTTCTTATCATATATCTGTTTCGCGTCAATCTGTCTATTCTATGTAGCCTATTAACATTTTAATTATTGCCTACAATTGTTGTTTACAATTTAGTTGCGGTTCAGTATTTATATTTTAGTAAAATATGGTGAAAATAGGATTAGGCAAAAATACGAGAGAACTACCGAGTCAAGTAATTAGGCTATTGTGTGTACTAACAATGTTTTATACGAGAGAACTATCGAGTCAAGTAATTAGGCTATTGTGTGTACTAACAATGTTTTATACGAGAGAACTATCGAGTCAAGTAATTAGGCTATTGTGTGTACTAACACTGTTTTATACGAGAGAACTATCGAGTCAAGTAATTAGGTTATGTGTACTAACACTGTTTTATACGAGAGAACTATCGAGTCAAGTAATTAGGCTATTGTGTGTACTAACACTGTTTTATACGAGAGAACTATCGAGTCAAGTAATTAGGCTATTGTGTGTATTAACACTGTTTTATACGAGAGAACTATCGAGTCAAGTAATTAGGCTATTGTGTGTATTAACACTGTTTTATACGAGAGAACTATCGAGTCAAGTAATTAGGTTATGTGTGTACTAACACTGTTTTATACGAGAGAACTACCGAGTCAAGTAATTAGGCTATTGTGTGTACTAACACTGTTTTGTACGAGAGAATTATCGAGTCAAGTAATTAGGTTATGTGTGTACTAACACTGTTTTATACGAGAGAACTATCGAGTCAAGTAATTAGGTTATGTGTGTACTAACACTGTTTTATACGAGAGAACTATCGAGTCAAGTAATTAGGCTATTGTGTGTACTAACAATGTTTTATACGAGAGAACTATCGAGTCAAGTAATTAGGCTATTGTGTGTACTAACACTGTTTTATACGAGAGAACTATCGAGTCAAGTAATTAGGTTATGTGTACTAACACTGTTTTATACGAGAGAACTATCGAGTCAAGTAATTAGGCTATTGTGTGTATTAACACTGTTTTATACGAGAGAACTATCGAGTCAAGTAATTAGGCTATTGTGTGTACTAACACTGTTTTATACGAGAGAACTATCGAGTCAAGTAATTAGGTTATGTGTACTAACACTGTTTTATACGAGAGAACTATCGAGTCAAGTAATTAGGCTATTGTGTGTATTAACACTGTTTTATACGAGAGAACTATCGAGTCAAGTAATTAGGCTATTGTGTGTATTAACACTGTTTTATACGAGAGAACTATCGAGTCAAGTAATTAGGTTATGTGTGTACTAACACTGTTTTATATGAGAGAACTACCGAGTCAAGTAATTAGGCTATTGTGTGTACTAACACTGTTTTGTACGAGAGAACTATCGAGTCAAGTAATTAGGTTATGTGTGTACTAACACTGTTTTATACGAGAGAACTATCGAGTCAAGTAATTAGGCTATTGTGTGTACTAACAATGTTTTATACGAGAGAACTATCGAGTCAAGTAATTAGGCTATTGTGTGTACTAACACTGTTTTATACGAGAGAACTATCGAGTCAAGTAATTAGGTTATGTGTACTAACACTGTTTCATACGAGAGAACTATCGAGTCAAGTAATTAGGCTATTGTGTGTATTAACACTGTTTTATACGAGAGAACTATCGAGTCAAGTAATTAGGCTATTGTGTGTATTAACACTGTTTTATACGAGAGAACTATCGAGTCAAGTAATTAGGTTATGTGTGTACTAACACTGTTTTATATGAGAGAACTACCGAGTCAAGTAATTAGGCTATTGTGTGTACTAACACTGTTTTGTACGAGAGAACTATCGAGTCAAGTAATTAGGTTATGTGTGTACTAACACTGTTTTATACGAGAGAACTATCGAGTCAAGTAATTAGGTTATGTGTGTACTAACACTGTTTTATACGAGAGAACTACCGAGTCAAGTAATTAGGCTATTGTGTGTACTAACACTGTTTTATACGAGAGAACTATCGAGTCAAGTAATTAGGCTATTGTGTGTATTAACACTGTTTTATACGAGAGAACTATTGAGTCAAGTAATTTCCTTTTATACTTAACTCTTTCTCGTCGTTTTCTCTCGTCTTTTTGTGTGTATTAACACTGTTTTCTAAAAAAAACATTTTCTGCAAATTTACATTGAAAAATAAGATATTTTAGCGTCCATCATAATAAGACTTTCAAAGGCACTTTAAATAAACATATTTCTTCCTGAAGAGAAAAATGCCCGTATGAATTACATGCGAGTACATACAAGTCTGAAGTCGAAAAAAAGAAGTTCATAGCTCATAAAGTCAGCAGAAATCTTGAAGAACAAAACATTCCAGCTTTTTAAAAACCAAACTTTATTCTGTTTTTAAAATTAGTTGTTTCTTAATCATGGAACATCTATGTTATTACTAATGCTTATTCAGACATTTGCTATCACTTGTGTATGTAAAAACAATACACGAGAGTATGGATCAACTCTAGTTTTTAAATGCCTAACTTAAAATTTCAGGGCAGAATCCTGGTGGGTTCAACCGGTGTAGGCAGAAACGGACATCAGTCGGTTATTTATCGTTGTCTTGTACACAACAGACAAGAATACGCTGATTGTGTTCTAATATGCTATTGTGTAACGTTTTCGTTTCGTTTTCTTCTTGACTTACTGTTTTCTGATCACATATTTTAGCTTCAGTTCTAGTTTTACCCATCAGGGATCTGCCCTGAGTATTTGGTCTTAGTTTTTAAGTATCTTCACAAAGGCCTGGGCATCTAGGCTAACGTTCTTTTTGCATCTTTAGGTTTCAAGAACGAGAGTTTATCCATTTTCTCAAAACGTCGTGCATTGTCTTTTATACATAAATTATGGTAAATATTTATATTTATATATGGTAAAATCAGCTATATATAAAAACGAAATACCACCAATTTCGATATAATTGTACTTAGCCAGCAATAAACATAAGGTATTTGTGAGTCAGATACGAGCCAATGTGAGTCAATCAAGGGTCGATTTACGTCAAAATCAGACTAGTCTTTATTTACAGCTTACAAAAATCATAAAAGCGACGAACAAGAGCGATGCACTTCTTTATTTCAGGACTTCAGACTTGGAACGAGCATAGTTGTAAAGATAAGAGATCTACCAGAAACATTTCTAAATGGCGTTCAAAATGTTGGTACGATTTGACTAAAATTTGTCAAAAAATTGATTTTATTTTTAACTTCAACATGTTGTTACAATAAAATTTGTTCATCATTTCAAACCGTTGGCTATTCTAATTTTAAACACAATATTACCGTCTTGATTTGCAGTTTTTTGAAAATCTGACCTAACCATAGTAAACAGATTTAAAACCTGCATTAATTAATATGGCTGTGGATTAACGCTCATTTTTGTATTTTCATACATTTGAACATCTTAAATGCTAGTACAGTATATGCACTACTGAATGCGCTTATTGGGTTGCAATATTGAAACCATATTTTCAAAACGTATAAAATGAAAATGTTATAAGCTTCCCGGCGGTCAGAGTTTATTTTTATTGTAACGAATATGTTAAAGTATTGAATTCTTCCTTATAGTAATGTTATTTATTTTAGTTTTGCGATTTTATGGTATTAAAAAGTATAAAAGCTTTTCAAAGCAATTGAATTTAATGTATGTATTCCAGAAATTAAATGCATCATTAATTTCTCCATACTTTTAAGCGTTCTCTTATATAATAGGAAACGATTCAGCCAAAACAATAACCGTTAGAATCGATTAAGTCGTATTTCCTCTTGGGCATAAATTGTATTCGATTTATACCAAAATAATACTAAAATACCAATGAAAAATACTAAAATAATGATTTTTCGTAGATCTAGAAAAGATTTTTCTCAGAGATACGTTAATAGGTTTAGTCTAGAATTGAAATACGTAATTATATTAAAATACGTAAAAATACGTAATTAAAATACGTTTGAGTTAAATTTAAACAAAATTGTGAAAACCGATTTTATGAAAATATGTACGATTTGTTTGAGTGACTATGTCCCTATGTATGAATTAATTGAGTGTTAGAAAGTATAAGCATGTTTTGTACCTTAAAAAGAAACTTTAAATACTCTGAATTAAGAAAATAACAGCCCATAAAAAGGTAACCGATACATTTAAAGATGTAATTTTACTCCTCAATTTACTCACATTAATAGCAGGTCGGGCGGCCCTGAACGTTGCCATGGTGATAAGGAAGCACTGACTTTAAGAGAAACAGAAACTGGTAGGTCAATACAAAATGCTTTATATAGTTTATTGGCGTGTGCCCTTTTTTATTTGGGAGCGGGAGAGAGATAAAGTAAACCTAATCTTACATCCCCACTTACACATCTTCATTAATCTAACTGGCCTAAACAAAAAACGTTCTCACTTAGAGATTATACCAGGTTGGAAAAACACATTGTGAACTTTTGATAAGGAATCGGCCAAAATATCAGAGGATGCATAATATGTATCAACAACATTAATACATTTAATCTTAAGTAAATCGTTGAGCCTGCAGTATCAAGGCTTGTTATTTGATTTTTTTTTGTGTTTAACGTCCGACTATTGTGCACACTTGGGCTATGCAGACGATGGGATGATTTATAGCGTATGAAATTGCCAAGCCCTGGCCGGGAATCGAACCCGGGTCCTCGGAGTGAAAGCCCAGTACGCTATCATAATGTTAAGGTGCGGCGTTTTACTATTCATTAACAATAAAAAAATTAATAATATCCATCGCCATCTTGAAACATTAATGAGAGTTTTTTTTATATATATATATATATATATATATATATATATATATATATTATAGAAATTATTATTTTATGTTTTTACAATTTTAGAGGTTTCATTGTTTATGGGATTAATTGTACTCAACATTTTTGTAATTTAAATTTTAAAAAATCATATGTTTGCTGATTATCAGAAGTGTAGACGCTGGATGCTTGTCGTGATTATCTGATATCTGCCATTACTGTATTGTGTTGTAGAACGACCGTACAAGCTGCTCGTTTACTGTTATAGAATGACAGAGGGAGGAGAGAGGAAGAGAGAGAGAGAGAGGGGGGTTTCAGCTATATAATGCTAAGCCCGTGTTACTTCAGTGCGTTGCGAAGCGTGCCAAAAACGTTCAACGTCAGTTGGACCTATTGGAGCCATGGTTTCGTAGGTGGAGAATTGCAGTGAATGCAGACAAAACAGAAGCCATCGCCTTTACGAATAAACTACATCCTCCCAAAACTATGCTTCAAATCAACGATACTCCCATAGCATGGAAACCTAAAGTCAGATACCTAGGTGTCACGCTTGACAAACGACTGACTTTTGCCCCACATGTCAAGCAAACTATAGGCAGAGCTACTGCGGCTCGCAGTAAGCTTTTTCCTGTTCTTGCGAACAAAAGCCCAATACCACTAAGAATCAGGCTGACTATGTATAAAATGTACATCAGACCCATTCTTAATTATGCAGCTCCGGCTTGGTACTCCCTCATCTCTAACTCTCGAAGGAAACGGCTGGAATCCTTCCAAAACCGCTCCCTACGTTTACTGACTGAATCCCTGTGGTTCGTCAGAAACGAGATCATGCGCCACGGCCTTAAAGTCCTCACACTCGAGGAATATTCCCTCACACTCACCGAAAACCTAGTTTCGCGAGCAGAAAGCTCCACGCACGCGCATCTGTCCGCCATTGTGACAGATCCCGCTCCCCCACTAAGATACAGAAAAAGGCCTCTGTATCTAGTCTACGAACCTCCATAAAGCGACTCATGTGACACTCACATAGTCACTTTCTTCAAATTATAAATTCTCAATAAAATCCAAGCCCAACCCACATCTTCATTCCTCACCTAGACAAGACGCAATAAAGCCACTCGCATAATCATATATTGTAAATGTTTTTAACAGTAAACAAGATCGCTATCTGGGGAGATGATTCTCCTGCCACTGACCAAGTTCAGTGCGTTGCGAGATTACGAGATGTGTTTATTCAGTTGTTTCGATTGTTAAAACACCTTGATGCTTCTCGATTGTATTGGACTCGTCACTTGACGATTGTTTAGTCTTTTAGTGACAATGAATTAAACAAACTTGACGATTGTTTTTCTTTTCGTGTCCTCCGACTCGCTGAGTCATCCAGTTTTGTGTTGTTGCTTACACTACTGTAGGCCTAAATCATCGACAAAACAATCGAATGAATCGTCAACTTACAATCGCAACTGATGTTGCCGGATATGTTTGATAAATATTCCAATTAAATGGCAAAGACCTATTCTGTTTTTCCTTTTTTATATTAGTGACGAATATGAGAAACCCTTCATTTAATTTTGACAATTGAGTGGTAAATCATATCAATATGTATTTTCGCGTATTTGCATACAAATGTATGTGTATAAATGTATACATAAATGTTTTTTGTTTTGTTTGAACACGCTTACATTCGTAATTTTGGTCCGATCAAAAAAAGTAAGATAAAGAAAATACTTTTGGAAATTCGTTTCTATCACGTCACGAAATAAATTGTATTTTAATTTAATTCTAAATGAGCGACTTACTATTATTTATATTATTTGTATAAGTAAAAATTAAAACTTTGCAGTAACCCCTTGAGTTATACTAAGCAGTGCGTGCAATAGTTTTCTTTATTATTATTATTATTATTTTATTCTGTAAAATTGTTAGTAAGTAAGTTTTTAAATGTATAGAATTTGAAATTTGTTTTTGTTTTTTATATTTTAGACTAGAATATAGCACTGTTTTATTATTATAATTATTACTTAGCAAGACGTAAGAAAACATTACAATAAAAGGTCGTGAGAGAAACATAATGCAATAAAAAAATGAGGTTAACTTTACAAAATGCAGTTAACTTTACTAAATAGTAAATACTGTCCAGGCCAGTTAAAGACAAGGAAAAACATTGCTCTCAAAGCCCGAGTCGCAATCAGCAGCCTGAAACCATCGCCTAACAATTGTCAACAATCGTCAAACATCTCGACTGTTCAACCCGACTGGTATTCGATGACTGACTCGATTGTTTTGTTGAACGATGGTCGATTGTATCGACTGTAAAAACATCTCGGAATCGCTCATCTCTTTCAGTAACGCACAAGATCACTTCTTGCACTGTAATTTGGTAATGCATATGTAATTGTAGGCCTAACTGTGATTTTAATTTTTTTAATTTAAATTTTATTTAATTAATTATTAGTTCAATTTATTAGGCCTAAAAGTTTTTTTTTAAATTAATAGTTAAGAATGGAAGACTTTGTAACGAACTACCTGTTATTATTATATATACCAACTCTTGAGGGAGGGAAGAAATATATATATATATATATATATATATATATATCCATTTTTATTTACTAAACAAGTATAAAAAACATAAATAGGTAAAATCTATTTACAAAATTTATATCCTGATCAGATGTTTCGACGTATGAATTTTATATACATGTAAAGAACATATACATAGGTAAAGAGCAATATGCGCGCGCGCGCGTGTGTGTGTGTTCCAATTTCATTAAAATTTAGTTAAAAAAGCAATTTTGATAATAGTTTGAAAAAAAAGTTATGCAGCAATATTGGTTTGTTTTAAAATGGCGGTAATTTCAGTTTTTATGGTGAAATAACATTTTTTTTAAAATTGTAAACATTATTGTTGAAAAGCGAGTTCCATCACGCCAACGAAATTGCTGCATGCAGTGGTTCTTAGTATTGACATTATTATTATTTCTGAATATTGACAGCAAACATTATTCCGATAGTTACACACATTCGATAGTGGCACATTTGAAATATTTTAATTAAAAAACCGGCACATAAAATTTCTTTATCTAATAGAATTAATTTGTAATTAATAATTAGATTAATCGATACGAATGTTTTTATATTGTCACAATTGGTTGGAGTTCAGTAATAAACTCCATGTTTATATATAAAGGTCGGACAAAAAAATACAATACAAAAAAAAATTATATATATATATATATATATATATATATATATTTGATACAACAGTTGGTTTCATTCCTTAATATAATCTCGTCTTCAAATGAAATGTGCACACATCCAGCAAATATTTAATAAACTTCAGTGTTTGTATTTGCCCCTTCATTTTACAAGGCTACGTTCCTGCATAGCTGGCGTGAGGTGTTCAACACATTGGCTGATATGTCGTCATCAACCAAACATGAATCGGGTGACCTCTGTGTAGATAAGAGTCGAAATTTAGCCATCTGTGTTGTGAATTGTGATAATATTTACTAATTGGGTTATTATTAGAGTAACAGAGTTTTTTGCTTGCATTGGAAAAAACATACGATGCAAGAAAATTGTTCAAAGTTTCTCATACAATATTAAGGCCAGGTTTGTTTCATTCTAAAAAAAAAAAAAAAAAAAAATTAAAGATTAACTCTTTCTAAATTAATTGGCTTTACACTAAAACTCGGGTCAAATATTTAATCGGAGTAACAAATTTGAAGTAAATTAAGGCACTTTTTATAATAAATAAAAAAACACAGATCTGGTGTTATGTGTTTTCCTTCAAAACAATTGAACCAAAAACGTTTATTGAAATAAATTCATTAAAAATCATAACAGTTTTCTTTTTTGAGTAAAATATTTTTTTAATTAAAAAAAGTTTTGAATAATTAAAAAAAATGTGCTGAGTAAACATATTTTTGAGCTCAAGGGTTTCCTTGGAATATGTTCATTATAAAAAACACTGCTTTTTAAATTAATATTTTTTATTAATTGTTTCAGACAATAAAAATTGTATCTCATAATTAGTTGTAAATTATTTTTCAACTAATACTTACTACAACATTGTTTACAAATTATTAAAAATAACCAAAACTGATATTGTAGTATAATCAAGCAGGTTGCAAATCACTACTAAAAAAGTTCAGAAAAAAATATATACACCGCCCTTTGTTATAAACCCATTATATATTTCTTCACTAACATATATGTAACACATAGGCCAGCATAGTACACTTACAACAGTTTAGAATAATAGACATACATTTTTATTGTTCAAACTGCAATATTTTGTCAACATAAATCTTATTTTAGAATTATATATTTATTTTTTTACAATATATGCAACACAATTAAACAAATATTACGTCAAGTGCATATAATAAAAATGAAATAATAAATGTATTTTTAAAGACAAAACTAATCTTGGATGTTATTCATTTGAACTATCTTCTACTAGTTGTTTCCGGATTTTTGACTGTAAGAAAAAATTAGAAAATAATGTTAAAAGTTTTTACAGACTAATCACAAATTAAAATTTTACTTGTTTAAAGTAAAAACTACATAGCAGGGTCAACTTATGGTGACTGTCATTTCTTCAAACTTTGGAAGTAATTAATTAATTTTAGAACTAAATGTTAAGAACTAAGTAAGATCTAGTTATTTGAATATCCAGCCAATTATTCTTGAGATTTTGTTAATTAGTGATATGTTTTATCAACTTGAGTATCAAAATCTTCTTTTGTTACTGGCTACTGCTATAAGAAATCTACAAGGATTAGTAATTTTACAAAGTTACTAAGGGAAATGCCAATTACACTGTTTTTTTGGGGGGATCTAAGATTTTAAAAAATTTAAATTTTTAATAATAATAATAATGTTAATAAAATGTTTTTTTTGTGATCTGGAGAATAAAATATGTTCTGTGTGGAATACGTTTGAATCCTATAAGTATTCAAGTTTTTCATATAAATTTTGTACAGGTTATGAAAATCATTTTACTGTTGTGCCCTCTCTGGAGCTGCCCCTGACAACTCTAGCATTACGCAAGCTGTTTTTTTAGTAGGTGCTCACATTTTTCTTTTAAACAGTTGATAGCGAGATCCAAAATGGCATAAAAAAAACGTCAGTGTAGAGGAGTATTTTGCTTCATCAATAAGCTCATGGCCTGATTAATTTCATCGCTCTTCCAGAGAAAAATGTATTTTATATTCGAAAGTCTGAGTGTTAGTAAGATCTTTTCCATTTTGTTATTCTACCAATCTCACACTTTTACCAAAAAAACTGCAAAGATTTTTAACTGAATTAATGACACTTTTTAAATTACTATAACTTTCTGGAAAACTTTGATTGGAGTAGATGCCTCCTACTAGTGAAAGCGTCTGAAAATAGTTTACTCTGTATTGATGATCTTTTGTTTTCCTGTAAAGCCCCTTAGCATTTGCTGGTTACGAATATTGAAAGAAGTGCAAGAGGGTGCACTTACACCCCTGGCTCAGGGAAGTGGTAGAATGAGTTGAAGAAAAATCAGTAAAAGTCCCCATCTGCTTGATACCACAACTTGAATCGCTTGATCATAACTGCTAGCAACACCTAACTTCCACAATCAGGACAAGTAATTAAAATACTACTGTATTATCATTGATACCTTTAAAACGAAGTAAGGAAGATTAAGAAAAATGTTATAAAATAGGTTAATTTGCCCCACTTGCAAATTAACCTAGAAATATCAAATGCGTATCATGTTTTTGAAAAACTTATCTTAAGTTTGAGATGTATACCCAATCTGGTCAAAAGTTCTTGAATTTTCAACTATTTTTAATAATTGTGTAAGAGAGTAAACGTCCCTAAAGCCACAGAATAAATAAAATAAATAACTATTTTTGGAATTTTTACTTCTGTATACTCTGCATACACAAGAAAATAAAACTATTGTAAAACAAACATTTACCTTTATGTGGATAGCTATGAACATATTAGGATCATAGTTAGATATCCTTATGTGGGCCTTACGATTTCGTTTGACAGTGATAACTTTACCCGTACATTTTCCCTTTATTATCTCCCCAGAAATCACGTCACAATATTTTCCAGGAGGAAGACAAACCTGAAAAATATTTTTCATCAGTTTTTGTAATAAAATCTCTAAAAAATTTTAATTTAATTACTGAGTGCTGCATCAAATTATCTGCAACAAAAGTAGAGATTTATAAATAAAAAAAAAAGTAAACCATATACCATAGTCTAACATTAACAAAATGTAACTTAAGGTTTTGATTACTGACCTTTAAAACTTTATCCAAATTGTAATAATCCTGGTTAAAGGCAATGAATCCTTTGTTGCCACGGCAGAAAGCAATCTGGTTAGATCCATTGTCATACCATTCCTTCACTTTGGTACCTGGAAACAAATATAACAGGTGCTGTCAACCTGCTTGATAACCACCTGTTTAGTCAATATGGATAATTAGTGGTTAGCATGTAGGTGTGTTTTTGTAATTATTTAAAAAAATAATAATAAATTAATTAATTGAAGATGACTTATGAATTTACAGTTACGAGTTGGCAACTCAGAAGTAGTGAGCACTCAGTTTTAACAAGAAGTTTTTATCAATCCCTTGAATCTCATTATAATCAAATTCTGCTATATTGCTTTCAAAATTCATCAGAAATTGTATTGTTTTGTTAAAACAGGAGAAATGTATTTGTTTAAAGTAATACATAGATAATTACAAAGTTTATGTAATCACAATACTAACCTTTTACTGCGTTTCTGAATTGTACCATGGCAGATATTCTCTTGAACCTGTGCTCACAGTTCCAACCATTGTCACATAATCCTTCATCATTGATGACAACAGGAAGAATGTTCTCTGATGAATCCATTGGTGCTCCAGCGTTCCAGTCACTGAAAGTGTAAGAGGACATGATACGTGTGATGCCATGAGGCCAGGCTAGCATGAAGGCTGTGGCTTTCTGGAAAATATTAATTATACACTTTGTTCAGTTCATTTGGTATACTATACTGTTATAAAGTGATAGAGTAGTGAGACTTTACAATATTATTGTCTAGATTAGACTTCTACATGAAATAATATCCATCAGTCAAAACATAATAAATCAGAGAATGGTGAAATTTTGATTTTTAAATTGAGGTGGCAAATCCTATCGAGCAATCTATGGCAACATTTAAAAAAAAATAAAGTTAGGACCTACTTTGACAAATGATGGCTTGTACAGTATGTTATAATTTTATTTTGTGTTACCTAAGTAAATATTAAAAGAAAATATTTTTGCATCATAAACTGGCAAACAAGTGTTATAAAAATGATATATAACAAAAAGGAGTTGAAACATGTTCAAAAATTCTTTGTTTAATAAAACAAATATTGGAAAATTCTAAAAAATGTACTAACTCATCTTTGGACAATGACAAGTGTAGCTTGTTTAACTTTCAGCAATTAATTTTTCCCAATTCATTTTGCTTGGTACTGAAGCTAAATTGTTAGATGTACAAAATGTGATTATTATAATTTAATTCTTTGAACATTTCACTTCAGTTATGATGCACTCTGATTATTGGACAAAATAAGTTAGGAAATTAATTGCTGAACAGTTAAAAGTCATTGAAGCTGCACTTGGCAATATTGAAATTCGATTCAACAATTTTGGTTTGTAAACAACTTTTTGGGGATTTTTAGTACAAAGTGTTTTTTTAAACCAAAGTACAGTACTTAGAAAAATGGTTTATATACAATTTACATATACGAGGGTGGGGTGAAAAGTTTCTGGCCTGATAAAGAGATGGCGCCACTAAGTCTACTTTTAGAGTACTATCCCTAACTAGCTTATATGTACACTTTCAGCCCAATCGCCACGTTAGTTTACGTTTGAGAACACACTGATCGAGACACCTCTGATGTTTTCATGAAAATGGAAAAATTGGAAGTGCTGTTATCAAATACTTCTATTTGAAGGGTTTTACACCAAAACAAATAAAAGAAGAGATGGATTCAACACTAGGACCCACTTCCCCATCACATTCAACTATTAAGCAGTGGGTTTCTGAATTTAAAATAGGTCGTGTGCGCACCTCTGACGAGCCACGCCCAGGACGGCCCGTTGAGGTCACAACTCCAGAAATGATCAAAAAAATCCATAAAATAGTGTTGGAAAACCGCAGACTGAAAGTGCATGATATAGCTGAGACCTGTAGGATGTCAGCTGAACGTGTGCAAAATATTTTACACAACCATTTGTGCATGGAAAAGCTGTGTGCAAGATGGATGCCACGTTTGCTAACACTCGACCAAAAATTGCTTTGAAAAAACATTTCTACTGACAATTTGGCACTGTGTAGGCATAATCCAAACAAATTTTTGCATCGATTCATAACTGTTGATGAAACTTGGGTCCACCACTACACTCCTGAAAATAAACAACAGTCTAAACAGTGGGTTGGACAAGAGGAACCAACTCCAAAGAAGACAAAAACAATTTTATCGGCAAACAAGGTTATGGCGACTGTTTTTTGGGATGCAAGAGGAATTATATACATTGATTACCTTGAAAAGGGTAAAACTATCACTGGTCAATACTACACATTGCAATGTTTGAAGCAGGAGGTACAAATTAAACGACCTCATTTGGCGAGGAAAACAATTTTGTTTCATCCTGATAACGCACCAGCGCATTCGTCGAGTGTTGCCATGGCTAAAATCTATGAATTGAAATTCAAATTGATGCCGCATCCTCCCTACTCTCCAGAACTAGCCCTCAGCGACTATTATCTGTTTCCTAACCTAAAAAAATGGCTTGGCGGTAAGTGATTTGGGAGTAATGAAGAAGTGATTAAAGCTGTAAATCAGTATTTTGAGGAGCTTGACGAATCTACGTTTAAAACTGGTATAACTAAATTAGAACACCGTTATGAGAAATGTATCAGTCTCAATAAAGATTATGTTGAGAAATAAAGCAAAAAAAAAAATTAAAAACATCGTTTTTCTTGGTCAGGCCGAAACATTTTCACCCCACCCTCGTACATATACAATTTACCACAAATAAATCTCCGTCCTTCAGCGTAAGAACGTCTTGTCCACCAGGACCACCACCTCTATTGTTGTCATGGTTGTGGAGGAAGGCAATGCTGTCAGAGCTGTTGAACAATTTCCATTGTGGTCCTAAGTTAAACAACGTCTTGTTAAGTGTGTTAATTATTGCAGCAAACTGACTGAAGATAAATGACAAACATTAAAAAAATAAGTGTAATAAAAACAACATAGAAAGTTTTCTCTTTAAAATAAATGATTTTATTTCAGCAGTATTATTTTATTCATTTATTTATTTGTAATATAAGAATTTTTTAAAAAACATCTTATGTATTTTAGAACAGGTTTTGATGTTATAGTAATTATTTTTGGTTTGAGAAATGTTTTATATAGTTGTTTTAATAAATTTAACTTCAAGATTTTGAAGCTGGTAGCATTCTATCTTATTATTATTGTGGTTACCACTCTTGCCTTGTTATTAATATTCATAATATATCATAATGTCTGACTCTGAAGGAGTATAAAATTTAAGATTAAGAACCTTGTGTTTCATTTTTTATTCATAATTCAACGTGGCTGTTCTGAGAAGAAAACATTGGGTATATTTTAGTTTTACTCCATGAATCAAACATACTTATTCTGTTTATAATGATGGAATGTTCATGTTGTTATTTGTAGTTTCTTTAGACTTTGCCATTATTTGTGCATATGGAAACAATACATGATGTTTTGAGAATGTGGATCAACTCTCCTTCTAAAGTGCCTGACTTGAAACATAAATATGATTTTCCAAGTGGATTAGTTGAACACATATAGACAAAAAATTATGATTTCATTGAGAAGAAATAATAAACAATTAGAATAACGTATATAAATGGAAAATATTAATTCAAGCTTCTACATAACAAAGATAACCTTATCAGCCAAACCAGTTTAGAAATGGTTCCTTTGTGGCTATCCCTAATTAAAAATAAAATTGAAAATTGAAAATATAGTTAATTTTAAATTAAAAATGCTAAAGTTTTAAAATATTAAAAAAGACGTCACTATTAAATCCCAGGCTTGTAACTGGCAGTCGTCATTACCCTAATCATCAATTAGGCTCCCTCCATCCAGTGTTGGCAAGCATAGTAATCAGTTATCTCTTTAGTTTTGATCAATAAACATCCCTGTTATGTTATGGTTTTTATCAGCAAATGTGTTACTTTTTCTTTTTCTTAATGCCTTGTGATTCTACATTCACATTTCACTTTTAATTTTTGTTTTTGACAAATCAGGTTATCAGCCTTGAGTGTTTGTTCTTAGCTTTCAGTATCTTAATATAGACCAAGGTGTTAAAACTTATGTTTTAGTTGCTAATTTTGTGCTTTAAGTTAAGGGTCTAAGATAGAGAATTAATGATTCTCAAAATGTGATGCATTGTTTTCATGTACACAAATGAAGGCAAATGTTTGAATAAACAATAATATTATCATACATACGTATTATTTCAAAGCTGAAGTACTGACTCAAATTAGAAATCCTTATATACCAAAATTTGTGCATTAGTATGATTTATTTCAGCAATTTTCTGTGTTAAATGAATAAGTTACAAAATTTGCTTATTACACAAATTAGTTGACTATATACAGTTTAAGAAATGTGATTGATTGTCTTACCCCAGTTTTTGAGAGAAGACAGCAAGTTCGCTCCTCGGAAAGTTTTACCCAGTTCAATACCGTACCTGAAGTCAGTGACTGGTCCAAAGGATGTATATTCATAAAAATGTGTTCCTTCACCACCTTCACGTTAACACAAATAAAGAAGAAGAAGTTTAAATTCTGAATATTTAAAAATACAGTATAAACAAAAAACTTTTAAAGGATATTAAAATGAAAGCTTCAATTCAAGAAAAGTGTATTTTTCTCATAGATTATTAGATCAGCACAATAAAAGCTATTAGGTTTTTGATGAGTTTTCTTTTTCTTTTTTCTTTTTTAAAATAAAAATTTGTTTCTAGTACAGCGTTTTTCCTTGTGTTTGAAACATGGTTAAAATTATAGGATGCATACATCTCAATTTACGCATAGAATTAAACTAAATTAGTTGCATTATTTTATACCATACCTAAATCTAAGACCATCAAATAGATAAATGCTTTTCCATCTTTTCTAAAAACTGTTTGTTTCAAGTGTGAAAATATATAACTGAGATCTTCTGGCCACATGTGTTTTGCTGCATCCACTCTGAAAACATATTTTAAAACATAAAATGTGTAATATTAGTACAAAATCTTAAACATATTTTATTAATATTATTTATTTATTAATAACATTATTAACAATATTAATGTTAATATTTTTGCCAAAATGAAATGATTGTTGTTTTAATTTTTAGTGGATTTCAATTGGAAAATGTGCTGTTGTCCTTATGGTACAATTCAGATTAAGAACCACGAAATATGAGCCAATCATAAAATCTAGAATATGTTTCAAAGTTTCATATATGTGTGTGTGTGTGTGTGTGTGTGTGTGTGTGTGTGTGTGTGTCGTGTTTGTACTACAGTGTTCTCAATTTTAATCCAATTTGATTTCAATGTAACATAATAATTAATTATTAACCAGTAAAATTCATTCAAACATTCTAAAATAATGAAATTCAGTTTTTTTAATTTAAAAATTTTTTAATGTGGTTTTATTATAATAATTAATATTAAAAGCTGCATACATTAACATTTTAAATATCTCATATTTCATTGAAAGTAGAAAATAAACTGATGGTGGTCAGAGTTCATTTTTATTTTCAAACTAATTTAAATATTTTAAAAAAATATATACAGTTCCTAATGTTGATTGGAATGGAAAAATCTAAAAAGTTATAAATTTTCGCTAAAGTTATTGCAGCTGTTAAGAATTTTATTTCTGTTACGAGATCAACACAAATAAAATGTTAAAATGATCATTACATGATGGTAGTAAATATTGTTATATTGTTACTTTTTAAAAATTTGCTTCATATTAGCAAAACAGGTACATTCTATTACATTAGTATAGTTTTTACTTTTGTATATTTATTAATGTGCAGAAATAAACTTAAATACACAATTATTCGTTAACAAAGTAGATTAATTTTTTTAAATATTAAAATAATTCACTAGAACATTCTATATTGCACTAAACCAATTTTCAATGATTTTTATAACTACTTGAACGTTTTATGTGTAAAAATAGTTTCTTTATCTCTTAACGTCTAAGAAATGCATTAAATGTAGTCTGTGCATTACTCAAATGGTTTTTTTGAGTTAATTTTTTGAATGGAAACATTCAAATCTCGTGCACATCTTTCTTGAGAAATACGTGTTAACACAAAAAACTGTTTATTTTTTGTGGATTTTGTTGAGAGATTTAATCAACAAAACATATTATTTTTAGTGAATGTACCACATTTACATATTTGGAATAAATTTAATTATTCCCTTGTTAAGTTGAAGTTACAAAGTTGGAATGTAGGCTACCCAACACTCATATATATTACCCAACATTCACATTATAGGCAACTAAATTAATTTCTATTATCCTTTTGAACCTGAGTTTTTTAAGTTTTTGTAATTTTCTGACATTGTTGCTACAATGTTTTAAGCAGAGTCTTTATTATACTTAACATTAGTAAAACATTTTACTTTTACAAGACATTTCATAAAATATATCCTACCTGAACCCAGCAACACCTAAGGAGAGAAGATGGTTAAGAAAATCAATCTGGACATTCCTAACATATGACATGGTCATATTCAAGTCATGTAGACCATTAAGTTCACAATTCCTTACCTACACACACACATATAAAAATAATAACTTTTGGTAAGAGAGACTTGTAGACCAAAATCAACAAATAAAGTATATATTCTAAGTAATTAAATAACAATATTGAAAATAAATTAAAATGAGTTATTTTATGTTACCATAAAATGATGAATGGAAATGAAAGTTTCTCATTAAAAACGTTTGAAAGATTAAAGATTTAAACATTTAGATTCTTTGTTAACTAATCAAAAGCAACAAAAAGTCAGAAGGAATTATCAGCTAAAATTCCTGAGTAAACCATTTTGTTTACCTCAAATTCTAATATCATCAACTAGAAAATAATAATGATACTAAAACAATAATGATTATATTGATTGAAACTATTGACAGTCAATTATTCACAAACAAAATAGATTATTTTTTTAAATATTAAAAATACTCGTAATTCACTAGAAAATTCTCTCTTGCCAACATATGTTATGCTATACGAATGTTCAGTGATTTTTACAACAGCTTGAACAAATTATGTGTGAAACTAGTTTGCTTATCAATCAAGATAAAACTGACTGTGATGCTGACATTTTGTTTACAGATGATATGAAAAGAGTATCCATTACTTAATTGTAAATTTACTAGTGGAAGTTGAGATTTGGATTATAAAGAGCTTCTCAGAGTAAACACACAAATAATATTAAAACACTCAAAATGCGCAAGTACTCCCCTCTTGTCCTTTGTACATAACAAAGAAAGAAGTCTGGGTATGACAGGTTGAAAAAAACTTATTTTATTGAACAAAATTGCTGAAAAGAGGGGAGAAAAATTAAAAAATGATTTGGGGAGGTGGAAATGATCGACAAGGTTGAGGATGAGTAGGTAGAGGATAGAAACTGTTTTATTTTAAATAGGAAGAATGTTTTTTGTTAACAAACAAAGGGGTTTATTAATAAGGATGGTTAACCTTTAAACACTGAAGATTGTTAGTGTTTACAGGCATTGACATTTTTGCCTGTAGATATTATTTAAATATCTCCTAAATGTACCTTAATATTTAAATAAATTTAAAACCATATAGGTATGGGAACACTATATGAAACAATATATACATTAATACAAAACAAATTTATATATTTTTTTAATATATTATAAATAATTTCCTTTTAAAAAAATATGTATGACTTTTACAGCATTTTGTTTATTATATGCTTATAGTCAAAATTTAACTAGTTATAAAACTAGTAACATTGAATGAGCACTTACATTTTCTGGATCGTCATAATGCTCACATGAACACGTAGGCTGATGAAAATGTTCTGCAGTGTACGGCACGTCAGGATATTCAAAATTTGCAGTATTTGCTTTAGAGCCTCCAGTTCCTGTGGCATTTGTGTATCCACCTGACATATCATTCAGTACTATGTCAACATACGTTCTGTAATAATATATATTAGATTTTACAGGTCCTAATTAAATTATTGTAATACAGGTTGTTTTAAAAAAATGATAATACTATATAGAAAAAAATTATGGTAAAAATTTTGCCATCATAATCACCTTTAAAATCTGTATAAATTAGAATTTTGTATTTTGATTAAATTCAAAAAATGAACCATGACCATCACCAGATTAATTTTTGTATTTTTATTGAAGTAGCAAATGCCAATTTATGTAGAGTTTAACACTAATTATTCTGATGAAATCAAATTTTCAAAAAAGGAATGATAAAAAAGTAATGATTTTTTAAAAATTTGGAATGGATGCCACTTTTAAACAGCTAAATGATTTTTTTCTGCCCCAGCTCAAAGGTCTAGATTTTACCATGGTGGCTGGTTAAATAGCTCACTTTCCAGTTAAAATTCCATAACCATAAATGTCAAAAAGGTTATGTACTTATGAAATATTATATTATTAATTCTCTAGAGGAAGGTAAACTGATCTGAATATAAAATATTTTAGGTAAATATGGTGTCCTCACTTGTATTGTTTCTTAAAAGAGTATGATTATGTTTATGTAGAAAATTAATAAGTACAATGTAAAATTAATTTTTTTTACAATAATTTTAGGTAGTTTCTCTGCTTTTTTTCCATTTGTTCAGCTGATTTTCATTGATAAAGAACATGTTTAATTTATGTTAGTGGCAATGAAAATTGAAATAATAAATATTATTATGTTAAATAATTTTCTATTTCTGACTGTAATAATAATATATTTTGTTGGTAATGTGATAATTTAATAAAGTTATTGAATAGATAATTAAAAAAAAAATAATATAAATATTAGATTTTTTCAATTTTAAAGAAGGCCAACATCAAGCCCAATAACTTACACAACAAGAAGAATGTATCAAAAGTTTGTTGATAAAATCAAGGATTTTTCTGTTTTCATCAATTAATATTTATAAGAACCCATATTATATGTTATCCGAAGAGCGACCTAATAACATATAAGTAATTCTTCTTCTTTTCTGCTTGGATTATTATCACTGTGTTCAGTATAATGATCTGCCTTCCCTTGCTTTGTCAATTCTACTTTCGTTGATGCGTTTCGGAGAACCTCCATCTTCAAAAACTATATCAATATCAAAGTCTATACTCAAAAGAGTATAGATATAGTTTTTGAAGATGGAGGTTCTCCGAAACGCGTCAACGAAAGTAGAATTGACGAAGCTAGGGAAGGCAGATCATTATACTAAACACAGCAACGTATAAGTATTTTGAACCTCTAGCCATATTTTTACTAAAAAGGCTGGTATTACACTACCACATTTCTTTGTTAAAAAAATTTAATAAAAATTATTTTATAATATTTTTGATGGTGTATTGCATAATGTATTAAACATTTCTGTGATAATACAAACATTCTGTTATAAAATCTAATAATTTGGCATTAAATTTTGTAAAAGATTAGGTCAGTAGTATCTAGAACAAAACTATTTATATATTTACATTTAAATATATCTTACTCATACTTCTTCTGTACAATAATCTTGCATTATTGCTTAATACTTGTGTATAAATTGGTTCAGTAATAAATATTAACCAACCTAAATAAATATTAACTTCATTAAACTACATACCCACAATGTCTTTGGCAAAGGATAATATAATGGTGTAATATCAGCGTAATGTTGATAGTATAGAATGCAAGTTTGTAAAAATTCCTTACTGTATAACATTAATTGCAAATTACTTTGCTCTAATTAAAGATAACAATAATTGTTATTTATATACTCATGTGTTATGTATCTTTAGTACTTCAACACTTAGCATTGTCAATATTAAAGTCAATATTAGCACTTAAGTTTGTCAATATTTAAGTTATTAAGTGATATTATTATACTAATCTGAAGTATTATGATTTGACTCCAAAAATGTGTAAGACATATCTCATTTAAAGCAAATAAAATGGGCAGTCAAATGAATATTAGAACCTTAAACCACAAGGAAAGTGTCTGAAGACATATTTATCAAGACAATATAGTAGAATTGTTCATTGTTGCATGATTGTGTTGTAACTTTGAATTGGGTTTAAAACTTGAATATGTAATTTATTTGTGATCATGTTGTAAATAAAAAAATGTAATACCCTAAAATAGTTTTTTTTTATAAACATTTATTTCTACACAACAATTAATTTAAATTTTTCAAAAAACCAAAAAAGTAATAGTTTCATATATCTTACTTTACACCAACTTTGTTACACCTAGAAACCATATCTTTAAAATCCTCTTCATTGCCTGATCTGGATGCGATTTTATAAGAGATTAATTGGTACTTTTCCCACCATGGGCGCCCTTCAAAGATGATATTTTCAGTCACTGGAGAAACCTGAACAAAATAGATATAATTTATAAACATGCATGTTTAAAACTTTTAAACTGTTAGTTTGAACTAATAATAATATTCAGAATTGTTTCAATCCAATTAAAAATCAAAATAAAAGCATAAGCTATGAGAAATTCCAGATGAAAGTTTTTAGTAATAAGGTTAGGAAAGATAAAATTTCTCATGATGATTTTAAGATGTCAGTAATGATTTTTTTTAAGGCAAAATAAATAAATAAGAAAACCACCAAATCATTATTATTTCTTTCTGGTTTTGATTTCCTGAATTTAGAAAATATAAATTTTATTTAAATTAAGTATAATAATTTTTTAAGATAAAAGAAGTGGAGATTTAAAAATAGTTTTATTTAAATTTGGTTAGCACACAAACTCAAAAAAATATCTCTTATGAATTGGAGGATCCGAAAACTGATTCAGTATGTCAGTTAAAAATTCTGTATGGAATTTTTGATAAGAATGGAAATTTCTTTTTAGACTACGTATAGTAAGAAAGTAAAATAAAACTTCTTATTTTTTTATAACTATTATTTTTTAATTTTATTATTTTTTAATATAACTAACCTGAATTCCTTTATAGCCATTCGGAGCCAAAAATTCCTCACATTCTTTTGCAATATCTATGTACCTCCATTCGTAAAGATGAACAAGTGTACCTATTTCATCAATAGTGGATGTCCACACAGTTGTCAGTAGACATATTAAATTAGTTATAATGAAAATAATGCTCCGCATATTTCTGGATATATACATGCAAAAAATAAACACAAAAATATATGCAGTTAACTAATAACTCAATTGTTCTTCAAAAAAACCTGAAAATATGAATTTATTTGAATTTAAAACAGGAAAGCTTTTTGATTTCTCTAGTTTTCTTTTCTTTGTCAAATGAAATCCATTAAATGATTTTATAGAGTTTTAATTCAATCTGCTAAGCAGATTTGGAGATACAATTTTTTTTGCAAATAAACTAAAATAGCAAATAACTGGGTCATATATCACATGTCAGTGGATTTTGGGTCACATGTCCTATTACATTTTTTTTTATCTGCAAGATCACATCTTAAATAACTACTGTACACATTTTATAAGACACCCTGAATAGAATGGTTAGAAAATTATATTTCAAATATAATTTATCAATGATAACAAACCACTTACTACATTTGTTTTTATTCCAACAAATTGTAATGTCACATTAACAATATAAACAATCTGGAAGAATCAAAACATTCCATGCTATACTTTTACTTATATAGAAAAACAACCCACGTGACACCTTAATAATCTTTTGATTAGATAAAATGTAACTTGAATTTCAAAATTAAATTTGTGAAATTGAGTGTATTGTTTATTTTCATTAAGTGTTTTGTTTATACTTTTTGATATTTCAAATATCAATTTTAACTTTTTTTTTAATATCAGAGTATTTATTAAATACATTGAAAGCTGAGTTATATCAATTTCATAATATTTTAAAACTTCTTTTTATAACAACAAAATGATTTTTAATTACTAATGGATATGTTTGATTTGAGACTAAAATAGGAATAAAAATTGCTGAAATATTTAATTAATTTGCTCATCTCTCTACAAATACAGGTAGAAAGATATCATTCAGGTTTGACCCTAGGTATTTTCCTAATGTAATTAAACAATTTATATTTAGGCACCCCTTCTGCCAGAGTGGTCTAGTAAATTTAAACAAAAGCCATCAAGTGATAAAACTTTCTCTGCCAAGCAACAGTTAAAAACAGTTTTTAAATCATTTTTGAATTCTGCGAAGAACCAGTCAGCTGCATACACAGTTTTCTGAAAAATATCATTCTTTGCACTTGCCATGACATAACTTTCCCTGTCAAAATAGCTATCTGATTTCAGTCACAGATCATTTGATAAAGTAAAATGATCAAAAATATGTAATCAATGATTGAAATATCATTGGATCAGGTAATCTCTTTTTTAAAGCTTTTTTCTAAATTCATATATATGTATAGAAATTATTTTACGTGAATTAATAAGGGACAGATAGATCTTCACATTGTAAGTGGCCTCCATAAATGATACGTTTTTTTAGTGAATTATATATGTTAATCCAAACAAGTTTAAGTTCATGTTTAATAATCTGAATGCTTCTTGGTGGAATTCAAGGGTGATTTTACAACTTTTTTAATTGTAAACTAGGAAAGGAGCTTTATACGACTTGGTAATTTTTGTTTAAATTAGGATCAGTTTTTTAGAAATGTCACTGGTACCATATATTGTAGAACATATTAATGATAAATTAACTCATATTTAAAAAAATGTGTAGAACTGGGGGGCTAGTGATGACAATGTAGTCTTTAGCATGGTAAGCATTTTCATTGTATGTGGAGAGGGAGGAGCATAAGCTCAGTGTTAGTCGAGGTTTCACTCAATTCGCATCTCAATGAATATAAGACGAACTTAAATATTTATTATAAGTTTTTAAGTGTATATTAAATTCTTATTATAATTAATAAAAGTTGTTTTTTTAAAAAGCGACATCCTCAAAACCATACCATAAGTGGCGCAGTCGGTAGGCCCCCTTGAAAGTTCTTAAGTGAATATTAGGATCTTTTCGGTATCAACTGTTAACAAGGCGGGACAACACGCTTCGGAACATTAAGAGTATATTGATCTTCCAGAGTAAGGCTTCTGAAGAATTAAACGAACATTAATTTGGCAGAGCAAGATACCCAGAGAGTTAAGGCATGTAACGTCTGTCGGTGTCAAAGAAGAAAGAAGAGAGAAGAAGGAAAAAAGAAAAAAAGAAGAGAGAAGAAGGAAGAAAGAAGAAGGAATAGGATCACTAAAGATCGAAGACTACTTACACCATGAACTTAATGTTGTACATCCTATTGTAAGTAGGAAATCTATAAATTAAGACAGAGTTGTCTAATTATTTAAATAAAACAAGTTTATAATATTCAACAAAGAATATATGTTGCATTAAAGTGTAAAATATATTTAAAGTGAAAAAAATTCTAATTTTGTAAATAATTTTCAAACTAAATAATTTCATAATTTAATTGCTATAAATATATTTTGATTTAAGTTATTTAGCATGTATTATTGAAACTCTGTTTAGAGTCAAGATTTATATTACATATTTTAGTTTAAGTTATAAGTAGGAATTTAACAATGACAATGACAACTCCAACATTGAAAAGAGCATAACTAGATACCTGAATATAGTGGTGAATCCGCTATGCTCAACAGGTTCATTTCTATTTTTGATAAAATTTTTAATAGATTCCGAAAGATTTTCAGAATGAATATTTGTTTTCATCCATACTTTCTAAACTAAAGGGACAGGCCTTAGAAATTGTTGTAAATTCAAACACTTATGCTTGGGATGATGTTAAAAATACCCTACTAACTAGTTATTCGGACAAAAGAGATTGTTTTACTTTAAATTTGGAAATAGCAGAATTAAAGCAGGAAAATAACGAATCATCTTTTCATTTCTATGAAAGAGTTAAAAAACTATTAAACCTACAGATAGTTTTCTTTTTAAAAAAAAAAAAAACGCATACAAAAGATATTTTGTGTGCCTATGTTCAGAAATTAGCATTAAGAGTGTTATTAAGGGGTTTTCTGTAACCATTGGGATCTCTGATACGCACAAAAAACCCTAGTACACTTAATGAAGCTTTAAATATGTTGACTAATGACTTTCAGTTTAAAAATAATAAATTGTTTCAAAATAATCGGCAAAACATACAACCTAAAACCCAAAATTTACCAATTAATAAACCTGTGATTAATAACCAACCTTTCCAAAATCAATATAAACAATTTCCACAAAATAATCCTAACCAATTTAACAGACACAATTTTGTAAGCCATAACCAAGAGCAGAAACAATTTGGAAATCTTTTACAACAAAAAACTAATTAAACTTATCAACCCACACCGATGAGTATATCTACATGTCAAACTGGAAACCTGATCAGACAAAACAAACTGTACCAGATAACAGAAAAGCCGGTTGATGAAGAAAATAAAACTAGTTCGATTGAACAAATAGTAGAGCAAATGCTGAATATTTTATTAGCTGAAAGACTGGAACTTCATGGAAGATTATAGCGAAACACAAGACAGTTATGACACTTTTGATAATTTTACTGAAGAAGACAATGAATACAGATTCACACAAGAAAACGAAGACGTTTAAAATCATTTGTTTAGGACTTACGACGTTAAACAGAAATTTTCCATAATGCATATAGAAAATAACAAACAATTTACCATACTTAACAGACTCAAAAACTAATCTTAAAATATTAATTGACACTGCAAGTACCAGATCATTTATTAAAAAATCTATTGGTTTTAATATTTTCAAGAATACTATTAAACAAGAACCGTTTGAAGTAAGCACAGCACATGGAATTTCGAAAGAAAAATTTAGCTGCAAATTACCAGTTTTAGGAAGGAAGATTTCAAAATTCTATTTATTTGATTTTCACAAATATTTTTACTTGTTACTTGGATTAGATAATATTAGGGAATTAAAAATTACCTTAGATTTCGTAAATAATAAATTAGTATTTTGTGACAAGAAGATACCAATGCAATTCTTTAACACAGATGAGCCTAATAAAAATAATATTTATAATAATAAAGAAGTAAACAAAATCAAAAAAGCTATGGAATCTAGGATAAATAAAGTTGAATTAGCCTTCCAACTTACCAAAGACACATACAACAAGAAGTCCCTCTCCTGGAATACAAAGATAAGGCATTATCATACGGTAATTAAACCAGAAGCCTTATATGCAGCTGAAACATTATTTCTCACAACCCAGGGCCCACTTTAAAGGTTGGAGATCAAAGAAAGAAAGACATTACGAAAAATCTTAGGCACCAAATTCCGTAACAACCAATTACTCCACATCAGTAATGGAACTCTTTACTAAAAAACTGAAACACTATCAGACACAATAAGAAAAAGGAGAATAGATTTTTATGGGCACATCCTCCTAACTAACCAAAAAAATATTTGACTACTTTCACAATAAAAGGGCCAAACCACTTTGGTTTAGAGAAACAGAGAAAGACATAACAGAACTCAAATCACAATCACTACAAATCACTGACACTATGCTCATGGACAGAACAGCCAAAACAATAACCAAGGACAAGAAGCAACGGTTCCAAGGCAAAGTCAAATCCAAGCGAACGATCCAAATCTCTGACGAAGAAAGAAAAGCAAGATCACAACGAATGAAGCAATACTGGACTACGAGGAAGGCACAGAACATTAAAAAGTGATTGATTTGGTGTACCCCAAAGTTGGGTGAAACAAATAAAGAAGAAAGAAGTAAAAGAAAAAGGTAACCACTTGCTATGTAATTAGAGCACGATCTAAACAAACGGTAAAAATAAAAATTCACAATATGTACAATGGAGAAGGACTATTAATGGAGCAGGAGTAATAACCCCACAGACAGAAAGATGGTACAGAAATACTGCAGTGCATAGTAAAAGTAGAAAATGGCGAGAGTTATTGCCTTGTAATTAATAATACAATATCTGATAGACTTTTAATTGTTGAACCAATGGACGTAGAACCGCTAAGCAATTTCAAAATTTGTAGATTAGGTAATAATCAAACGAATTCACTAAATTTCCACATGTTAAAAAATAAAGATAATAAATTAAATTTACAAAAAATTAGAACAGATCATATAAAAACTGAGGGAAAACGAGAAATTTTAAAATTATTTTTTGACATATTCCACCATGAAAATAATAATTTGATGTTCACTAATCAAATTAAGCATGTAATCAGGGCAACCGACGAAATATCCATATACACAAGAAACTACTGATACCCAGAAATTTATTGTAAGGAGGTAAATAAACATATCCAGGAAATGCTTGACCAAGAGAAATAATTCGACCCTCACATTCACCATGGAATTCAACCATATGGATTGTTCCAAAAAAAACAGACGCATCCAACAGACAAAAGTTTAGGCTAAATTGATTTCGAGGATCAACAAATCAAGAGAGGAAAACAGCTGAAGTAAAACCAAGACACCATAATACTAAGCAGGAAATTCATTTATCTAAAATTAAAAGACTGAGGAAATTAAAAAACTTAAAAAGTAACCCAGCCCTAAATCCTGTTCCAGGTTCCTCCCGTTCCTTGATAGAGCCACTGCCGACCCAGCAGAATTTAAGGATGTCTCCAAAAACTTAGGGATGATTCCAATAGATTTAGGACCAGCAAAACTGAAGTCTTCCTTTCATACTTTTGTACACTATTTTAGTTTAAGTGATTTCATTGTACAGTTAAATAATATTGATGTCTATTACAATAATGTGTTGAGTGCTAATAGCAATTGCCATGCTAATAGTCAAGAAAGAATTAAAAACTAAATTAGAATTTGTAAATTATGAAGTAAACAACTAAATAGAACTAGAAAAGCATAGAAATACGATAAACCAATTAAATATTTTGTACAAAATGTGGTTACAAACAATAACTGATATTGAAAATTCATTAACATTCTGCAAGCTAGGTGCACTTCATGCTAGTGTTATCTCAACTAAAGAATTGTGTATTGAAATAATGAAAGTCTATGACTATTACAGTGAAGGATTACCCATTGAGCCCAGGCCAGAAAATATGTAGGAGTTAGAAGGCTTGATGGAAGTTAATTGTAAGTTAGATTCAAATAACATTGTGTATTTTATAAACATGCCTATTGTTGAAAAAACAAATTTTAATATTTATAAGTTATATTCTTTACTAGCTAAGTATGAATCAGAATTCGTAACTATTATACTTAGCGTCTAAGAAGCTAATTGGGAAAATTTCGAGGGAAGCTGCTGTTCAACCACCCTTGGAAGTTTTGTTTAGGGGTGGAGGAGTTATATAGGCAATAATTGTAGACTTTGCTAGATGTAGTGGATGACAATGTAGTTTTTAGCATGGTAGGCATTTTCATTGTATGTAGAGAGGGAGAAGCATAAGCTCAGTGTTAGTCGAGGTTTCACTCAGTTAGCATCTCAATGAATATGAGACGAACTTAAATAATTATTATAAGTTTTTAAGTGTATATTAAATTCTTATTGTAATTAATAAAAGTTGTTTTTTTTTAAAAGTGACATCCTAAAAACCATAACATAAGTTATATATATATATTTATATATTTATATTTATAACTTTTGAATTCTCTCATGTCATGCAAGTAGTTTTTTATTTAAAGGTAACAATATACTGCATACAGATCATATTATGTATTATACATTAAATATATAATTATTACCAACAAATTGGTATATATTTTTACATCATGGACATGTTTGTATATGACTATGCTATTAATAATACCTAGATAAATCAAGCCTTGTATAATATGTTAAGATTAAGATTAAGATTATATACTAAAGAAAGGGATAATTCAACCCCAGGCACTGCGATCGATTGACCTATTGTGCAACTTAACCCCTTAAAATACCTAGATTGGTACCCCTAATAAGTTCCAACAACCCACTGCCTAGCTCACTCTGCTGAAGATCCCTAGGGTCTTGAAACCAAAAACCCCTAGCCTACTACTAGCAAGAGCTTTATAATCATAAATTATGTGACCTGCAGTTTCCTCCTCCTCCCTGCACAATCTACACACGGTTTCTCCGTGGTAGAAATCTATCCTGTTCACATGCACCGTCAGACCATAGTGCCCTGTTATGAGCCCCATGATCCTCCTGAGTTGTGCTCTGCCTAGAACATCTGCTGCCCCTTTAAATCCTCCAAATGGAACTTTACTTAAGAGACGTTTACTATGGGAATGCCCATGAAGGTTATCCCATCTTACCTGGTGTTGACTTGTAATAGGTAGATACCTATTAATGGCAGACCTGGCCAACAATAGAAAAATCCCTAAAGCCGGCTCAGGTCCGATAAACTCAGATGCAGATCCAAGTCCAGCCAGTCAGTCTGCTTCCTCATTATCCTCAACTCCCCTATACCCCGGAACCCAGTGAAGAGTTACCTGGTTACCCAGGGACAGAGCATCAAGGTTCTTCCAACACTCCCAGACCAGCTTAGACTGTATTATAGGACCCGCAAGTGCTTTTATTGTTGCCTGACTATTGGTATGAATATGAATATGTGCCTTCTTGAAGTCCCAATCCAAGTTCTCCCAAACACAGTCATTGACGGCCATAATTTCAGCCTGGAATACTGTTGTATGCTGGCCCAGGGTAATAACTTTCTTTACCCTTGGTCTCAGGATGTACACCCCAGCACCAGTGCCTTAATTTGTCTTGGAGCCATCTGTATACCATACTATGTCTCCAGGTTTTTCCAACACACAATCTCTCCCCTCAACGGCCAAGTTGACATCAAAGGGTCTAGATACTATGTGCTGTTTAACCATCTCATCCGTCCCCATCAACAAGATTGGGTCAAAGATCTTGTCTGTGATTCTAGCATGCCCATAAATAGAGGGCAACCAGCCACCACCACCCTGCAGTCTATAAGCTGCTTTACATGTCTCCCCCATGACAAAAATGTCAATAGGGGGAAACCCAAGAATGATCTCCATTGCCGCTGTTGGCGCAGTGTCCATACAGCCAGTGATGCACAGTCAGGCCAACCTCTGCAACTTAGTCAACCTTGCTCAACCTTAGTCCACTACACCACAGCACCATAGCATTCCGTAGGTCTAATGATCCCAGCATAGATATACTTTATCATTCCTGGTCTCAGACCTGGGTTATACTGTATATAACTTGAATCATCACTACCTGAATTATCCATAAAACGCTTTATTTCAAGTTAGTTTGTTAAAAATAAGTTCTATATTATGATATACTAATTTAGTTTTTTGAACCATAATTAGTTTGAAGGTATTTTACAAATATGTAGTTTTTTAAAAATAAAAATAAATACATACACCAAGCTTAGATATTATTTACTGTAGTTACAGTCAAACATAAGCTGTTTTATTTATATTAATTTGTAATGATCAGCTTATTTCACTGAACAGCTGATAGGCTATAATAAGTTTCAGGTTATGTTGTTATATTAACAACAATTACTATTAACATTTATATTAATTTCAAATGTATAATAAAAGGTCACAACGTGCACGTGATCTTCAATTAAGGGAAAATACCAAACCTAAGCTACACAACTTTTTCATATAAATGCATGTACTGTTATCGAAAAAAAAGAAGGAAAAGAAAGAAAGAAACAGAAACAGACAACATTTTTTCGCTCGTTTCCTTTTCATGTCTCCATTACATTTAAAAGGTTCAAGCCACTTTTTTCTATTCATTCCTCTCGCTAAAGATTACATTAAAAGCCTTGCTTCAATAACTTGAACGAAAATTCAAAAAATTGCTTCAGAGTTTACATTTATTGAAAATAGTTTAAAACTGTGAGAGCTGTTTTTTTTAAGTTTTTGAGGTATCTTTCACAGATCAACTGTTCTGTTAAATAAGGTACAAAATACCAAAATCAGTAATGTTTTGGCAGTATATTACAATTTTATAACTGTAAATCTAGGTATTTATAAAATTATTATACAAAAGCAAATAATGGTTCCATAATGAATAATATGAGGTTCATTGATTGAAATTGGTTCAGTAGTTTAGGATATAATAGCATCAATATTTCCAATTTTAATTATTTTTTGACAGTTTTTGCAGTTTAATAATATTTAACATATATTTACTTTTATGCAAAAAGACATAATGTAACCATAATAATAAATTATTTTTATATAAGTGGCAATAAATCACATGCCATTTGTAAATATCAGTAATAAAATTATTACCAATTTGAAACTCATTTGAAATATAGTTTCAATTTTCCTAAATTGATTTAAGATATTGATAATTATGGTTCATATTGTTACTGATTCATCCTTTAAAAATAACTTTTTTAATCAAAATTTTACTTTGTGTCCTAAATAATTCATAATAAATACCTACTCCAATTTTTAAATAACTATGTATGAATTATTCAGACAAACACCAGTAAAATACAATTGTGTGTTAAAAAAATATAAATATGAATTTTAATCTCCTTACTATAGTATATCTACTTTTAGTTTAAATATATTAAACTAAAATTCGATATACAAGTACAGTTGTTTTCGACTTTTCAATACATATTCTACAAAATTGTTCAAATTTTTTCAACTGAAAAGAGAGAGAGAGAGAGAGAGAGAGAGAGAGAGAGAGAGAGAGAGACACACACACACACACACACACACACACACACACACACACACACACACACACACACACACACACACACACACACACACACACACACACACACACACACACACACACACACACACACACACACACACACACACACACACACACACACACACACACACACACACACACACACACACACACACACACACACACACACACAAATAGTCATACAGACCAAGAAAGGCCCCTATTGAACAACAGGACACGGATATATCATGTGGCGTGACAGCACCACTGTGGCTAGTATAATTGAAATTCCTGTTTTGCTGGCAGGCGATTTTTTTATTTTGCCTTTTAAAACTTGATTATACATTGTCTACATATATATAAATGTAGAAAGTTCATGCTTTAAGCCTTATTTTAATACTTTACAACTCCAAAAAAGATGCAATTTTCATTGAGAATTGTCAGCAAGAATATTTCATGATCTCATTTTTAGCATATAATTTTGTCCAGTCTTCTGATTATTTATGAGATTAATATACTTTTATGGCCTGCAGGCAGCGCCACTGAATCATCAAGTTGTTACTAAACGCAGTATATTATATTGTATTTTAACCCACTACAGTTTAAATAATAAAACTTTACTCACTACTGTATAAATAAAATAATTTTTATTTTAAACCTCTGAATGCTCAATACTTATCTTGATATTAATTTTGCCATTTGTATGCTTATGAAAGTAATAATTTGTTTCCACACAATTTAAAAACTATCTTAATCTTAATCATATTACATTTCTGAAAGTTTGGATGTTTGTTTATTTGTTTGTTTGTTTGTTAATCAATCACGCTTTAACTACAGCACCAATTGAGATGAAATTTGGTATGAAAATGCTTTAGGTACCTGAAATAAACATAGGCCTATTCCCGTTTTGAAAAAATCGCCATTATACTACTTACCCAGCCCATATTAATTATTTCATATTTAGTTTTATGACAAGTGTTAACTTTACAACAGACACGCTTTATACGTTTAATTATAGACCTATATTGGTAAATGTTAAAAGTAAATATTTTTAAATTATTTTAAACGCCATTAAACTACTTACCCAGTCCAACATAATTATTTAGTATTTAGTTTTGTGGCATGTGTTAATTGTGCAACAGTGACGTTTTATATATTTAATTATAGGTCTATATTGGTAAATGTGAATAATAAATATTTTAAAATTATTTTAAAACCATTAAACTACTTACCCAGCCCAACCTAATTATTTAGTATTTAGTTTTGTGGCATGTGATAACTAAAAGAGTGATGTTTTATATGTTTAATTATAGGCCTATATTGGTAAATGTGAATAATGAATATTTTTAAATTATTTTAAACGCCATCATACTATTTACACAGTCCAACTTAATTATTTAGTATTTAGCTTTGTGACAAGTGTTAATTGTACAACAGTGACGTTTTAATAATATTTTATTAAAATATAACAGAGGGTTCTAGAGTATCGATTAGCAAAAATCTATATGTCTTGGCCGAAAACCATAAATCGTATAATATTGTATATAGAAATATATTAAATTGAAATGAACCTATTCTGATTTTGATAATCAACTATTAATTGTATTACCTATGTTATAATTGCAGGCGAATCTGCAATGGGTAACAGCTAGTTATTTAATAAAAGTATTAGATAAATTACAGACTATTACTAAAGGAGCTGCAAAAGCCCAAAGAAAAGATTGTGTTGGTGCATCTTTGGAATGACATGTTTTTGGTCTTACGAAAGAAGATAATTATTCTTCCTATTTGAATGCTACTTTATAAAGTTTATTTAATTGAGAAAATATTAAAAGAGTTTTTTTTTCAAAAACAAATTGGTTCCATTATAAAAACATGTTTCAATTTATACAAATAAAAAAAATAAATTAAAAATAATACTTTGAAACTTTTCATAGATAAAAAATATTTGTTGCCTTTTCAATATGATGTTTCTGAATTTATTATTGATATGATCGTGAAAATTTCTATATTACACCAAATACTTAAACATGTATTAAAAAGTATCTTGAGATGTCCAGGATGCTATGAAAGAATTGTGTCAGAATCAGAACCTAATTATATATTATCATTAAAATTACCAACCGATATTTACACTTGTACATCGCAATATATATTTGAACACAATCGAGAATCATGGCCATCAGTAAACAGCAGTAGTTTACAATGGATGTGAATGTAAAGTGATACGAAAATATGGAATCAAGTTAATAAATAGCATTCTTATAGTCAAAATTTAAGTTTTTTCAAGTAATGACAGACAAGCATTTAAACTTAAAAATATTATTAAAATTAATGAAATTTCAAAGACAGTTGTAACAATAGGCAATGCAAAATTCAGAGATGTAAATGTTTTTTTTCACCATGGAGAAAATATTGAAAAATGATATTATACAAATACGATACCTATGGCAAGCAATGGGTTTGAGTTGAAAATCAGAATGTGAAAAAATCAAGGCCAAAGTTGTCTAAGGATGTTTACATTCTATTCTTAGAGCAAATATAAATTAACATTTTCTATATTTTGCATATTTTTGAATTATTATTTTATTGTAAGTAACTATCTTTAATTATGTGGTCATTTACTTATTTACCTTATTTCTACAAGGTGGGTGGGAAGGTTTAACGTAAAAATATAAATATTTCAAATAAATAAACAACTTCAAGTTATCTCTTAGATATATGTAGATTCTGTGATTGAAATAATGTTAAACATTGTATTAAAATTTTATGTCTATGAAAAAAATGAAGTCTTATTTATATGTCGTTCAAAAGATTAGTGTGTGGAGAGTATGACAAGTTATCTCTTAGATATATGTAGATTCTGTGATTGAAATAATGTTAAACATTGTATTAAAATTTTATGTCTATGAAAAAAATGAAGTCTTATTTATATGTCGTTCAAAAGATTAGTGTGTGGAGAGTATGACAAGTTATCTCTTAGATATATGTAGATTCTGTGATTGAAATAATGTTAAACATTGTATTAAAATTTTATGTCTATGAAAAAAATGAAGTCTTATTTATATGTCGTTCAAAAGATTAGTGTGTGGAGAGTATGACTTTTCCAATATTTGTATTTATATTCAAATTTACTATATTTCAAGTTATAATTAGCTGTGAATATATTTGATTTAAAAAAATAATAAATAGAATTTAGTTCAATCATTAAACTTTTTTTAGTTTTTAAAAAATACTACATTTAAAATGAAAGGAAAACTATGAAGGAAATTAAATCTCTTATCTGTTCTTTTATTTTCAAAAGATTAGTATGTGGCAATTATAACAGTTTTATTATTTTAACTTTTTATTTATAATTATCATTTTTATTTAAAAATTGCATATATGAAATTAAATCATCATTAGCAAATTTAAATTGTCACCACTCTAACTATATATATATATATATATATATATATATATATATATATATAGAGAGAGAGAGAGAGAGAGAGAGAGAGAGAGAGAGAGAGAGAGAGAGAGAGAGAGTGTAGGGCTTGTCAACAGTATTGCCACATATGGTATAATAGGCAGGTAGCAGCATATTATAATGCTCCTTGCCATTACTTAATTTACAAAAAAGGATATTAAAAATATTAAGTAATGATGCTGAATTTCAAAAACATATACTAAACATAAATCAGGGTTATATTTTGACAGCGCTGTTCAGAAATTATTATACTTTAAGCATTGAATTTATAAATAGTAACAGTATTACAAGGCATAAGTCTATACAAATACCTACTGTATATAAAGAAGCTGGTAAAAAAAAAGATATAGACAGCTATTATGTATTTTAATAGACAGACAAATGACATAAAAGTTATTTCAATGTAAAGACCCACTAAAAAAATAAATTGAAAAAAAATGGCTTCTCCTAAATGCACCATTACCATAGTCATTAATTGGAAAGAATTATATAGATATATTGGAATAAGTTATTGGTTGTGGTTTCTAAGGTAATGTAGGTCTTAGAATTTGGTTTGGATTTAGTTTTTTGGTTTCAGTTTTAAGATAAACTATGTATGATTGTTTTGTATTTAACTTTGCCATGTACAGGTAATTTATAACCTTCTATGGGAAATTTGTACCAGTAAATAAATAAATAATAGGAAAAAATATATGACTGTAGACAAATTATTATTAAGCCAACAAGGATAATTCAAGCATTTGCATCTATATTTAATTTACCAAAGTTATCTTTTTCCAGCTGTCACATTTCTGTTAAAAAAATGAAGACACTTTTTTCAATTAAGATATACAATCTATTAACACACTTGTGATTATTAACTTTACTTTCCAGCACTGGTTTTATGGTTTAGGCATGTAGATTGAATGTAAGAATTAACATCATAATTTTTATATGATTTAATTCTTATAAGTTTGTTATATGCTGTAAGGACGTTTCAAGAGCCTTTATAACTATCACATAGATAAATTACTTTTCCCTCTTAAATAAATTTACTAAAAATAGACCAGTTCATAGATAAACTACATCTTACACTAGATTTTCGATGTACTAGAACACAGCTGTTCAATATTTCTTTATAGGCTAGATCCAATTTTTTACTTTAATTTCTGTATATATTTGTTGATGGAAGGAAGTGAGGTCTATATATTAACTCGATGATCTTGCTTTTGGTTTGTTTGTTTGTTACGCGATTACTCCCGAACACTTTGTCCAATTTTGACGAAATTTGGTAAAAACGTATATGACATGAAGGGCATTTGCTGATTAGTTTTTGGACCCCCTTGGTACACCAGGGGTCCCATGGGGGTCATTTTTGCGATTTTCGTAAATTATTTTTATCTCCTTAACAAATAGTCGTTGAGCTTTGAAATTTAGTACTTGAGTAAAATATGAAACACTACATACATAAAAAAATTTCAAGTCCCAAAAATGCAAACGGCTGCTTGATAACCCAAATTATGGGCCGGAAAATATTTTTCTTTTCTTTGAAACTTATCAAGTGAGGTATAAAACGAAAGGTCTTGATTAGTACATTCCAAATTTAAAAAACTTCAGTGCCATGGGATGAACGGTTAGTAATATTTTGTACTCCTTAACATGTCAGGGGCATCGTGACAAACATGTTTGTATTTTCGTAATTTTTGTTATTATCTTTTTTAAAAAAGTTGTTAGGCTTTGAAATTCATTACTTGAGTAAAATATGCGTCAATGCGCATTAAAAAAATTGAAGGCTCAAAAATGCACGATGGCTGTCTGGCGATCCAGTATATGGGCCAGGATATATTTTTTTATTTGAAACCTATCAAGTGGGGTATCAAGCGAAAGGTTTTCATGAAGGTATTCTAAATCTGACAATTTTAATAACTTTATTTTATTTACTATTTTTTTATTTTAATAACATTTTTAAATTTAATGACATTTAAAACTACATTAGTGTTTACATAACAACACAACTAATGTTTGTATTTTGACCCATACTGATTGAGGCCTACAGTTCACAAAACTACTAATTAACTGAATACCATGTCACAAAATACAAGTATATTGTTACATGTTGAATATGTTTTTGTGTTTTAATTAATCTTTTATTTTCATTTATTATAAATATTTCTAGTTATAAGTTACTGCAATACCTAGCAAATACCTGTAAATATTGCAAATTAGGTTTACTAATTAAATACTACAAATCAATACATGCAGGTTATTAACAAATTTTTGGTAACAAGTTCGGCTTCATTTATTACTTTCCAATTTTGATTTATATTATAGTTATTTTATCCAAATAATCTATTTCAATTTACCTTCAAATATTATTAATTTATCTATTTTTTTCAACAACTAGCCTGTAACCGAGTAATATCAATAGCCTAGATTATTTTAAAACAATTTCCAAAAGACTTCTTATAAATATCATTACAGTACATATGTTTGTTTTTGGCATATAATTAGTTTCGGGTTATTGTTCCTGGAGCGAAATCACACGCCACTAGGGTTGACATCGTTTTCCGGCCTCGATTAGCTTGAGCCAAGCGGCTTCATCATCTCTATTTCGGTGCTCACTGGCCAAAATCAGTTGTTAACAATATGCCCATTTCCAGCGTAATTGAAATTATTCATTTTGAGAAGTAATTGTGTTGCCGATAGAACAATTGTGAAGAACAACAAGAGATCGTATGTTTCAGAATAATAAATAATAATATTTTTACTGACCCATATGCAAAAAGTCGAATGTCGCAAAAAGCTAGCAGGCCTTCAATATACAAAATAAATCTGGCAACATTGCAGGCGGACCACAATTGGGGTATATAACTACTTGTCGCTCTGGCCCACAATCAAATGTAAAGGGATACGCGAGTGGGACCACATTCAAAGGTGTTTTGCTACCTGGTGTCAGACAATGGTTGTGGACCACATTTGATTGAGAAGTGACAGATGCAATTACAAAAAACTGTTTGAATATTTTTTCGTGAAAAAGAAATTCAAAACTGAAAGGTATATTTTATACTTGGACCCAAACCGTTATTATTTATCATCAGGCTTCAAAAATATATAGTGCTTAAAAATGAACTACAATTTATGGTATTTTGATATCTGGACTACAATAGGTGGATCTAGGTAAATATATATATATATATATATATATATATATATATATATATATATATATATATATATATATATATATATATATATATATATATATATATATATATATATATATATATATATATATATATATATATATATATATATAGATAGATAGATAGATAGATAGATAGATAGATAGATAGAGAGAGAGAGAGAGAGAGAGAGAGAGAGAGAGAGAGAGAGAGAGAGCGATGAATATAATAAATTTTACTTATTTTTTACCAATTTTATAAGGAAAATTGTTATGTAATTTATAGCTTAACTCACTTTTCATTTACTTAGAGGTTGGATTTCCAAAAGATATTCTTATTAAGTAATGGTTAAGAGGAACTATTTTGGAAAAGTTTGGCTTCTTAACCCTTTTGGTTTTTAGAAACAGTATAAAATTAATCAGGAACAAGCGGATTATGCGAGTCTTTAGAGAGGTACTTTTAGTGTTAGACCTTTTTAGACCGCTTGTAAACTACATTTAAAAAAATGTCATATCCCAGAGTACAATAAAGACCTCTACACAAATGCTAAAACTTCGTAAGAATTGCAGTTTTTGAGATGTAGCGATGAATGTGTGTGCATTTGGCTTTCACATAATAATAGATTTTACAGAGGGACACAGAAAGCTATACATTTACATTTATAACAAAATGTTAAGTACAAAGTTGTCTTTGTTTGGCCATTGACCATTATTTTTATTTGTTATTTAAAATAATAATAATAATTATTAAACTATATAAAATGAAAACATATAAAGCAAAAAGGGAAGAGCTTTTTTATAATTTCAAAATGGTGCCAGATTAACATTTTTAACACAAATTATCTGTAAAACAGTTAATTTTATAAAGAAATACAAGAAACTAAAAGTTTTTTTATTTTAAATGAGTATTTAAAAAAAAATTGTCATTAGAACTTTTAAATTATTAATTAAGTTATTGATAAAGAAACATAGTCCTAGTTTTTGAGTGTGATAGGCAATAAAAAAATATGAGTTTTTCTAATGTAAATTGTAGTTTGGGTTTGTACTGAATTATCAACAGTAGAAACGAAGTCAAAATTTCTTTAATGTCTACAAGATTTAAGGCTAGAGTTACATTTCCTGTTTTTAAAAATGGGTATGAAAAAAATTCTGTTATTGAACTAAAAATAAAAATCATTTATCATGCTTTCTCTTCCTTTTTGTTTTAATTAAAATAAAAAGAAAGAGAAAATACGATACATGATCTTTATTTCGAGTTCAAAACAGAATTTTATTTTTTTTACCACCCAAAAAATGTATTTTTGTACATTCATTAAGATCTCAAATGTATTCTAAAAGTTAGGTTAGTACACATTTTATAGTTTATGATAGGGATCATACCATAATGACTGCTCCAATTGTTCATTTTTGCCAATCCAATTTTACTAATTATTATAATTAATTGTCAACTGAAACATATACATTGGTTTTGTTTTTAAGTTTGTTTCGTTCTAATGTCACAATATTTTTTATGTTTAAACTGAGGTGTTGCCAATTAACTGTAGGGACGAGGTTTGAGGGTTTTGCGGGGGTAATTGGTTAGGCATGAACAGTAACATTCCATTCCATTATACAATTTTAGTCAAATTTTGTCTCAAGCTGCCCAAACAAAAGTTATGGCTCATTATCTTCCCGAGAAAGTTGGTTCTTCTGTAAAAAAAAGTCAGGATTCAATCTTATTCAGCGTAACAAATTTGAAATGAAAAAAAATTACAGCCAGACATTAAATTAAATTAAATTATGTTTATTTTAGTTTACTTTCGAAAAGTAAATCTATTTCATTTTAAACTCTAACATTGACATTAATTTTGAGCATTTACAGGACGAAATTTTGAGGAAAATGTGATTTAATTTTGTAATTAGTGAAGTGATTTTGCAATTTTTTTAAATTGTAATATTTAAATTCAAGTATTACTGAGTTGTTTAAGAGTAAACATTTTAAACGAACATTTTTCAGATTGACCGTAACAAAACGAAAATTACATTTGAATCAATTTTAATTAAAACAGTTTTGGAAAAAGCGTATGTGTTGAAAAAAATATTGCTAGAATTTCGTTTATCCGGAATTCATTCATCAACAGGCCGGTTAAACCGAAAGAAGTTAAAAACCACATATAACAAGACATAAGTTATATTTAATTTGTGCAGTAATTTAGCAGCTGTTTGCGAAAAAGTCCTATTTTTGCACAATTAAAATAAAAAATAATTTTAAAATTTCGTATGCAAGTTGCAAGAGACCGGAGATGCTATAAACGATTTTTAATAACTCTTGTGACAAAACTAGAACGTGGTTACGTTAAAAAAACGTAAACAGGTCCTTCAAGCAAATCTTAAAGCGAGGTAGAATGCGAAGAAAGTTTCAGCCGCAAGCTGAAATTGTTTTATACCTACAAGTAATATGAAATGAACGAACAATCTATTTATAGTTCATTTAGTTGTTAAGTTTTGTATTATGCATGTAGACACGAAACAAATAATGTTGCATGTTGTGAAATTTTCTGTTCTGTATGCCTACAAGAAACCTACATACAATTTATATTGTTATCATAAAAAACGTTGCAGTTTGTTTTATTATTTTACCTTCTTCAAATAAAAAAATATTTTATTGTTTTGTACTTTTATAAGTTTTACTAATAATTATCGTTGTAGCGAAAAACTGCAAATGCGGTTTATCCAAAATTACTCTAATCCGGACCCATTGACTTGGGATAAACTAGGTTTCAGTACTTAAGTGCAAAATCGCGGACGGCACAAGCACATTTATGACCTAGCCAAGGCGACGCAGTATAAAACCCGAGACCTGCGCTAAGTGTTTCCAGTCTGTTCTCTCGGCTAAGGCAGGCCATGCCGGCGTTCGTAGTGTTTGTGCTTTTGTCGTCTTTTGTTGTGCCTTTTGTGTGAGTATCGTTACTATTTTGTTAGAGTCGAATTTATTTAGATATTTAGCATATTTTATAGAATGAAAACTGTTTGAAAATTTGTAAATGTCACATTGTACGTGAATTGATATAAAATATTATAAAAAAAAAATGGAAAAAAATGGTACAGAAACAATACACAAACTTTTTCATATTTAATTTATTCCACACAAAAAAAAATCTGAAATTGCTCAAATTTTTATCATATATGAAGATTCAAGTAAGTGTAACAAATTTGAATGAAAGACCATTCAAAAAATATTCACTTTCTTTACGAGAGTGAGGCAGCTTTGTACTGCGATTGTTTATGCTACGTCCAGGGAAAATATTTCGTAATTTTCGAGTACAACGTAATTTTTTGTTTCAAATCGCTACACTGACTTACACAAATGGGCCTTAGTAAGTAATGCTCATGTTCTAAAGCATTCACAGTTCGCGGGACTTTATCAAACCGTTGTAGTAATACAGTATTGAACATTCTTGAGTGTTCATAGGCATTTGTTTTTTTAATGGACAGACACTCTGTTCATTACTGAACAGATTTATTCAATTTTTATTGTTTTACGCGATGGAGTTAGTTTTTATTACACGACGAATCTCCTTATATGACTAAAATTTAAGCAAAGTCTAAAGAACCAATTTTGAAAACAACATTTTTTTATTCGTTTAACATATGCGATTTGCTTTGGTACTTACTGACAATATTGGTCTTATTTTATTCAGACTTGGCATCAGATTGATTTTTTTTGATGGCCTGCACACGGTTCGTTACCCAGGAAATCCCGTCAATCTGTTTCAAGGTAGTAACCATTCGAGAATCTTAAAAAAAATATAATAAATTTTATGTAACATTTTCTGAAAATTCATTTCATCATCGAATCAGGTTTAAGTTGGCGTTTTTCAGTTTTCAAATAAATTGAAAATAGATTTCCTGACTTTTATTGCTTCTTTTTAAAAAATGTTCTCACATTCGGTAAAATGCGTAAAATATAGCACTGCGCGTGTATGGGCATTACCATAAACATCACGTAAACGAATTTGATGAAGAAAAATGAAATTTGGCACACAAAATTATTTTGATGATGGAATAAATTTAAAATGTCAAGGTAAAAACACACACACACACACACACACACACACACACACACACACACACACACACACACACATATATATATGTATGTATGTATGTATGTGTGTATGTATTACTGTAATAGATCATTTTCAAAATTCACTAACATTCCCGTTAATTTGTATCTATTATTTTCTCATTAAACGAAAACCGTGCTAAAATTCAAATTTTAGTTTATGTAAGCCTAAAATAATGTTTTCCTCCAAAAGTTACAAAAGTTATAAATAATCAGATGTTATTTAATTGGCTGTAACGATATTGATTAATTTTACCTAAATATGCAATTATTGGAAATGGCGAAAATTTTAGAACTTTCGGAAAACCCAAAAAAATTGCAATATGTAAAATTAATTTGTTCAGTTGAAATAATGAGCATACATTACGTAAATGAATCATAATTGAGGGGAGTTAACAATTTTCAAAGACTTGAATAATCTAATACTAAATTCAACACATCGAACTAATTTCCATAACCAAATTTGCAAATAATGTAAAAATTAATTGTTAACAATTAAATTTAATCATCTTAGGCTGGCAAGTAAGTTTGTTAGCAGTCCCAGACTAATTAGGCATTCGTATCAGACATAATTGTTGTCTGCAGCTTTAACGTGTTTGCCATTTATCTGTTGTTATTGTAATGTTCAGCTGATTGTAACATTCTAAAGTTTTGCTAAGGTGAATAATGAATAAACCAAACATCATTCATTCATTTAAACTACACTAAACCACAACTGTTTATGTAAATTAGCAGGTTTTGCAAAATCATAAAACATTCATTTTGAACTACTTAAATGATAACACTGTCAGCTATAATGTACTAAAACCATACATCAAGGTAATATTATAATAATATATAACTTACTTTCCTTGCCCGCATTGTGAACTTATGTAGACCTAGGTAATAAATAAAAGAAGTTTTACATTGTCATGTAATATTTTAATGTATATACAAAGTCTTACACTAATATTAGAAAAAAAAATGTAAACCTTACTTAAAAATCATTTGTTAATAATAAATGATAAATATTGAATTAATAAGTTAATTAAAGAAGACTTGATTTTTCTGTGGTGAAGTTTATTTTAGATTTATTTAACACTCGAACCGTAAATTTTTAATAATTCAAACACTGAGTACATCTAAAATTTGATAAATTAATTAAGCAAACATTTAGATTTTTTCGTTTTTTTACATTTATTTACCTGATTTTTATAGAATCAGTTTGAACACTTACGTTCGAGTTGAACCAATTTTTAGAAATCGCGTTATTCTTTAATTTTTCAGGGATTTTGACAAAAATAAAGAAAAAAAGTTGTTCCTTGTTTAGCAAGATTTATCTGTATTTAAAGATATTTCGTCAAAATCGGGTTTTTTAGTCTCCACCGATGAGCAAAGACCCCAAACACACTCGCACAAACTTCCAGAAAAAGACATATTTTTAACTACAATGGACAATTTTTTTTGAGAACTGAAAGCGAATCTCAAAATTAATTTTTGGCCCGCATATCAAACTTTCTATATTTTTGATATTGTTTTTCTTAATGTACGGTGAAAACGAAAATAAAAATTACGTTTACAGAAATTTTATCAAAGAAGTACTAAAACACTTAGGCCTACTCATTGAGTGGCAGTAGGCCTGAGTGCATACAGTGTAGAAATAAATGTGCTGTTTGAAACTGGTTCTTCTGACACCATTGAAGTGAATGTAATAACCTTCATAACTTGTTCTACTGTTTGTTGATGATTTCAATTTTTGTAATTTAAAAACCTCTGCCATTATCTCTAGGCCACTGTTTCCGTTAGCAGATTCCAATAGAACTATTGGAAAAGCTGTTACTATAATAGCCGGGACCATTAAAGATGCACCAAACCTCACCTCTAAAACAATTATATATATTTTCCACAAATGTGATTTCACATTCTTGATCAACAATAATATACGCATAAATAAATATTAAAAATTTTTAAATATTAATGAAAATAAAATATAAAACCTAACCGCCTTCTGGACCGATTAAAATAATAAAAGGTATCAAATCATTAACTTTAATCACATTGAATTATTCCTCAATATCGATTTTTCAGTTTTTTCAAATTTTGGTCACATATTCATTATTCAAGTAAGCCCGCCAGATTTGATATAAAGAAACTTACAGTTCGAAAGTGAAATGAAAAAAAACAAAAAAAAAATCCAACAGAGTTTTAAATTTATTTGTTTTTTTATTTACTCTCTGATCCGTAAATTGCTTTAATTTCAAATTTGGTCCACTGACGTGAGCAATGAATGTTCACGTGTGACTAGAGTTTAAACAAAACCTGAAAAGCAATTTTGAGAAGTTAGGTCAAGCTTCTGGGTTTTTGTCAATAACTCCCGACCTGGAATTTGTGAAGAGGCAATGTCGTTTATTAAGTCTGTGTATTTGAAACTTTCATTTTGAGATAATACCATTTTTATATTTTTATTGTGCTAAAAACAACTTTAAATGATTACTTTAATATCATAATGAACAAACTACACTTACATATAAGATTGCATTGGAGTATACTAATCGTCTAGCCCTTAATGATGTGCACACAAGCACACGCACACACGTGAGCGTGCAGTCAGAATGACGGACGGACAAAATCAAGTCAAAATCACTTTTCAAGTCATGGGCTTAAAATAAAAATACATTCTACAGATCACATTTGTTCATTAAAAAAAACCGTTTTGATAGTTAACTCTTCTAAACATATCTCATCAGGTAGTTACAGCGGCCCTCACCTTCAATCACTGCTGCCATGACCTAGTTGATGCTATATCGTGAACCAACCAAGGTAACAAAACCATTCTGGATGTAATTGTTTGTTTTATTGTCTACAAAGATTCTGGAAACTTTGAAATACATCTTCTCACACAATAGTGTAATTGTCTAGTATCTAAACGGTATGCCAAACACGTAGGAAATGTAGGCCGACCGTATTCTTATTGCATATTAATTAATAATTGTCCAATCGGTCGAAAAGTTTGACGTAAGGAATACGAAATAGAGATTATATTTGAGCTCGCATATCTCCAATTATGCAATTATTTAACTGTTAGGGAACTTATGCTGCACTTACTCAAGGTTTATTGTATTATCTTACATAAATTTCGAGATAATTCAATCAATTTTGATGGTGAGGAATAAAAAAAGAAAAGAAAAACAGCAAGTTGTCAATTTTTGTGACAAGCATTTCTAGGACATTTTATCTACCATTGATTTAACCATCCAATTGTCGTGAAATTTAAAATATTTTGCATAAAATTTAGCTTTAAGCTATCTATACTTCTAAAATTTTTTAGATAAATTGGTATTAAATTTAAATCATTTTTCTTAGTGTCCCTAAAATCAGACTTTTTAACATTAACCCTTTAATTGGACTTAGGAAAAATTCTAAACCCGATGTAGTATCCAATAGCGTTGTAACCAAGCTCGACTGTTACATACGGATTTTAACGACAAATCAAAAAGTGATCTATAGATCAGGATCAGTTCTTACCTCCTGTATGTTAAATGCCGCTCAAACACTCATTTCCAATTGAAATTTGCTTATAAATTTTAAATTTCTAAATGCTAAATACGAATGTGAGTGTATTTTTCTTGAGGAACCCTAATCTTTTTACAATTTATACGAGTAGGCTGCGATTATATTTGTTCTCTCATAATTGAAATGTAATACCAAGAAAGGAGAATGCTCATTCAATGACTGTATTTTTCAGTGCAATTGTTTACGTTTTCTAGATTTTTGTTAAAACTTCAGAGATTATGAAATCTTTACAGACGCTGGTCTGTTTCTTAGAACAATCTTGATAGATACCTAAGTATATTTGACAGAATAATAATAATTTAGCCCCAATTACGACGTCACAAAATAATTAAGTAGGCCTACTATGTTTACATTTTACGACAGTATCTAATTTGTAATCGGTAGAGCGTTTCATTGTAGGAAATGAAAAAAAAAAAAACACATTAAGTCAGGTGATTTACAACAGCTGATAAGTTGTACTTTCGCTTTTCACGAATTCTCGGATATTTAAACCAGTTTTTACGAGTTAAGAATGTCTTTAGTGTTCCCGTGGACATAAACTGGAAAGTTTAGTAGGCCTAACCGCGTGGTCTAGATGATCTATGCAAACGTATTCGCACTATTAAGCAATGGCTAGATTTCCAATTCATTTGTAGGTTATGTCAGAGTGAGAACCAAGTCAAACGTAACCTAGCTTAGAGTAGGCTTGTCTCAAAACTACATCCAAAACATAAAATAAATGGTACGAGAACATTACACAAACATGTTCATGTTCAATTATTTCCCTAAATTATCATGTTCAAGATGAATAATACCAGTATCTATTATTGTCTTGCTGTTCAACAACTCGTAACTATTCAACAATAAAATAATAACAATAAGAAGACCCTGTTACAATAATAACAATAATAATGGATCAATAAATCCATAGTTCAAATTTATGTTGCAAATTTGAAATAATGGCCGCACGCAGCTGTCTCGATGACACGATATTAGTGAATTTCTAAGAGTAATTTTTTTATATTACCTTTTTTTTGAAATCCTGATTTCACCATTATAAACAGCACTAAATTGTGTAAACATTAGCATCTTAAACTTCCAAATTACATTGAAAATAAGAAGTGAAACCTGACCGCCGTCAAAAAATTCAAACCGCTAATGTAAGCCGTTTCTTAACGTTGGTTACGATGGTGTAATCGGTTTTTTTTTACAAAAAGTTCAAAACAAAAAAATTATGAATTATTATGACTTGAAATGCCCGCCATTTTGAAACTATTGACGAATTTAGTTGGGTTACAAACTTGTGCAAGCTGTTACATCATAATCGATTTTTGTGCAAAGTTTGAAAAAAAATGGGACAAACATTTCGAACGTGAGAATGCGCGCTAGGGCGCTCACACACACAAAACACACAAAAATTGGTTTTTTCAATCACATCTAAGTTTTGCTGATCGCTCAGGGTGTTTGTTTCTAAGTTCTAGTTTTAGGTTTTATCGTATAAAAACAAAGCAATTCATTGACTCATTCGTCACTAATTCTCTAATTTCTCGAAAATCTAGAAAACAGAAATTTGATGCACTTACTTGTTAAAGGCCAAGTAGGAAACTAAGCTTTTTGGATCGGTAACCATAAGGGGGGGGGATTGAAGAAGGGGATTAACCCCCATTTCCTCAAAAATATGATTTTTCACCCTTAGCTAAGTCTCAGATACCTGAAATCTGGCTTAAATATCCTTAGGATACTAAACACAAGTAAATTCCTGTTTTACATGTGAACCCCAAATACGTAAAAAGGGTTTCAATCCCAGTTGTAAAACGTCTACAGCTTGCTGTACATTTATTATTAAAAAAGTAACTGTTCAGGCAAATGTTCATCAAATTCAAAATTAATTAGTTAATTGTTCAACTAAAACCCTCTAAGTGGTAAAACGGCATCTAACTACAAAGTGAATATTTATTCTTATCCTAATCATTAATTCTCAATTTTACAGTTGAAATTTGTTACTGTTAATAGGTAAATAAGCAATTTTTTCTTTCATCTGTAACCTATAAGGGGATGAAAAGAAGTACAGTTCCCCTTAACAAAATGTTATCCTCGCTCTTATAAAGTATCAGAAGGATGAAAGTGAGCTTAAATACCATTAAGACATTAAGAAGGCCAGGAAAAATTTCGTGAGCCCTTAAGAGGTAACAATAAGTTTTAATAGTTAAATAACAGTAACAATAGTTCAATATTTAACAATAAAGTTAAATAGTGAATTGTTGAACAGCTGGCCAATTTATGTTCTCAGCTTTTTACTGCTAAGCAAAGCATAACTTTTACTGGCAACACCGTGTGGGTACTGCTAATAGCTTTACATTCACAAATAAAAGTCAGATAACTCCAAAATAATAACAATAGCCTAATTGACAAACTATATACGACATTTAGTAAAAAAAATTAAAAAGCCAACGAAAGTAAGATCTTAAACGTGTATTGTACACTTTAACACTTTAGTAATATATAGGCTATATATATATATATATATATATATATATATATATATATATATATATATATATATATATATATACCTTTGTGTAATATTGTATGAATAAGGTAGTCAATTTTGACTCATGTACATCCAAAAAAAAAAACACTTTTGATATAGAAAAAATAATTCAGTCGTTTATATGAACTAAAAAATGTTTTAAAATAATAACAATAAACTGTTGTAATGATCTATTTGGCATGGCGGCGATAAATACATATCCAATAAAAATTTCTGGCTTGATCTCGTATCTATACACAAAGGCATTGAAGAAAGAAAACATATAATCTCACAAAATACCATTAATGAAATTTAAGTAAAATTAATTAACTACTCATATAAAATAAAAGTACTCTTTTGCTGGTATAATTTGTTGTTAATTTTGCATTAAAAAAAAACAACAGCAATTGGAGCGGTCACCATTAAAAAAAAAGTAGTTTTATTGAATGTAAAATAAAATTGGTTGATAAAAGAGATACAGTTATAGGTATAAACATGGACCCTGAAATGATTAGTACCGACCCTTATAATGCACGTGTATAAGGGGTAGCCATTTTGATCCGATTTTATTTAAATTTGGCACAACAATAGTTTTGGTAATAGCTTAGGTACAAACTTATTGTTACAATTTTACATGTTCGTTTAACATGTGATTCATAAAACATATTCAGAAGTTTCAAAATGGAGATCATTGAACATTTTAAATAAAAGATAGTGAATTTATTTTACACTTTTTTGAAATTTAGTTTCACCATCGTAAAATCTGTAGAATTTAGCATTAAAGATATTTGACATTCAATTTTAAATACGAAAATGAGTGACAAAATTGAGTCAGTTATATTTGGTATAGTTTATATTTAAGTTACTGTACAAATAGGACGAGTAGAGAGTGAGGTATTAGAGATGGACAAACTGGAGTGGTTAATTATGTGTTTTCCTGTTATAGGTTAAGATTTAAATACAATATTGTATTGTAATATTACAAATACTTTAAATTTCCCGAAAAATAGGATCATATTTCATGACTAAAAGCCGGGTATTTTTACCTAAGGACCATAGTCGAGTGATTACTATCCAGTCCCCCCGTTTAAATAATTTCATTTTATATTGTAAAGTTTGTTTACCCACCATTTATTTTTTTTCTGGGTTTTGTTCTGAGAATGACCCCAAAGAAGACGTATCATAATCATTCTGACTAATTAGGCTTAAGAGTTTTAGCATCCTATTAGACTCACGCTCGCACGAAAGTAATAACCTACTGTACTTGGATTACTCATGGATTTATTTACTCAAGTACCACAGCCTTGATAATCAACAAGGCCTGCTTAAGAAAAGGATCACTCAAAGCGAACAATCTTTACTGAACTATTGAACACTACAGTTTTGCTTTAATAAAAAAAAACAAACAAACAAACAAACTAGGAAATAGTAAACTACAAACTCTATTACTGGATGCTAAAGAAAGGGAACTCTTCAACTGCGAAAACGCCATTATGTCACTGGGTACAGTCGGTGACGGAATTGAAAACAATTATGTCATGCTACGTACAGACTGTTGTAAAAGTAGACGGTCACGGTTAAAAGTAATTGGAGACTGATGATTTCCTGATTTACTGATTACGAGTCTAAACTGATGCGCTTGACCAAATGTTTGCAACATTTTGAAAAAAAATGACTTTGTGGACAACATTTTGACCAAATGGAAATTGTTTGCGTGTAGTAACGTAAATTGATTTAGTCACACGGTTCAAGGCTCTAGTTTTGATAAATAGTTTCGGTGATGAAAATTCTTACGGATCAAAACGAAGATGGATCTTGACGGGACAGTCTCGAACCATTAAAAATCTGCATATTTTTAAAACCCTTTCAGAGTAAGTACGTAAATTATAATACACCAAGGAATCAGAAACATATGATTCGGACAAAACTGCTCATTAAAAATTAAAAATGTAAGTCAAAAAATTTCGTAACTGAACTTTTGTTAAGTATTCTATTTTGAACTCTAGGACACATTTTGAGATAGCTTTTAAAAGCATGAAACAAGCAACCCGATCAATCATTTAAAAATGGCGATAATCAAACTCATAAAAAATACATAATTTATTTTATTTTTTAGATTTTGAAATTGATTTCCGTATCGTAACCAGCATTAAAATCTGCAAAATTTGAAGTTTAAAATTTCAAATTATTTTGAGTTTTTCGGAAATGGACCTAACGGCTGCTCATAAAAAAATTACTGTGGTCAGGGCTCATTTTCCTATATATTGAAAAAATAGCATGGTAAACTGTTTGCTTATGTGATGTTATTCAATTTTGTTACTTTTTGTAAATCGCTTCTATCACGTCAATGAGACAGTTGCGCCGTGATTGTTAGCCTACGTGTTTAAGAAGCTTTTGACCAAAAAGAACTTGGGAACTAAGAATATTTTAAAAAATAAAAAAAAATGATCTGAAAATATGAATAACTACGTATTCATGGGAAATTTAGCCGAAGTATTCGTAGACTCCAGCTATACGCACAAATGAAAAAATATTTAAATGAAAAATTTTTTTTTGAGGTTAGAGGACCTAAAAACATATATATTTTTCAAAACAGAATTTTCCTACAATCGCAATATTAGTAGAACTTTGTATAAATGATTGTGCATAGTTGATGTTTGATTTTATTTATCGTGTGAATAACTCTACACATTTTTTTGGCGCTTCACAATACTTACTCCTTTGTTTTGTACGATAAAATCTTTTCCGAAGAAGATTTTTTCCTAAAACGTAACGGACTTGATTGTAAAACATTCTGAAGCCTTTTATTACTAACGGTTTAGTTGTTATTTTATAAATAAAGTAATAGGATTAAGAAAACATAATACCAACACTTTAGTTAAATAGTATTAATTCCAAAAGATAATTGTTAGAAGATAAACAAGTACTTTAACTGATAATAAAGTACATTAGTATTAGTATTTCCTAATTGGAATTAATTGTATAGCAAAACGTTTTATTTTGTTTTGATATAATTATAAATAAATGGTACAATAGAATTTCAAAAGATGCTGTCATCTCTTATACCTCAATTTAGCGTATCTGCGTATATAGGCTACACCAATAATTAATTCCAGATCTGGAGATCAAGAAAAAGACAAAAAAAAATTTTTTTTAAAAAATAAGAAACCAGATTTCTCAAAATGATTTCAACAGATTCTGTGCAAATTTTTGTGTGAAGATTCTCACCTCAAGTAGTGTACCAAATTTAATTTAAAGATCACTTTCGGATAGAAATTGCATTAAAAAAATCCAAAAACAAACTCATTTTAGTAGAGATTATTTTTTTTTTTTGTTTACTAGTATTTTTCTAAATTTTAAATTTCCTACACTGATTAAAGTTATAAATCAGTTTATAAATTTTCATACATGGAAAAAAATATTAACGAAATCTGCTGATCTGATCTTTCTAAATCAAAATGAATGATATTTTTTCAAATAATTTCTCTTATATTGATGCATCAATTTTTAATTTTTAGAATAGTTTATTAAAAAAATTTTGATAAAAGTAAAGAAAAAAATTTCTATTCCATTTCAACATCTTTAATATTAAACATTTAAGTTATAACCTAAAACAAAAAGACCAATTTAATTCAACAAATAATTTTTGAGTTGAAGACAACATTTTTTCCTATAGAATAAGATAAAATTAAAAAAAACGTAAAAAAAACCTTTTAAGTGCAGTATAGTTAGTTGTAACGCAGTAGTTATGAAATATAGATTGCAATAAGCTGCGATAAAACCTTATTATATTACAAATCTATCAATGGATTTATTACAAATACTCTTTACATTCTATTAATGTAGGCTATTTTTGGTTATATAAATATTTGGTTAAAGCATTAGATTTTTTAAAACTTTTCTTATAAAGAACTAAAACTTTACAAGTTTAGTTTAAGTTAACAACACACCTCTATGAAGAAAATTAGTTATTTGAAAACCTCTATGAGTAACTTGTTCAATCAATTCCTCATATAAATTTTTTTAAATTAAGAATTTATGGAATCTGATCTAGGATTATGAAATAAAAGTTTATACCATTATAATTGATGAATTGGTGTAGCATAAATTGAAAGGCAGTCAAAAAAATAAGTTCACAAATCTAAGAAAAGTTGTTTTTTTTTTTTTTGCTTTACTTGAAGTTGATTTATAGTTTCACTCCACTGTTCAACATTTGTGTGTGTGTGTGTGTGTGTGTGTGTGTGTGTGTGTGTGTGTGTGTGTGTGTGAAATGCAGCTTTGATTATTTTAAAACTTGGTATGAAAGTACCTTGTAAAAAGCCTGGTATATAACTCACACAACATATGTGAAAGATTTTTCTTGTTCTTTTACAGAACAATGTATTGTCAACATGTCAACAATTACTTTAATATCCAAAGTCCTTCAGTTGTTGAGTAAGTTTAATAACTGCCATTATGAGCCTTAGTATTCTGGGTCAAAGTCGGTCTCATTAATATTTATTTCCAATAAACAACCATAACATGTTAAATTTGTTCTGATTATCTTGTGAAGTTTATTACAGTTTGATGGTAACTTCATTAAAATAATTTTATATTTGAAGTTTCCATTGTGTGTTTATATTTTTTGTATATTCCTCGCTATTTATAGATGAGTTACATTAAATAAATAGATTTTCAGGTATTATCTATATGTTCACACATATACCATTTTTCTACACTGAATACAGTGTTACAAATATATGTTTTAAAAAAAATCTTTATTCATTCTGTAAATATCATAAGTTTTTGAATTTCTCGTATTAGTTTTAAATGTATTGAAATCTGTTTTTTCATAAATTAATTTTCTAATATACTGCTTTCAAACCAAGTATATTTTATAGATTGTCTTATAAATCCTTGATATATAACTTTATGTAATAAACACATTAGCTGTTGTAGATCATGCAGCTGCTACAGAGGCCCTGTAGTAACAAGGATCACAGGTATAAACTCACATGCTGAAGGTCCGCATTGGCATGCAGAACAAAGGGCGTTGTACTTTGTTGATATAGCAGGCCATGCTGTACACAGGTACAGCCCTGTAGATGGAAGTGATAACAAGTTGGAACTCAGTAAGTTTATTAAATTTTATTATATGTTTAGTTATTAATAATAAAATATTAATATAGTAATATTCCAATGCAGTTTTATAGCCATTATCATTTATTTATGTATATGCCCATTCATCACTAATTATTTCATTTTCCGTAGAGTTAGAGGACTAAAATTACCTAAAGAAACAAATTGTTTTTGAAAATTGTCTTATGGGAAAATGTTTAAAATACTGAAAATGTTCATGACAGCACTGTTTACAAGGGATGCACTAAAATTTGGGACAATTTAGGCTATAACCTTCAAAAATTTCTTATGTATTCCTACTTTTTACCATACATACTCCTGCCATTATATCACAATGCCTCACCACACCTCACCATTCTAACAGCATATACTCAAAATTTCAATTGAGCTTTCATTTCATGCGTATACTCAGATTCCTCTTCTATGTGCCTTAACGTAAAAAAAATAAAAAGCGTTTAACTGTACTAGCTTGTGGTTTTCTAAGCCTCTGATTCATCCTGCAATTATTAACAACTCATATTAAAACAAAGTCTAAATCCTAGGAATGGAATCTTTAGCTGAGGCATGATTTGGCAGTTTACATCTTTTTCCTTTATTGTCTTTCTGGGCTGGTGTAATTGTTACAAAGTCTCCTATCGACTGAGCAGAGGCTTTGTCTAAATATGTCTCTGTATTTTGTGTTTTCCCTTTGAAATCAATTTCTTATTTTAATATAACCAATGGCTTGTTTTTCTTTTTTTAGAAAAGTAAAATAAAATAAATATTACACAAACAAATTTAAAAAATAAATATTATTAACAACCCACATTAACTTATTCACATATCCAGCAGTATATAAAATTCAAAATATTAGTAGTGTATTTTTTCAAATACAAGGACATTAATGAAAACGGCCAGAAGCAGGAGCAGTTTTCAAAGTGTCAAATCTTGGGGTCCAGGGCACTATAAATAATCCTGCTGTAATACTGGTATGATTTCAATTCATTAACAAATTAATTTATCTTCCCAAAAGTCATTCTATAATATGAATAATTAAGGCTAACTGAAGTTTATTGAAATCAACATTTGCATTTTAAGGAAAAATTCACAATTTGTTGTGGATTAAAAGAATTGTTATTTAAAATGATGTAGACTGAATGTGGATAAGTTTTGTATATTCTTGCATCATATTATTTCAGATGATACAGTGTCATTTGTTATACCAATGCTGGATCGACCAAATCACTTGGTAATTGGTCTAGGCCTTAATTTGGCCATTCTAGTATGGGATGGTGAGTCTACAAGCTACAAGTTGCGCACCATTACTTCAGTTGATGCTGACCATCCAGGAAATAGATTCAATGATGCCAAAGCTGATGTCATTGGTAGGCTATGGGCAGGTAATATCACTTGATATGATATTATTTTCCAAATCAATTAAGGCATTGTGAAGTACCATGCAAATTTCATTTTTATTTCTTTAATCAATAAAATTGAAAATTGGTAAAATAAAATATATCTCAGACCTAATCTTATTTTACCTTTCATTAAGATATCTTGGTTATTAAAATAATTATGTGTTTTATTATAATAATGTGTAATATTATTATATTACACAAGGTATTATATTATATCAAGGTTTATTAACATCGAGGTTTGAACCATTTTCTAAGTGGACTTATTTCAGGCATCCCAAATTTATTAGGATCAGACAGTCCATATCCCCTATGTACAGTATTGAGATATTTTGCTGAACTAAATTGGGAACACCTTATAAGCAAGGAAACAAATACCAAGTCAAATAAAGTTTGATAGTTTAAAAATATTGAATAACTATATACTGTTAATATAATTATAAAGTTTAGAATAACTATATATATATATATATATATATATATATATATATATATATATATATATATATATATATATATATATAAGGTATTAAACCAAACAATAATAATTCTAACTAAATACATTTTTGTACATTATACTTGTAACATTTTAAATAACTTTACTCTTAATTATGTTTATCCAACAGGTACAATGGGAGAGGAAAAACCAATAGGAAATGTAGCCATGAACCGGGGATCTCTCTACAGTTGGAATGTAGACAAGTGCGAAGTAGAAAAGCAAGTATCTCCAGTGAGTATATCAAATGGCATTGCATGGAGCAGGGACAACTCAGTCATGTACTATATCGACACTCCCACCAGGAACATCAGTGCTTTTGATTATGATGTGCACACTGGAGAAATAAGTGAGTTCTAATTTTTCCTCATTTAAAGTTTTTGAAGTTTAACATGATTCATTTTATACCTTCAGTTTCCCCAATGAGTTTTGCTGAAATTAATACATAAATTGGCCACATTTGTAAAAAAATTCAAAGTTCTGACACTTTTCTTTTTAAAGTTGATATTGAAAGGGGCATGTGGTACTGTATTAAGAAACATGTTATTTAATTCCAAAAATATTGAATTGCTTTTTTGTTGTACATTGTTAACAATTCCAAGTAAATTAAGAAAGGTGTGTTTGTTAGTATTAAAATACCTACAATTTAATGAATCTGTGAATTCAAATGAAATATGACTTTTGACTACAGGTAATAGAAGAACAGTGTTTGCATTCAATGAAATTCCGGGAAATCCAGATGGAATGACTATCGATGCCTATGGCAACTTATGGATTGCATGCTGGGGTGGATCAAGGGTAAAACGTCTTTGTATATTTTTACTGTTGTTATATCCATATTGTAGAGTGTTAATTGTAATTTTTCTGGGATTAAACTACATAGATTTTTTTTTGTTTCTGAGTAAATACTACTTAATTAATTTGCATAAATACTTAAATAATATTTTGAAACTTTTCTACCAAGGTAATCAACATTGACCCAAGAAAAGGAATGCTTCTGAGAACAATTTTCTTTCCTGTGGAGCGCATTACTTCTGTCACATTTGGTGGATTCCAGAGAAAAACTCTATATGTTACAACAATGCGACTTGGTCTGAATTCAACTCAACTCGAACAACAGCCAGAAGCAGGAGCAGTTTTCAAAGTGTCAAATCTTGGGGTCCAGGGCACTATAAATAATCCTGCTGTAATACTGTGTTAAAGCTATTTTAGATTTTCAACATTAGAACTCATAGTAGAACCCATGTCCAACTGTATTCACCATTGGAGGTATCATGTATAATATTACATCTTTACTGACTGCCTGACGATAATTTTGTACTTTGAAATATACAACAATCTTGAAACAAAATATATCCCATCATATTTCAAAACATTAAACTTTTCAAATTACTATATATCTTTTTACAACAATGTTAATTTCACATTAATTTAAGAATAATTAATATTTCCTGAATAATAATAATAATTATTATTTTTATTTTCATATATTAAAGATCTAAGTAAGAATATCCAGGTGGATAGTAGCACTTATATGTGTATATCATTGTAAGAAGCATCACTTTAAAGTTATAAGAATTGACTAAATATAAATGTAGTAAGTATTGAATCTTTTAAAAATTTTAAGATTCTGTAAAATCCAATGAAAAAAATGAACCTCAGAGTAAAATATGGCAAAAAACAGCTGTTGTACAAAGTAAAGTATACAAACGTAAACTAAAGAATTTTTAATATGTAAGTGATATGTGGGCAACACATCATATACCCATGCATATAATTTTATTGTGCTTTGTTTTGTAATCTCACTTACAATATTCCAAAATATTTATGTACAATATTTATATATTTATGTAAATATAATATATATTTATTGTAGATAAATATTTTATTGGCTGGCATGTACAATATTCATGTTTTTTAGTTTGAGATAAGATATGTACAGGGTGTTGCTCATTACTTCTTTTCTTTTTTATAACTCCAAGATTGTTGCAAGTTAGTTTATAGTGAAGAATAATTTAATGAAAAATAAATGGGTTATATACATCTATATACATTGCTGTGAGTTCTAAGGTAGAAAATCTGGAGCGATTTTATTGTCAGGAGTTAATTAAGGCTTATATTCAACTGAACGAATATAAATGAATGAACGATTGCCAGTATAAAAATTATTAAAATTAAAATTTTTAAACTGTAATCTATAAATTAGTTTTTCTCTTTTTTAAAATAAAGAAACAAAGATTTAGTTTTAGATTTTAATGTGATAAGATATCTGCTCTTTCTATAATTCAGTACAAAATATTTTTTAAACAAGTCATTTAATTTAGGGTTTTATTCTTTAATAATAATAGTAATAAAATTTTAGCAATAGATTTTATGCAGCTTGTTCAGATAAATGCATTCATTCTAATCAAAGTATCATTTCAGTGATATAAAATATTAGTAATCTTTAGCATTTTAACATGAATGTTTATAATTGAGCAAAATATTTTTTCTTCTTGTGTCCAAGAAATTTGGAATAATTCTGAAGTCTGTATTTTTAAAAAAAATTCATGTACTAAACCAATCTATCTTTCTTATATGCTGTTTTAGAAGGCTAACTGCACAAAGCTATTCTGTTCTTAGATATTTTAATGTGTTACTTTTATTTATTGATGATTAAGTAAAAATGTAAAAAAATATGAAAACATTAAATGTATTTTCGATTTAAGTTATTGTTTTATTTTTCCATTAATAATATATTGTTTTATTGGGATTGACTGGATTACTATCGGAGCGATCCTTACCTAATGTTGAGGCCTTTCCTTTCCAATAAATACAATGATCATAAATACAAGGATTGTCTTATGACTAACCATGAGTACCTAACCAGGTTGTGTGTGAAGAACCAAACACAAAATAATTTAGGATCTGTTGTGCACAAAAATCCTAACACGGTTTTGTAATATGGCTGTAATATGAAACATGAACACGCAAACTATATTTTTGATACAATACTGTACTGTGAGATTTTTCACACAACAATGCTTTCATACAAGACCTTGTTAGTTAGATTTTTAATTTGATTTTTTTTAGATATTTATTGTTTTCATTAAAAGTAACACACATTTAATTAATTATTTTTGCTATGAAAAACATGTTACCTACTAGTGTGAGGTAGTAATTTCAAGGTTATGCGAGTTATTTCATTTTTTAAAAACTACCCTTAGTTTCTGCACTTTTTACATTATGTATTATTACTAATGTTTTGTTGAAAAAAAATATTACTAACTTTTGTTACTACTTTATGTACCACAGTAGTAATAGTTAGGTTGTAGAGATTTTTTAAATTTTTCACGGTTAAAATAACTTTTCCGAAATTTTATATTAATACAATCACTGTGAGATTTTTCACACAACAATACAAGACCTTGTTAGTTAGATTTTTAATTTGATATATATTGTTTTATTAAAAGTAACACACATTTATATATATGAAAAACATATATATATATATATATATATATATATATATATATACTTTTGTTACTACTTTATGTACCACATTAAAATAACTTTTCCGAAATTTTATATTAATTCATAAACAATAACATATATATATGTTATATATATAACATATATATATATATATATATATATATATATATATATATATATAAATGCATTAGGATTTTTTAAATTTTTCACGGTTAAAAGTGTTATATATATAACATATATATATATATATATATATATATATAAACTGTTAAAATTTTAAAAACTTTCAGGGTAAAAATCGTTTAATGCATTTATTTCTATTCGCAATATTTACTTAGTAAACTTTTATTTAAATAAACTTTTAATAAACTTTAATTGGAGTAAACAAAATAATTAAAATATTTGATTATAACTAAACACTGGTCTTTGATTTGGCCATAGATACATAATGCTTAGTCGGAATACAGAAAAAATAGAATCAATTAATTATTATGTAAAGTAATGATATAATTAGAAATTTAAAAAGAATAAAATAAGTTAAATATTATTTACAAAATTTGGTAGTAATAATAAAAAAATATTAAGGTAAATTGTTTGGCTTTTGCGGATGACATGGCCTTACTAGCTGAGACATTGGAAGAAGCTAAGGAATAGACTCTTGAACTCCAGAAGCAAGCGTTAAAAATGGGTCTCAAAGTTTCATTTGAAAAGACTAAAATATTGACAAACATACAAAAACCGCCAAGAAAGCTTCAAGTAGGGGAACAATTCATTGAGATAGTGAAAGAATTCAAATATCTTGGGGAATGGATCAGCTGGAATGACCTAGAGAAAAAAGCTATGGAGTCTAGGAGAAATAAAGTTGAATTAGCCTTCCATCTTACCAAGGACACATACAACAAGAAGTCCCTCTCCTGGAATACAAAGATAAGGCATTATCATACGGTAATTAAACCAGAATCCTTATATGCGGCTGAAACATTATCTTTCACAACCCAGGGCCCACTTGAAAGGCTGGAGATCAAAGAAAGAAAGATATTACGAAAAATCTTAGGCCCCAAATTCTGTAACAACCAATTACTCCACATCAGTAATGAAACTCTTTACCAAAACACTGAAATACTATCAGACACAATAAGAAAAAGGAGAATTGATTTTTATGGGCACATCCTCCGAATAGACAAAAATAGACTAACCAAAAAAATATTTGACTACTTTCGCAGTAGAAGAGCCAAACCACTTTGGTTTAGAGAAACGGAGAAAGACATAACGGAACTGCAGATAACTGACACTATGCTCATGAACAGAACAGCCAAAACAATAACCAAGGACAAGAAACAACAGTTCCAAGGCAAAGGCTAATCCAAGCGAACGATCCAAATCTCTGATGAAGAAAGAAAAGCAAGATCACAATGAATGAAGCAATACTGGGCTACGAGGAAGGCACAGAACATTAGAAAGTGATTGATTTAGTGTACCACAAATTTGGGTGAAACAAATAAAGCGAATAAAAAAACATAATTTTAAAGAGTTGTAGAATACTACTTTAAATAAAAAAAAGTTACACATCAGTATTTGTGCAGATGCTGATGTCACAACCGACACAACACAATATTTGAAAAGGAGTGTCAGTAAAAAACCATAATTACAAGCATGCTAGTGTCCAGAATTAATTTTGTGATACTATTGTAATTAGCAAAGTTAGCATTAAAAAAAATAAAACAAAGTGAAATATCAGAAAGTTAAAAACTATGAATTTTAAAAACTAAAGTTAAAATTGAAAACAAATAATAAAATAAGTTAATGAAAAACTTACATATGCAAAACTACTGACACAGTTCAATTTAGTTTTGGGGATGTACTATATTACTGTATATTTAGTTTGGGGGAATATAAGAAAACATTTTTAATCAATCTTCTCCTAAATTATTAAAGAATATTAAGAATTTTTGAAAGCTAATACAATTAATTTGTGCAAAGGAACTTTACGTTTTTTTGATAGAATACAGGCTGAGGTATAAAAAGGCTGAGGTATTAAATTATATTTTGGTGTGTGTATAATTAATATAATTATGAAATTATTTCTTTAATTTTAATAGTGGGACACATTTTTTGTGATTGTTATCCTTAGTTCACCTGTTTTTAAACGTCCAAATCTCTTTTTTCACAACTCCAAAACTACTGTTTTTCAAAATTTCTTGATATCATAAGCATTTTTGAAATAACAATTAGTGATTTTGTAACACGTTTTATCTCCAGAAATTCTATATGATTGTTTGGATAATTTAACACAATTATTGATGTAATTTATTTTTGCTAGGATTTACACCAGCATGTTAACTACAATTTGCCACCTTTTTATTATCTATTTTTCAATTTCTTACATTATTTATGCATTTTGGATTACCACCATCATATTATTAAAAATTATTATTGTACTTCTACACTTTTTTAAAAAACTATAAACTTATATTGTAATAACTATTACAGTCTTCATAAATTGTCATTAAAATTTTTTTAAATTCATTAAAAAGGAGAAAATGATGCTGTTTTAGAATACAATTAATTTAATACACTAATAAGTATTATAATGAAGTTATACTAAAACATGTTAACAAATGTTCAGTTAACATAGCGGGAAAGTTATAAAACTACAAAAGTCATATTGAATATTTATCAAAATGCATTCTTAGAGAAAAATAAAATTTTAAATATGATAAACTTTGAGAAATAGTATCAACTTTTTGTTTCAAAATTAAAATGTATTTGATAGTTATTATGTTTCAACAATATAAAAAAAATCCGACTTACCGTTTAGATGCTAGAGAGCGTAGTTCTTAATGAAAAGTAAGTAATCCAAACATGGATTCTACGTTATGACTTTTAAGTCATGCAATCATTTTTTTTATATAGCCACAGACTAAAAAAATAAAAGTTCTTTTTAGGTAAAGTCCCCTGTTTGATATGCAAGTACGCAAACAATACTGTATTGCAAAGCATAATGGTTTAAAAACAGGCTTTAGTTGACTATCTTTTTAACTGATAAAGTGAGCTAATTGAATAGCCATCACGGTATTACCAAGAGCTGAGACATTTAAAGCACAATATGAAATATTAAAAATATCTACAGAGGGTACCTTTTATTGATCTTCAATATATAAGTCAAGTTTGTTTTAGTGTATAACAAAATGCCATTTTAAAATTTGGAAACTCTTTTCCATCACTGTTATGGATTAAGACATCCAAAAATAAATTAGCTCATCTTTTTTTAGTTTTAGTTTATTTAAAAAAAAAATATATATATATATATATATATAAATTTCTTTAAAATATATATACTTCTTTATGAAATAGTAATAATGATATATTTTTTTTTTTAGATATTTGGTATGAAGTATTGTAATATTAAAAAGTTAAACTAAAAAGCAGTGACCCAAAATTTTTTGGAAATAAGAAATTAAAACTAAAAGAGTTGTGCTAACTTATGTTTGGATGTCTTGATCCATAACAGTGATTAAATAAATTGAAATTAAGTAATATTAAATAAATATTAATATTATTATTTTTTTTATATTATTAGGTGGGCGGAAAGCACATTGAGGCTATTATCGCCTCCCTAAATGTAAGTGTGAGTGTAAAGTGTTAAAGTCGTAAGTGTAGAGTTGTAAGAGTAAGTGAGTGTTAGACTCGGATAATGCAAGGGACATATAAATCCTCTCAATAGGTGCAGCTAGTCTGCACCCCCTTGCAGGGTATATTAATATTAAGTAAATAAATACAGTATTAAATAAATTGTGGATCTACTTATTCTATAACATACTATACCATAAGTAACAAAACTTTTTATTCTATATATTTTTTTATTCTACAAAACTTTCTACATTCTGAATATATATATATATATATATATATAAAATTCTGCAATATATATATATATATATATATATATATATATATATATATGCAGAATAAAATATTTACTACCCCGCAGGGGGGGTGTAGATTAGCGGCACCTTTTGAGAAGATTTAGATGTCCCTTGTGGTAACCGAGTCTAACACACACTCACAATTACATTTAGGGAGACAATAATAGCCTCAATGTGTTTCCGCCTTAAAATAAAATGATAAAAAAATGTACTGTGTAATATGCAGGCCAATCACATTACATTTTGAACAGATTACATACACATACATTAAAATACACAGATACAACTCTGAAGATGGACGTGATAAGATGGAACTAAGTAAGTTTATTATATGTTTTTTTTTTAAGCCGCCTCAGTGGCCTAGTTGATAGCGTACTGGGCTTTCACCTCGAGGACCCGGGTTCGATTCCCGGCCAGGGCTTGCCATTTTCATACACTATAAATCATCCCATCATCTGCATTAGCCCAAGTGTGCACAATAGTCGGACGTTAAACACAAAAAAAAAATTATTATATGTTTTTAGTTAATTAATAAAGAAAGATTAATCACAGTATGTAATATTATTTGAAAATTGCTTTAGTCATCTATATTTATAAATGTGAAGCCCTCAATTATTTATTCATTTGCATGCTCACTCATAATTAATTCTCACATTTTCCATGGAAGCAGTGAACTAAAACTGCCTACGGGAGCTATTGTTCCTCAAAAGCCAATAACAGGAAAAAAATATATGCTAATATATTGAGATGTATTGCACTGGATAATTTTGGATCTTCCAAATTAGTGATACTTAAAAAAACAAAGTTTTATAAAACAAAGTTATAATAAGATTTGAAAATGTTTCTGCATTCTCAGATGCTATTTAACACAAGTACATAAAATCTTTAATTTACCTATGTTCTCAAAAAGCCGTAAACAGATAAAATTGCCGTGGATCTCTGACTTTAGAAGTATGACTTCACTGCTTAGTGGATTTAGTAAAATAAAAACTATTGTTACTATAATTTCATCGAAGTTTTTACTTTAGGACTTAAAATCTTGAAAACTTTTGGGTTCGTTTCTAAAAATGTTGCCAAAAATTAAATATAATCACACAAAACTTGCTTAAATTTGGAGTTTATATTTGGTACCTTGTCTACAAGTTGACATCAAAATCTGCATTCCTGTAGGCTAGGTATCTCCTGTCATAATTTTTTTATTATATTGAAATTTATACTGTATTGCATGCAGGTCATGGTGTTTGTGTTAAAACAATATACATCCCATTTAAATTTTTCAGTTTATGTTTTTTAAAGCTCGCAAAGACATTTTAGCTAAGTTAGCAAGTTCCTGCTTTATTAAACACTTTTGCTCATTTTTGAATTTATACTTTTAAACTCATTATTTTAAAATGAATATATTATAAATACATGCATATATTTTTTACTTTGATTTCAAATTATTGTTATTTATGTTAATAAATTTCAACTTACTTTCCACCCCTAAATTTCAACCCTTTAATCAACACTAAATTTTCAAATCATTTTTGCACTGAAATTATTTCAAAATATTTTTACTGAAGAGCAAGATTGCAAAACATTCCAGTTTTACCCCTGACTTAATTTAACGTGGTTCGTTCCATGTCCTGCAGTAAAATAAGTCAGGCAAGTTTTGTTGTGTGAACAACTGCTTATTAAAAAAGCTTTTTAGATGTGTAAAAACAATATTTTTTTTAGTTTGAAAAAAATATAGCAACATATACAAAAATTTAAATTGAAAGTGGAAATGAAAAAACACAACTTAAACTACTGATATAAACCTCTATTACCACTTACTTTACATAAATAGTGATTAAGATTCATACTGGTTGTTGCAACTTTTGTGAATTATATTTGTAGTTATTTTACAACAACTTGGTTATGATTTTTCTTTAACGTAATCAAAAACGTAAGCAAGATTGGTCAAAACTGTTTTAAAAAAATGGGTTTTTCCAAAAGGAAATGCAGAGCAAAAGAAAACAACAGTAATTTGACTCAATCTTCTGAGTTTCAGCATTCAGGTAACAGCAAACTATCCATTGTTAAACTGACTGAACTGTGTGTCTATCCCATTTTAAGAATAATACAGAAGTTACAAGGTTTGTGAACTGTGTCCAAAACATTTGTTTATAAATCTGCTGAAGAATTCAAACTGTTTAGAAATAGTTATTATTTAAATGACAAAAATATATACTTAATTATTTCTGTTTTAATAAGGTAACAATACAATAATTTTTTTATCTGATGAAAGGACTTGTTTCTGAAACATAGGAATATTTAAGAGAAAATTGTGTGTGTAAAGTTAATGAAAAACAAATATTTCAGATTTTGCATTAGTTAGTTGTAAGCTAACTAATATAACTATTTATTTAAAATAATTACAGATGAGATTTTTTGTAAAGACAATTAGTGTGGTCTACCTTTTCCAAAATGTCGTATGAAATGTTACTCTTTGCCAAAATGTCCTTCACTGCACTGATAGCATTTTCTGTAGCATCAGGCGTACGGGAAAAGAACCAAACCATGGGTTTTTTATTGTCTGCAAAAAAACAGTAATGGTTTCTTACATTGTGAAGAAAGAATAGAATTACAGTTTGAAGTTGCTGAAAAAAAGTGGATTAGAAAGGAGGTGGTTTAGTATAATGTTGTAGGAAGAATTGAATTGGTCCAATGAAGGAAGGAGCTAATTAATGCATTTTGGTTCCTAATTAATGCATTTCAGCTAATTAATGCATTTCAGAAAAGGATCACTGAAATGTTGGAGAAAGGAATGGATCAGTGCAATGCAGGAGGAAAGAAATGCAGTAAAATGTTCAGGAGAGGAAAAAATGTGTGCATACAATGTTATTGAAAGAAGTAGATCAATATTATATTACTAAAAAGGAAAGGAGTTGGAGTAGATATTTGTAGGAAATTAGCCTACATACTAAATTTAAATTTTGGAGAAATTAATAGATTAATTAATAGAAAATGTTCTAAACGCAGATGACTTACTTTTGATTAGCGTATAATAGAACATTTTCTATATGAATAGACAGCTATATTATTAAAATAATAAGTTGGAAAGTACAACTTTTTATGTAAAAGTCTTTATTTTATGTCCCCCAAACAGTTATTTTGAACAATAACTCTTTCTTTTTTATGTTAATTTTAAGTTTATGTTTATTACCATTGTTCAGATAGTGAAAAGGCTGATGAATAATACAAATTGGCTAAAGAGGAATACAAATGTTAAGGTAGGTAACTTTGTAGTTAATGTCAATGGTAAAGCCATTATTTAATGCAGAATTAAGAACAATGTCTGAAACTATATTATATGAGATGTTTTACAAGTTATAAATTGTTCTTCAATTGGTTTCAATCAATGCTAAAAACCTAACTATTGTAGTTGTTACAAACAATATTACTACAAAAAACTTAATATGATAAAGGCAATTTTATCTACTTACTTTTTTCAGCGTCAACAGAACAGATATAATAAACTGTATAGGTTTGGCCACCATCTGTTCCCAAGCGTGCAAATTTAAATTGAGGTGATTTACCTACAAAGAAATATAACATATTTTTCATTTTGAATAAATATAGAAAATATACTGAAAAAATAGAACACATTTCTGAAAATGTAATATATATGCATATATTTGCCTTTCCTACCTTAAAATATTTTATATTTGTTGACTTGTTTCAGAATCTTCCATCATCAAAATGTTTTGGTGTACTGTACCACAAATCTAGGTTCGTTCTTTTACGTTATCTTAATCCCTACCTTTCTTACTTCTACTTCCTAATCTGGTTCTTATGTAGTGCTTTGCTTGCTCCTAATTGGTCCTCCCAATGTTTTCTCTTTATTGTCAACTTAATCCTTATAATTGATCAACGTTTTCAGATTTTGAGAAATATATCTCCTTGTGAATTTACTTGTTCTTTTATTATTTTCTTTTTTAATATTAACTTATATGTTTCTAAATTTTCTAAAATATTTAACTACATTCTTTTATCTTCATAATGTAATATTTTAACAGAATTTTTCATTTATTTTGGTGTATGTCCTTCCCTAATCAAATGTGTAATGTAATTTAAGTTGCTTTTTCTTGTTTAAATGATCTTATGTATACTCTATATCTAGTTTTAAATATTTGTTCCATTGTCTGTTAGTATAAAAGAATAAGCCTATATTTGTGGAGCAGAACAGCAAGAAGTTTTGATAATAGAAATATTTTGAAACACATTAATGAATATAAAATGTTTGAAATTAGGAAAAGCAGTTGAAAGTATTGAAAAAAATAACATTCTGAGCAGAAAAAATATAATTATATTAAGAATTTAAAATCATATTGTTATTAATTAACTCACTACCATTATTAAATACTTTTACTTATCATACAGTATTTAAAATTAGATATAATGACATTTTTTCAGTTATATTTAATTGCATGAAGACAGATTAACTAAGGGCAATCTCCAAGTAATACAGCTGCATACCAACATTGTTAATAATATTCAAAATAAATTGCTGCCATACTGCAACTATAAAATTATAGTAAACTTTTAACTTTCTACAGTATTATTAGAAAACATAGAAAAGGATAATTATAGTGCCTAAATGATTTGAAAATTATGTAAAATAATTGTTTTTTTTATTTAAGTCTTCAAATGTTTTAAATGTGATGAGTAGATATTCAGTTACTTTAAGAGCAATTAAACAAATATTACGTGTTGCAGAAAATATTGACAGTATGATGTTAATGCATAAATCTGAATAAATGACACTTAATTTTGGATTCAATAAATGCCTAAATAATTTTTAGTTTTAATTTAATAAATCATTACTGTATAAGTTTTCATTATTTGTTATGGTAACTTTAAAATATTTTTTTATTGTATTATGCTGCTGTGCAGAATGACATGGAGGTTAGACTGATTAATATAAATAATTATTGTTAGAAAGCTACACAGATACTAACCATCTACAGAAGTGATATCATAAACTGCAGCATTGTCGCACATTGGCAGAGGAATTGCTAAATAATTGTCTGCTACTTCAATGAATTCCTTAGTACTGGAACACAATTGATTATAACAGTTGTAGATGTACAAAATGCTGGTATTACACTATCACATTTCTTTTTTAAAAGATCATTCATTAAATCTTTTATAAAAGGTAATGCCCACCTTCTATGTTTAATAAAAGAAATGTTATCATAGGCTTTATAAAAGATGCTCCATTACACCATTGAAGATATCATAAAATAAATTTATCAAAGATTTTGACCAAAAAAATATGACAGTGTACTAATACCATTCTTTAGATTTGATAGGAGAGGTATAACTAAACAAATGTGTTATGTTTCAAAGAAATCATTATTTTGTTAAGAGAGGTTTTAAAATTTAGAGTAAAAGTATGGTCCAAAGGAATTATGTTGTCAGACCCTGTAATTAGCAAAGATAAAGTGTTTTTCAGTTATTACATTTTTTTGCTAATATTTACTAGCCAAAAAAAAATTGGTTGTTATATTGTCAAAATTGATTATATCATAATCTTAAATTTGATATGACATTTTTGAATTAGTACATATTAGCATTTCATGACATAACTTCACCAACAAAACTAATTATGTGAAACCATTTATAGATTTAATACCTGTTTCAAACAATGTAATAATTGAATAACATTAAAAAATGTATTTAAGGAGCATGACATGCTTTGTCTTAAAATATTTTTACATTTTAATAAAGAGATTGGGCTGTGTCTACTATAGAAGAAAAACTGTTTTTCTCTTCATTCCTACTCATAATAAGAATGTAGAATAATATTGAGGATTAAAAGGTTTATAGCTCTTGGAAAATCCTTCTTAGTTCATGTTTACATAATAATAAAACTTGTGAACCTTAAAGTTGTAGGTTCAAGACTACAATTACTGCCATAAATCTATAATTATAGTACTGCTGTTTATTTTCCATCCCATGCTCTGTGAAGAGTCTGTACATTTGATCTTGTATACTATACTTCTTCTTATGGGATGATTGGGATGGGAGACATGCCTCTATGTGGTACTGTATGGAAACAGATTAACCTGTAATAGAAGAAGTGAGAGATGAGATCAAATGTCTCAAAATCAGTAAAACAGCATTGAAGAGTGGGCAGAAGAGGGGCTTACAGTGAAACCTGAAAGCAGGTAACCTGTAATGGGTTGACCTTTTCCTCAAACCAAAAGATTGAGATCTGATGGGAATATCCCAATGGCTGAAAGAGCTGATGGGAAACTGTACTCAATGAGCAGATAGCTGTCAACCAGGTGGAGGGTGTTGAGTTGGAGGTGGTGTTAGCTAGAGCTGTATTCGAGATGCCAAAGCTGATGGTCTGGCCTGAGTACCACTGTATGAAGTTCCACCAAATAAAGACCCTAAGATAGGTGTAACTCAAAACATCATGGGACTCACTATAGAGCACTGTGGTCTGAGGGTGCACCTGAAGAGTATAGGAATGCACCATGGGGAAACCTATGTTGGTTATGCTGACAGTAAGAGGAAACAGCAGAACACATGACCGTGAAGTTCTCACCAACTGGAGATAAAGGGCTGAACATTTCAGACAACTAAACATACTGTTTTGCCACTTTTATATTAGTACCGATATATTTATATATAATAATTGGTATAGATAATATTAATATGGTATACCTGAATCACATTAATACTCATATTGTGTATTATTTTTTCAAATACAAAATTTTAGTATAAACATGTATTAAAATTTCATTGTTGAGTGTACAATTTTGAAAACTTTCTGAGGTGAAACTACACTTTGATTGAAAAATATGCCATACCCACCAAAACATCTGCCACACTTAATGTTATTGCCCCCCCCAGAGTCTCTTTTCTAAATTCACCCATGATTTAATTACACTTCCAATTACAAGAAGTAATTGGAAGTCTTGAAATGAAACTTAATAAAATTTGGCTTCTTAGACTCTAGTTATTATATATTTTAACTGACTTTTGTCACTAGCTCTAGAAACAAAATATTTAAAGAGATCCTAAGTTTAATCTTTACAAAAAAAAATTAGCAAACATAAAGAAGTATTGAGAAAAAGTAGTGAATATTGAAACAAATAACTAATAATAAAGTGTACAGAAGCTATATAACAAGAACTAAGTAATTTCTTTGATCTTGGTACTTTACCAGACATTCACCTGTCAAACACCAAATAAGTGACATTTGGTTACAAACATGTAACAATTTAATAATGTACTCAAGTCAAAACATTTTATTCAAATGACATTTAAATAAAGAATTTATTAAAAAAAAGAAGGAAAATGAAAAAGCCATACATACAATGAATTAGATCACCAAAAGAAGTAAGTATTGGTAATGATAACTATAAAATTATTTTTAAAACATTCAGCTTGTTCTTTCAAGCAAAAGATAACTTTAGATTTTAATTAGTGCATTTTATTTATTATGTGGATAGTAATAAAAAAATATGTAAATATTTTTGATTGTGTCTTTATTAAATAATTATTAAAAAGCATTTAGTTTGACACAAGAAACTTGGTTTTTATGCTTACAAGTTTTAAATGAAAAAGACTTACTCTTGGTTTTGAGCAAATGAGACAGCAGTTATGGCTGAATAATTAAAAGTTCCTGAAGGCACTTGAAAGTTAAGCCCTACACATGAGCATGGACTGGAAGCTTCTGAAAAAAAACAAGAAACTGTAATATATTTGAAAAAAATTAAATATTTATTTATGTTGTTTGTTTAATATTTCCAAAAATGGTCGTTAACAATCTGAATAACTGAAACTGAAATTGTATTTCTTAATAGGCAAAACAGACAAGCTAACTTTATACTAACTTTAGCCACCTTGGTGGCCTAGTGGATAGCATACTAGGCTTTCACCCAGAGGACCCGGGTTCGATTCCCAGCGAGGGCTTAGCATTTTCATACGCTATAAATCATCCATCGTCTGCATTAGCCCAAGTGTGCACAATAGTCGGATGTTTAAAAAAAAAAAAAAAATTATACTACAATTGACATTAGATGATCAACCAATGCACTTTAATACATGCTGAGTATAAAGCTGAATAAGAAACTAAGCATTTTTTTTTTTTTTTTTTGGTGTTTAACGTCCGACTATTATGCACACTTGGGCTAATGCAGACAATGGGATGATTTATAGCGTATGAAAATGCTAAGCCCTCGCTGGGAATCGAACCCGGGTCCTCGGGGTGAAAGCCCAGTACGCTATCAACTAGGCCACCAAGGCGGCTATTTTTGTAGTAAATGGGAAGCCAACACACTAACCATAAAAATACTCTATGTTTCATTCATTCAATCAAGGTAAAACATAATGTTCAGAAATATGGGAACTGGTTACAGTTAAAATTGACAAAACAGGTTCTCAAATGAGGCCAGAAGGGTTAGCAAGATATTCAATCTAACTTTTCAAATGCTTGACAGATTCTTATTTCAAGCTGAAGTGGATGGAACGACAGAGAATTAGTAAGACAAGAATGTACCCAGTCTATAACAGACTAATGTACTGTCTTTCTTGAAAACAATAGCTATTTTTGTAGTGTGAGACCATATGATAATACAACAGTACTTATGTACTTACATTATTTCAACTTAGTAGGCTATTCTCATTGCCTGTTATTCAATGAAAACTTTCTGGTTTTCCATTGCCTACTATACAATGAAAGCTTCTGGTGCACAATCTCCTTAAATGTGTGTACTCCATAATAGCTAAAAAGTCTTAAAAACAGTGGTCAAAAAGTTGTATTTTATAAGATTTTTGGATCTTACTATGGTAATGTACGATGAATATTGAGCTATTAACAGTGCAAAAGACTGCATATCCATGTAAAGAAGTTATAAGTAAGAAAATAAGGTTTTATTTTTTAAAATATTGATGCCATTTATTATTAGGCTTATTATTTTATAAAGTAGAAATTGTGAAAATTATGAGTAGGACCAACTTACTGAATAATCCACAATGTTTATAAATTGGAGGATGATCTGGAGTGGAAGCATACAAGTACCAAGTACCAAGAATACCCTGAAATCAGAATTAATTAATGATTAGGTATGTTAATTTAACAAAGTAAAATTCAAAAATTAAAAATTAATCCATGAAAATCATATAAAAAACCTTATTAATAATCACAATGAAAGTGAATACTACACTAAAACAAAGATGTTTCATATATTGTAAATTTCATCCAATATAATGGGAACACAGTTTATAATATTATGCTTAATTATTTTGAGACAGGAAAGAGAAAAAGAAATATGTACAAATAAAGGGAGTAAGAAGTGTACCTCAAAGACAGAAAGTCTGAATGGGAGGAAAGATTTGGCAGTGTTGGTAAGGATAAAAAAGTTACAAATTTTTCAATTGTAGAAAAAAATGAGTTTTTTTAAGTTAAAATTTTGATTTTTATAAAAGTAAAGGACATATGAAAGCAAACAACTAAGTAGTTATTATAATATAGATTAGATTAGATAGAGGAAGGAATAATATGCTCACACAATTAATTGATACAATACTTAACATAAACACTTTATTATCAATATCTAAAGTCCATAAACAAAGCCAAGGACCCTTATAATTATGATTTCAGGGTAAAAATTCACACACAAATTTATCTGTTGATAATACACTTCTTACTTGTAAGGAATGTGTCTGTTCAATATAAAATTTGGCGAAAATAGTATCTATAATTGCCTAAACCCAGGGAAAATATAAGGTTTGATGATAACAAATATTTAGAGGTAGATAAGGAGTAACATCTTAACAGTAATTTTTCTCATATACCTAATGTGTAGTATTATTGGAAACTAAAAGTATTACTGAATATGTAGTTTTTGCACAAAGAGTTTAATAGAGCTACCAAATATCTAAGAAATTCAAAAGTCATTTTCATGTTTGGGCACCAAATAAATTTCACTATAAGTAGTACAGTCTGTGTCAATGTCAGTACAAAAGACATAGTATAATTATATGATCCATTCTTGTTAATATATTTTTATTTGAAACAAGGATTTAAAACACTATTAAATAATATGTATTTTAGTATATTTATAATTACATATACACACAGCTTTAATTAGATTTTAAAATTATGAAAAATCCAAATTAATTGTGCTCAAATCAAATAGCCATGCAAAAATTTAAGAACAAGTTCTTCATAAATTGTGCAATTAGAAAAATACACAATAGACTATTAATTTTCACCTGTTCAGTTTTAATAATTTTAAATATTTAAAATTTAAAACAAAACAATTTTTTTATCACTACACATAAACAAACTACATTAATTTTACAATAAGTTACTATAATTTACAACTACTGTTAAAAGTATAAACATAACTTTAAACAGGAAAATTTTTTCTTCTTCCTTAAAAATATGTTTTTTAATAGTAGACATATCAACTCCAAATATACTGATATAAGCTCACAGAATGTGAATATATAAAGAATAGAACATATAAAGACTGAATTAGTTGATCAGGTTTAGTCATCTTAAGTTGATTTATAAATCACAGGCAGCTTCTTATTGTTTTAGTTAATGCAAAGTTAATGCAGTTAATGTGCAAGTAGAAATCAGTTCTTAATGTGTATTGTATATCTCTAGAAGCATTAAATTTGTAATGCATGTTAGTGTTTATTTGAATGTGTAATTTTCTTTGTATGTGTTAAAGTTCCAGTATTCTTACACACAACAGTGATAACTACTCTGCAGTTAATTTTTTATCAATTATTACCAATAAGTACTCACTGGAAATGAATCCCTAGGTGCAACACAAACATTTGGGCATACTTGATCTGCTGGTGTGCAGCCTTCAGCTAATAAACTGGTCGAGAGACCAGCCAACAGGAAAATAGCAGAACTGCAAAAATTTTAAATTGTTGATTATCGTATAAAGTAAATATAACCAGAAAATAAATATAACAAATATTTCTATATATACACACTTATGTAAAATACTACCTGATAGGATTAACTGAATATTTTTCTGAAGCCAATGTAGTGAGAATAAATATTTTAGTAGTCAAAACAGGACTGTTAGCAAATATTCAACATAAACAATAAACTCTATCTCTGTCTCAGAGATCATCAGCAATTACATTATATTTTTGATAAATTTATTTTCCAAATTAATATAATATTTTATTTTTAAATATAATATTTTTCAGGTTTATGCTAAGAAATTCAACAAAATTTATTTCAAATTCTGACATAAATGTTTAATTTACTACATTAAAAGTTATTTTACTGATTTTGTGACTAAAAAAACATTATAGTCATAAGCTCATGATAAATGCTAAGATGGTTATTTTATAAATTCTTCATGTTCATTTTATAAATTCAAAGTTATATGCATTTTTAAGAAGGAAGAAAGAACTGTAACATTTGTAATATATCTGCTGTTTCAACTTTTAATCATTATAAATATCAACATGTTTTAAAAAAATGCAGGTGCGTTATTACATTATGATGTCAGGTTTTATTCAAGAGAACTCATGACTGATTGCAATTTTAAACTTGAAACACTTGAAGACAGAAGTTTGAAATAGAACCTGAAGGCTCATGTATCATTTACTAACTTCCAAAAAGCCTTTGAGAATGTACATAGATCTTTAATGGAAAGAAGTATTAAGTAGAAGATATTCGCTGTATATTATTACAACTAAAATATTTATTTAAAATGACAGAAGCAATGGTCAAGGAATATGACAGTATTCTGCCCTATCAAGTCACGCAAGCTGCCACGGTATACAAATATGGGAGGTAATGAGTACCAATTTTCAGCTATCCATAACTTTAAAAATTAAAAATCATATAGAATTGGCAGTATTATTATCTTAAGGAGCACGACAAAGGAGTTAGAATTATTTATAAAAAATCTGAAAATTGTTGAAATTAATACTTTGAACGATTTTCTCTTTCTTCAACATTGACACATCTGCAGTCCAAACTATTGGCTTGATTTTGATCAATGATAACTACTGTATTTTTATTTGATCTGGTTTTGGATTGCTCAGAGATCCTGATAGTTCTGAGTTCAAACCTCTATCCAAAATTTGGGAAATAATGACCGCCATTGACAAACTCAGTTTTTCATAAATATTGTTGATACATCTTATAATAATATTACACTTTTTTTTAATGGCAAAAAGCTCATGAAGGCTATAATCGCCATAATAATGATAAAAAAATATATTTATTCAGATTCAAATACAAAATTGCAACTGAGTTTTATTTAAAACCACATGTCAAAGAATATCGGAAGTTATTATTATGTAAAACAATGTGTGGTAATATTTTTACATGTTAATTGTTTCTATGTAATATGTTTAGTGTTTAAAAAGAGAGTAAAATGAAATTGTTATAATAACTATTGATAAAATATTTCAAGCATGACTTGATCCCTCGATACTGTATCATAAAACAAAGGAAGTCAAATATGTAACTTTCATTAAACAGCACACTTAATGTCATTTTATATTTAGATGGCATTGTTTTGGCTCAGAAAGTGATATACACAGAGCTGTTTTCTGATTTTAAAAATCTCAAAAAAATATAATTTAAATATTTTTTTAACAAGGCTAATTACAAAGGCATTTATCAAACTTCCAGCTAGAACAAAAATTATGATAAATGTAAATCTGGTAAAAAAACACACACTTTTGTTAATTGGGAGATAATGTTTGAAGAGGAAGGTATTTTATTTTCCAATGGAGGGGAATTTTATAATTTTATTAAGTTATCAAAATTTGGAGGGTAAAGAAATGATTACATCAGTTAACTCTGGTTAATTACAATTTTTGTTTAATTTTATAAAGTAGGTAATGAATAATTTTGTATTCAGTAGCCTAGCTCCTAGAATTCCTGATATGTAACTATACCAAAATATCACAGGTAATTCAAATTTTATTTGGCATATTATATGCAGAAGAAGAGTTTAAGAATCTATTGTACCATTAATGAAAACATTGATAGATTTATATCAATGGTATTTGAATGCCAGCTCTATCTTTTCTGTGTTTTGTCTGTTCACTCAGCAAAAGATTAAATCACTGTCATATATTTTCCAAACATCTTTCCTGTCCTACATTCAGTCAACTGTTGTTGAAACCCATCCACAGTAACACTGTTGATTAGAATGCCTAACAGATGACTCATACACCCATGTAAAATAATTATGTAAGGTCCAAAGATGTTCCTCATTGATAATGATTATGAAATCTCATCATTTTTGAAACTTTGTGTGTGATAGAAAAAGTTCACATATGTTCACACATTGTTCACATATGTGTGAAATAGAAAAAAGTTACATAAAATTAAATCAGGAGTGGCCTTGATAATGCTCTAATGAATGAAAACTTTTTATTCATTTATTTATGTGGGGAACTTTTTATCTTTGGAAAAATATATTTTCCAACTGACAACTGACTGCATGGCTTGGCAACTAAAAAAACTAAAAATCTTGGATTGTGACAACTACATATTGTGTGCATGCCCTGACTCTACCGTGAACAAGGACCACTTGTTGGTCCACAAAAAATTGGATGAGGACAAACAGAAGAGAAAGGACCAGTTGGTCTCTACTGAGAAGGACAATTTAAGATGGTGTGAACCAGCCAGGGCCATTGTACAGCAACAAAAACATTAAATTTTATTTTTTATCTTTTCATTTTCAATATAAATACTAATTTCTTGACTAAATATATTTGTCACATTTTAACAAAGTCATACAGTTTGGTCTAATAAGATGTAAAACAAAATTTAAGTTATCAGAATTTGGTGATTTGTTTTTTTCATATAAAGACTGCTAAGATTGTTCATGGCATACAGTCAGGGCTAAAGTAAACTGATTTTTAAGAAATAAGAAATAAACAATGTAAAAGCTATTGAGGCACCTATACATCTGGTAGAGTTTATCACATACAATTATTTTTCTAAATATCTGGTTACAAAAAAAAGTTGTATTGGCTTTGCTTAATTTATGAAGAATCTCATAATTTAAGAATCTCAGTGCAATAAATTTGAAATAAAAGAAATATATTGTTCTTGAGTAAATTCAAAAACTAAAAAAAAAAAAAAAACAAAATGGCAATGACAAAAATGGGACTATTTTATTTAAATATTTAAAAAATTTGAAATGAAAATGCTAATTACATGTAAATTTTAATGCTGATTACAATAGTAGTGAAATTAAATATATATATATATATATATATATATATATATATATATATATATATATATATATATATAAAGCTTTGAATTCTTTAAGATTTTTAATATCAGAAACTTTTCTGTGTAATGTTCTTGTCAAGCTACCACAAAGTCAATTTGTGTGTTAATTTTAAATAAATTAGATCAAATTGAAATGTTTAGTGCTAAAACACACACACACACACACACACACACACACACACACACACACACACACACACACACACACACACACACACACACACACACACACACACACACACACACACACACACACACACACACACATATATATATATATATATATATATATATATATATATATATATATATATATATATATATATATATAATAAACATTTTTATGACCCTCTCCCCAAAATGTTTCCTAGACCCTCAAAAAACAGTGCTAACTTGAAGTTTTCAGGTTTGGGTTACTATACTCCATCAACTCATTTTCCAAACATAAATTAGATAATTACTTTATACAGAAAGTTTACTTGAAAAATTTTTTTCCATAAAATGAAAAGTTTTAAAGAAAGTATAGTGATTTTGAAAATGGTTTTTAAAAAAACAAACAAAATTTTGCCTTACCACAAGTTCCATACAATAGTCATCTTCAGAATGTTAAGACTCTTTGATGAAATATTTGTAAAAGGGTATATTTATACTAAAGAAACACTTCTTCAGGAAAAATTGATTCTGTAATTATGAAATGCCAAAGGCAATAAAGTAATTTGGTAGAAAAAAACAAAAATGAATCACTTAACAAATCAGAACTTCTTAAACAAAGATAGAAAAAAGAGTTTCATAAGTCAGCACATATTATAATACAGTATTACTTTAGAAAAAAATCTACTGACATTGTAACAAGGATTTAATTTTTTTTACTAAATAATGTTAAAAAATAGCCATTATTCAAGAGGCATTGCCTGAACAAATTAAAATGACTTTTTGATGACTTCTTAATGACTTCTAATATCACACTATATCTAATCAAATCTCTTTAAGTAACAAAGTGCTTTAAAAAAATGTTTCCATTGTTTTTGATAATGTATTAAATTTTCTAAGACAATATTTTTGTCAATATTTGACATTTATAAGAAAGGTAAATTTTCAAATATTTTGGACCTGCCACCTATTATCCTCTAAAAGTTAGCAACCCAAAATTACATTATTTTAAAGGTAATTTATAGCTTGCAATTCTTTTAATAAAATCGTTATCAAAAGTATAACAATTTGTTAAAGTTTAATTAATTCAATCCACTACACATACACAAACACACACACACACACACACATATATATATATATATATGTACTAGGGTTGTCTGTAGAATAAGGTTCCAAGGCGATGAAAACCTTAACGGTTTTTCGCCGGAAAAAAAAATAAGGTTCCCAATAATTTTTCACAATGAAAAATATGTTTATTTGCACTGAATAATACATTTTTGGAAAGCTTATACTTTTTTCTATTTTTCGACATAATCACCGTTGAAATGATGCATTTTTGCGTACGGTGAACAATCTTTTGTATGCCTGAGTTGAAAAACTCTCCCGCCATGCCGCAAAGGTAGCTTAAAACTTCTTTTAGCTTATCTCCGGTACTGAAATACATCCTACCTAAGTGTTTCTTCAAATTACGGAAGAGATGTTATTCACTTGGGGCTAATTCCGGATGTGTGACAGTATCCCATCCAAATTGATTGATGAGATCGGTTGTTACACAGGCAGTGTGCGGACGAGTGTTTTCTTGATGGAAATGAACTCCCTTCATGAGCATGCCTCTCCTCTTGTTTTGCATCATGCGGCGAAGGTTCTTTAATGTCTAAGGTAGCAATCAACATTGATTGTTGTGCCAGTATCCATGAATTCACACTATAATAATCTCTTCTGTCCAAATACATTCTCACCATGAATTTGCAAGCAGACAGTATTTGTTTGAACTTCTGCGGCTTCGGCTACTCTGGATGTTTCCACTGATGTAATTGTTCTTTCGTTTCTGGTATCGTGTAGTGTACCCAGGTCTCATCCCCAGTGACAATGGAATCCAAGAAATTCTTGACATAGGTTTTGTAGGCCTGAAGAAATTTGCAGGCTGAATCAATCCGTTGCCGTCTGTGGTCTGCTATAAGCTGTTTTGGGACCCACTATACCTGTTTACCAATCCTTACTATACTCTAAATGGTCTTTCAAAATTTTATCAATGCAGATCTTGCTGACATCAGCGATCATCTCAGAGTTCCTGAGTCACCTTCTGATCTTTCAACATTCTTCCTTCAAATTTTGCAATCATTTAGTCCAAAACAGATGGCTGTCCCGAACGCTGATCAACATGAACGTCTGTATGTCTGTCTTTGAATTCTCTGCACCATTTGTGCATGTGTTATATGCTCATACATTTTTCTCCGTAGACTTCACAGAATTGGGAATGAATGTCCACCGGCACAGTGTGTTTTGCACACAAAAATCGAATCACAGAGCGTAATTTGCACCTGGCGGAAGACATAAGTGGTAACTCTATTACTAACGGCTGCCAAGCCAACACCAAGAGTTGCAGACAGCTCACAAAGTGGGGATTAGGAGAGGGGGAACCAAGCTGCAAGCCAAGGTCACCAGAACCCTTGTTACAGTTTCGTAGCAACTTTAGCACCTTGGGAACCTTACTTTACAGACAACCCTCATATATATATATATATATATATATATATATATATATATATATATACCTGTATACATTATATATATACACAAGGTGTGACAAATAACGGGACTAGTCTTAAAAATTAGCTTTATTGAAAACATTATACAAATACTTTTTAGTCCCCTTCAACATATTCCCCTTCCCTATCAACACATCACTGCATATGAGTTTTCCACTGTTCAAAGCAGTGCTGCAGGCCATTAGGTGTCACCTTCATCAGTAAGTCTGCTGTTTTGCCTTCACCTCATCTACAGACTAAAAGTATATTCCCTTCAACGTACTTTTCACTTTTACTAGGTACAGTATTGCGTTTGTCCCCCAAGAACTGTTTCATTGAGCGCTGAGGCATTAACACGTGTTGTTGTATCACAGATCTGGCCTTTTCTTCCTCACTTTTGCTTAATACAGTATTGCGTTTGTCCCCCAACAACTGTTTCATTGAGTGCTGAGGCATTAACACGTGTTGTTGTATCACAGATTTGGAATTTCTTTTTTTCTCTAAGCTTCCCCCAGGACCTCAATATAGTAATGCTGGCTTACCATTTGACCTTGAAATACCTGTTCAACATGATGATACCATTAATAAAAAAAAAACCGATAAGCATGACTTTCAGTTTGGATTTGCTCATTCGAGCTTTTTTGACCCTTAGCAATGTGGGGGGTCTTCCAGTGCATGGATTATTGTTTAGTATTAGGGTCATACTGAAAAATCTTTGTTTTTTCATATATGATGACTTTTTCAATCAGTTCAGGATCTTCTGGGAAGCATTCCATGATGCCAGAGCAAATGTTTTTTGTTCGCATGTCAGCTTTTTATACAAGTTTTGTGCAAAATTTTGTCATATACAAATCCTAGGTCAAAATTTTCTTATTGTTTCTCTGTCAATTTTTGTAATATCTGACATCATCCGAACACTCAAATTGGTTTTTAAACATGATTTCATTCATTTTTTAAAATGTTTTCATCAATTCTTGATCTCACAGGTCGATCAGAATATTCATAATCTTCAAAAACTTCCTGATCTTCAGAAAATCGTTTGTGTCATTAAAAAATTTGACTTCAGGACATAAAATTGTATCTAAACATCTCCTTTAACAATTTAAAACATATCATTTGGATTTTTTTCAATTTTCTACATTTTTCAAATATTACAAGGAATTTCAAACTTATGTGTTGGTTATAATGATTGGGACACATCGACAAGTCTTACACAAGGATAAAAAAGAAAACTGATTTTTTTTTTTTTGTGTTTAACGTCCAAATATTATGCACACTTGGGTTAATGCAGATAATGGAATGATTTATAGTGTATGAAAATGCCAAGCCCTGGCTGGTAATCGAACCCGGGTCCTGGGGGTGAAAGCCCAGTACGCTATCAACTAGGCCACCGAGGCAGCTACAAACTGAACAAGGTAGAGGGATGGAATAATATGCCACCTGCTCCGGAAGCATCAAGGTCAACTACATTCCATTTCCACTCCTTCACACTAAACCTAATGACTAGAGCATGCACAATCCAGTTTCTTAATGGTCACCCTCATATATATATATATATATATATATATATATATATATATATATATATATATATATATATATATATATATATATATATATATATATATATAATAAAACACTACCAAGTTGGGTGACAAAATATAAAAAAAGTTAATTATTTATTGCAGAAGTTGTTAATCCTTATTGAAAAGTAAGGAAATATTTCAAGGATTTATTAATAAAAAATCCTATTAATAATTCCTTTATTTACAAATTTCTTCAATTTAAATTAGTTGTTATTACAATGAAAAAAATTAATGAACAAGTTACCTAGTAGTTGTTCTTTGATACTGCAAATGGGAAGTAAGAGTGCTATTGATATTGTTCAATTTAACATATTACAAAAAAATGAGTTTGTAATGTTAATTATAACTTAATAAATATAACCTTACACAACTCCAGTATACTGGTGCATATTATAAATAATGCTATATCTCAAGATACTTGTCCAAGTCAATTCAAGTGTGCAGAAATATGCCCAGTATATAAGGAAGGATCAAGAAAACAAGTGAACAATTATAGACCAATAGATCTAATATCTGATTTTTAAATTATAATATCTAATAATTCTAATTCTAATATCTAAATTTAGCTGAAGTTTTTAAGAAGCAATTTTTACTGGACTATGAATTCACGATGAAGCATAAACTATTAAGTTTCACATAATTTGGTTTTCTGAAGGAAAAACATACTGATGAAGCTATTACTTTACTAAGTAAAATCATATATGAAAATTCTGTTGTAATAATCCAGTACTAGTTGTTTTCCTAGATTATACCAAAGCCTTTGGCACAGTAGATTATCAAATTCTATTGATGAAATTATATAATATGTTTATTACAGGTTTATCTCTAAATATTATGAAATTTTATCTTCATGATATGTTACAAGTGGTCAAGGTGAATGGTATTAAAATTGAGCCAGTATATACAAATCTTGGAGTTCCCCAAGGATTTTGGACAATAATAATAATTATTTTTTATAAATGATTTATTAAAAATTCATCAAGATTTGATTGTATATGCTGATGGTACTATTGTTCCAATGAAAGCAAATTCATGGACAGATCTGACTGAAGTTGCTTCAAATAAACATGACAATATTTACTCTTGGCTTTATCAAAACCATCTTATACTTAATTTAGATAAGTCTGTATATGTTGCTTTTGGTAACTATATAGACTCGGTCATTGATCAAATATACAAGGTGTGTTCAGAAAATAACGAGAATTTTTATTTTTTGAACAAAATATTTATTTATTCTTCTACATTGATGTTGTCGCCTTCAAAATAGTCCACATTAGAAATTATGCACTTGTGCGAGCGCTTCTTCCAATCCTCAAAAAGCTTCTCAAACTCAATCTTTGAGATAGCCTTTAGTTCTTTCAGCGATGCTCTTTTAATGTCATCTACAGCTGTAAAACACGGACCTTTAAGGTTCTCTTTATTTTTGGAAATATGAAAAAGGCATTCAGAGCCATGTCTGGTGAATATGGAGGCTGGGGCATCGTTACAGTACTGTTTTTGGTCAAAAATTCATGAACAAGCAATGAAGTGTGAGCTAGTTTTCATGGTGTGATAGCCATGAATTGTTTTTCTACAGATCCAGGTGTTTTTTTTTATTGCTTCACGCAAACAGCATTGAACTTGTAGGTAGTACTCCTTATTGACCGTTTCACCTGGTGGCAGGAATTCATGATGCACTATGCCATTAATATCAAAGGACACAGTGAGCATAACCTTCACGTTCGACCGCACTTGTTGAACCTTTTTCAGTCTTGGCGAGCAAGAATGCCTACACTGGGATCATTGAGCCTCAGTTTCAACGTCATATCCATAAACCCATGTTTTGTCACCTGTTATAATACGTTTCAGTAATTCTGCATCTTCTTTGACTTCACTTAGTGACTTCTGAGCAACTTACACTCGCCGATGTTTTTGTTCAAAATTCAACAATTTTGGAACGAATTTTGCTGCCACGCGTTTCATACACAAAACATTGGAAACAATGTCATGACATGATTCAATTGATATGCCAACATCATCAGCGACCTCTCTAACTGTGATTCAGTGATTCTTCATAAACACATTTTTCACTTTTTCCATGTTTTCATCGGTTGTGCTGGGGCTTTCATGATCTTCAATGTCTTCATGGCCTTCTTGGAAATGCTTATACCACTCGTAAACTCTTGCTTTACTCATAGCAGACTCACCATAGGCCTTTGTTAACATTACACACTTTGTTACACTTTATTCCATTTTTACAGAAAATTTGATACAAATTCTTTGATCCATTTCTTTTAACAAACAAAAATTGCAGAGCTCATAAAAACATGTCTAACCTTAGTGGCTGTCACAGACAAAGTCAACAATGAAAACAGCTGAAAATTTTATCATACTTCAAGGGTATGTATACCAACATAATAAAAAAAAATGTTTGACAATCAGACTCTCCAAGCCCGCGAAATTCAAAAATTCTCGTTACTTTCTGAACACACCTCGTACATATTAATAAATGGTAATAGTTTTAATAGAGTAAAAAATTGTAAGTACTTTGGACTTATATATGATCATAATATAAAATGGAACCTACATGTACAGAAGATAGTAAATAAGACTAAATATTTAGTATATGTTTTTTTAGACTTGGGAAAAATTTTGTCAAGAAATCAGCTTTTACAAATATATTATAAGTTATTTAATGGCATTGAATTTTATGGTATTATTGGTTGGGATGATCTTTATGATTTGACCCTTAAGTTACTACTCAGATTTCAGAACAAATTATTGAAAATAATAGGAATTATTGAACATGATACGGTTAGACCACTTGATTCCAAAAGGTTTTTCTTCTGAGAGCACTAATGTATCAATGTGATAAATTAATAGCAGACTTTAATAGTATCTCAAGAAATACACATTACAAAAATATTCAATTTTCGAAACACTCTTTGACAATTTGTAAAAGGAGTTTCATATGCAATAAATAAGTATTATAATCAACTTCCAATGGAACTTACAAGCTTAGTTAGTGCTGGAGTGTTGCAAAATAAATTAAAGAACAAAATCAAAGCCTTTAACCTAATAGACTGAATGATTAGGATATCTAATAATTTATTTGTTATTTTTCTATATTTTGTTGTTGTTGTATATAATATAATTTGGTGAGGTTAGTCTCACTCCTCATTGTGTCCATGAATATATGTATATGCAGGACCAACCTATGTACAGGCCTTCTATGACCCCTGTAGGTCCTTTTTATGCAACTAAAATGTTTGTATGAAGGAGAAAAATTGGTGATAAATAAATAAATTACTAAGATTTCTATTGAGAGTGTTTCATGATTTGGCGTTAAATGAATGGTAGAGACATTGGTCCAGATGTCTGCAGAGAGCGAAGTATTGTTGGGTTGAGTCTGCTTCGAAAAGAAGCAGTGGAGAGAAGCATACTCCACTTATACAGTATGCATACTGAATCAATGATTGACTTAATAAAAAAAATTAGAAATTTACACTATAGCAACTTTTGTACTGCAGTACCACTGACATAAACACTTTAAAATAAATCTTGGTTCTATTTCATTAATTATTATAAAGAATAACAATAGCAACTTTTTTCTGTAACAATTTTTAAATAGACTCAACTTAATACTTTAATAATACTATATACTGCATGCTGTTCTGACTACAACTTATTACAAAAATAAGGAAACTTTGGTCATAAAGTGGTGTGGGTTAACTGTTGAAAATACTATAAGAACTCTCCTCTACAGACCTTATTCCTAGTTGTTATTTGAATTCCCTGCCATAGTACTTAAATTTGCTTAGCCAATAATGGATAGCATGGGTAGTGCGTAAATCAATGAGATCAAAAAACCTCATTAAATTAAACTTCTTTTGCTATTAAATTACTGAAATGGTTGATATTTTTTATGTTTTGACTACATGACTTAGACCATTTTTGGAATCCTATCCTACTTACAATAGATTATAAAATCTGACTTTTTCTTTTCTTTAAATATAGAAACAGCATCCTGCAGTTATTTTTTATTGGAGTTTGCCAATGACTCCAACTTATTAACTGACAAATTCTTTCATATTTTTAAATTTCTGAAACTAAACTATTAGTTAAATGTTATTATATATATATATATATATATATATATATATATATATATATATATATATATATATATAGATATAGATATAGATATACACACACAAGGGTTGTCCATAAAGTAAGGTTCCCTTATGACATGATTAAAATGAAGTAATGACACTTCGTAACAAAAAAAAAAAAAAATTGTTGATGTGTTGATTCTATCATGTCAGTGAGACAGGTGGATGCAAAGAGTTATCTTTTGTAGCTATATAACTAAATGTTATTCTGATAGGTTTTGTAAGGTACTACACTAACAGAAATACTGTAGGTTAAAAGAAATAAACAACTTTATATTGATTCTGTTAGTATAGAAACCAACCAAACATTTATTAAAATTCATTATGTTGAATAAGGGCAATTTGTATGGTCAACTTTTTCAAAATATCATACGAAATATTATTCGTCGCCAAAATGCTTTTTACTGTCTCAATATCGGCAGGCTTAGCAACAGGTGTCGTTGAAAAGAACCACACTATTGGTGAAGTATCACCTGAAACAAATAAACTTTTTTTATAATATGTGGGCTTATTATGTTCTAAATTTTTCTTTTTAACTTTCAATTGTCAAGCTGAAGAACTAATTGCTATTAACAATTAGCATTAAAAAAAAAGAATTGAATTATTGACTTACATCGTTGGATATCAACTGAGCAAATGTAATAAACAAAGTAAGACTGGCCAGAGTTCGTTCCTATACGTGCAGGACGGAAGTTTGGTGTTCTTCCTAAAAAACATTAATCTTTTGAAACATGTAAAATGATACATTTTTTGATAAATAAAAAAAATTGATATAATTATTAGTGTTTTGCATGCTAATACTTGTGAAATGTGATTGATTAAAAATAAATTTAGACTAATTTAAAACTGTAGTTTAAAACTTAGCAACAATATTGAATTTCTGGACTGTGATTCAACTTTTAGAACTGTTCATTATAATTTACACATCACAAATACACAGTACTCAATCTCTTCAACGTCTAACATGCCTGTATAAAACAAAATTATTAAAAAATGGTTAATTTTTAAATTCAAGTATTCACTATTATACAAAAATGTTTTTAGGTCTCTTTTAAATAAAATATTGTTTGTATTTCTACATATATCAATAAATCAATGTAATGTTACTATAATTTATAAAACAAAAAAGTTTCTAACCATCTACAGATGTGATGTTGTAAACTGCATAATTATTGCATGTTGGTATAACACCGACTTCCAAATTGTCTGCTGGATCAGTGAAAGTGTTAGACCTGGAACACATTGAAAACAATCATAGATAAAGCACACCATAAACACCTATAGTAAAGATGATAGATTAAAACCCATACAAAAACAGTACAATTAATTCCTTCCTAAGTGAAATAAGAATTTCTTATGAGGTGTGTGTGTGAGTGTGTAAAATAAATGTAGAGAAAAATTGCACAAAATTCCTCCTCAAATGGATTTTAAGAAAATAGGGTGATTTTTGAATTTACTTTTCCACTATGCAAAGTATAAAAAAGTCTGGTGATCATAAAAAAATTGATCTTCAGATTTTAATACATTTTTACATTTTAGGTCCACTTATCCGGAAAAAGTGGTTTTAACTTGAATGACTGAAGTTGCTTAATATCTTGCAAAATTTTTAACTTAATAACATTTTTAAACCCTTTGGTAAAAAAATGTATTTTTCCAAAATTGGCTCTAATGATTTCATGAAACTTTGCTCAAATATAATCCATAAGTACTTGAACAGGTAGTATGGGTCACTATAACTCCAAGAAACTGGTCTATAGTTTTTCTATAATGTATTTAAAAACATGCTTAATTGTCATAATTTCTCAACATCAATTCATTAAAATAAAATTTTGATCAAAAATTAAGTTTCATAACTTATGAATTTTTAACAAATTAAAAAAGAAATAAAATTTAATGTTTGGGAGTATACAGAAAATATAAACAAACATAACGTTTTAAACTTATTTAACAATATTGCTGAAATTGTGTAAGTATAAGTGGGTTGTTAATACCCTTAGAATACTTTTCAAATTTCTTCATAAATAATGGTATGAAACTCTTTTTTTGTCAAAACTATTCAAAATTGTTTTCTCTAAATTAGCTCTAATGATTTTGATAAAATATTCCTCAAATATAGTCCGTAATTGCCCAAACAAAACATTTGGGTCTCTATACTCCCAATAAAGGAGCTATTTAAAAAACTGGAAAATAGACCCAGTATCTCAAAAGTGGTTCATCAGTTTTTTCTAAATTTTGTATATGTATGAAGACTAACTCAAGCCAATGTGTAAAACTTACAATGAAAGACATTTTTAGTTTCTAAGTAAATTATAAATATTAAGCCAGACTGTCATCAAGTTGTTTTTGTGTTTTTTATATTGACTCTGGAACCACAAATTCATTTATTTCAAATTTGGTGCATAACAAGTCATAATTCTCCATACTATATATGATTAAAATTTTAGAAAATTCTGATTAAATGATTTTGCAAAATTAGCCCGATTTTCCTTCTTTTTTTATTAGATTTTTGACCAAAGTTTTTGGGAAAAATTGAGTGTAAGAATGTATTGAGTTTTTGAGGTATTTGCACCAATTATTTTATATATGATAGCTCCAGAACTTTATTTTTTGTGGATATATATAAAGATAATTTGATTTAGCCTATGCCCATTTTATAATTTTTTTCTTGAAACGAGTTTGATAAAATGTAGAAAATTAAAAAAATATTTTGAAGATAGAGGCAAACTACACTTGCATGCCAAAATTCTCTGAAATCTATCAATTTTGTTAGTTTAAGAAAATTGAGTAAATACAAATATACCTAAGAAAACAAATATTTTTTTTTTGCTTACAGAAATAAAAAACAAAACAATTATACAGTATCCCTCAAAATCTGGAAATGTATTTTTACAATTAACACCATAATTTATAGTACAAAAATTAAAATGTTAATAATAACATTAAAAACAAACAAAAATTTTCAATATGATTTTTACTATATTTTTTAAATTGATTGTAAACATTTCTTTTTTGACATTATGGGGCAGTAGGTAATGTAATTAAAAAAAGAAAATGCCAAATATGAATGTAGTGTGAGAAATTTTTTAAATAAAATATTTGCTATGATATATAAAAGTTGGATTTAATAACCATTATGTCAGTGTAGTGAAGAAACAGTTAAAAAATTAGTTATTTCATGATGAAAAAAGTATTATGACAGATTAGTGAAGCAATGTTTATAATAATTATTACAAGGACTATCCCTCCGTTTTTTTAATTTACGTTTTGCTACTTTAACTTACAATTTTGAATGGAGACAACTTTGACTGAACTTGTATATATAAAATTAAATATAGTAATTGCCCAAGTTTTTATATCAGTAATTATGCTTTTTCAAAAAAAATTTAGTGAACACATACCCAGAAGAAAGTTATCTACGAACTCAGCTTTCACAAAACATCTCATGGATGAAAACCATAAATTTGAAGACATCCACAGCAAAATGGAGATATTTATTTATGTAATAAAAGCAGTTATAAGGGATGCAATTGTAGCATTTGAGATTTATAAGAATAAAAGATCAGAACTCCGTAACATCCTCAATGTTGGACTTTTACTTAAATCTAATTTAATATATGACACAGCTATACACGAGTGTAGCTAATTTAAACAAATAATATAAACAAATATAAGCACTGCAATTGATAACACTGATGTGTATGCTAGTACCAATGAAGACTCTGTAGTCTGGACTGTAACGACACACAAATTTCATAGTAGTGTTAATCCAAACAAATCTTATCATCATGTGTTCTAATAAAAATCATGTAATTGTGTTTAGTGTGGTGATGTGGTTTTAAATGTTTTGTCAACTTTGTGACATCCTCAACAGAAGGATTTGACCTTCTTTCTTATGTCCTGAAAATGAAACATTGAAGTTTTGAAACTGTGTAGCCTTTATTAAATGAGTAAAAAGAAAAAAGAAAGCCTAGATGGAAGAAAAAAGATCATATCCTAATAATTAAAATTATTGTAAAATATATTATTTATTTAAATCTTATGTTTTACTTTCTCACTATACAAAGTATAAAAAGTACTATGATCATGAAAAATCAATTTTTAGATTTTAATCAATATATAGTAGCGATTTTTAATCCATTGATTTAAATTATGAATCTTCACATTTCTTCAAAATTTAAGCCAAATCTAATTTACTGATTTCTCAAAATCAGAACTTTTTTTCAAGTTTTTGTTGATAGCTTCTGAAGTAGGTTCTTTGCAAATAGAACGTTATAGTCTGAATAATGCCTCACACTATTTATGTTTTCAAGTTGTTATCTGTTTTATACTTAAATATAATATGTTATGTATATTTTTCACAATACAACTTTAGTCACTTTTTTTAAAAAAATTGGCCTATAACATTATAATATAGTTTGACACTCATTCTGTCCTCTACATAATATTGGCATTATTATTATTATTATTATTATTATTATTATTATTATTATTGTTATTGTTGTTATTATTATTATTATTATTATTATTATTATTATTATTATTATTATTATTATTATTATTATTATTATTATTATTATTATTATTATTAATATTATTTATTTATTTATTACCTTTTTGGTAACTGGTATTTATTCTTTTTTCTACAAAAATACATTAAGGAAAAGTAAAGGAAAACCTGCAAAACCTTTACAATATTTTTCAAATTTAAATTGTACTTACCTTAGCCAAATTTTTAACCATAACCTTAGCCAAATGGCTGTTTGTTTTAACCATAAAAAATAAGCAGTACAAATAAAATTACTTACGTTCGATTTAGAGCAAATGTAGGGAAGCCAACTAAAGAAGACCCTGGAATCACCTTAAGATTACCTCCAACACATGCACAAGGCCCCAAAGCTCCTGAAAAAAACACAATATTACAAATAAATTTTAAGACAATTTTCATATATTATAGGTAAACTCTTTAGTGAGGTCTTGATTCTGATCAATTAATCAGTTACAAATATCTGCAAGTCAAAATTGAAAGATGGTGGCAGTTAGTTATTACAAACAGTTGAATATTGTTGTCCAGATTGCATAATTAACAAATCCATCAGTTCTTCTGAAGAAAAAGCTGTGTTATGAGACATGCCACTATTGTGAACTAAAAAGAGAGTTGAATATAATTGCCCAAAAATTACATCAAATTTGGGACAAAATAATTCATAATTTAGTTAATGAAAAAGACCAGAAGTGGTCCTACTTTCTGACTACAGCAAAGCAAGCAAAATAAACATATAACAAACAAACAATACTCACTGAATAAACCACAATGTCCATCATAAGAAGAAAGAGTTTCGGTGGTGGCATACAAATACCAAGGACCAGGACTACCCTGAAACATATTGATTAGATGAATTTACATCTTTGACTAAAATCAGGGGGAGTTAAATAGTTCATTTTTGATTTTATTATTATCAGAACACAAATAAAACTTTAATTAAAAAAATACAGACTGCAACAATAAATCTTTTATAAAGTTTAAAAAGTTTGACCACATTATTGAGATGAATAAAAACCTAAATGAATTTGAGTTAAAAGTGGTAAATAAAGTAACAGGTGCAAAACATTAACCAGGCTTATTTTTGGTTTCTTATTAACTCCTAAATCTTTAATATAATGTGTTTTTCTTACAAATTTGCTACATTCACATAAAGTGTTGGTCTTAATTTATTATGCAATCAAAATTTAATTAAAGCTTTTCAAATTTAAACAAAATTTTCACAAATTCAGATATTGATTTATGAAATTAGGCCAATAATTTGTGATTTTTTAATGGTAACTTTGAAACCTGATTTGTTAGTGTTATAGTGATCCAAATATGATTTGTTTGGTAATTTATTTACTACATTTGACTACAATCATTAAAGTAAATTTTGAGAAAATCCATTTTTTAAAAAGGTTTTGACAAAAAATGGCTTCAAAAAAAATTTCTATTTAAATTCGTTAAGTCTAAACTATTTGGTAAGTTTTAACAAAATTTGACCGATTTTGTTAGTTAATTACACATACAAACAGTTTTTTTTATATTTTGAACACGACCTAGTTTTAACTAAAACTTATAATACTCACAGGAATTGGATCTGAGAGTTGAACTTTAATATTTGGGCATACTTGTTCTACTGGCTGGCATTGCTGAGCTGTCAAACTGGATGTTAGGCCAGCCACAGTAATAACAAAAGTCCTAAAGACAGACAAATTCATTAGTTAAGATATAATTTCCATTGTTATAGATTATTGTAATAGATTTAAAATTGAGTTGAACTAATGGTAAATTCAGAACATATAGTATGTTACATATTGTTTTTACCAGAATTTTGTTTTTAATCTTTGGGATAGAATATAAAATATACAAAAAGTGAATTTAGGCGAAAGTTTGAGTTGGTTGAAAACGGTTCAGATACAAGTACTGAATTAATGTATCTCACAGCATATTGAGTTGCAAGTCCTTTTAATAAAATGACATAATTACTAGTATGTAGTATATTACCATATATCGTGAGCTGATTTATTCTTCCTGAATTATTTTCAAATCTTAAAAGTTATTTTGATACAAAATACCATCAGTGAAAACTGTTTTTTTTTTATTGTAAGAAAAATTAACTGTAATAAATAAATGGGACTTGTGATTCGTAATCTAGAGTTTGAAAAAAAAATCAGAAATTTAAAAAATAGTTTTAATTAAATAACAGGTAAATGTTATTACAAATTATACTTGTTTTTAATGTCAAAATATTTTAAAGTGGAATACGCTAATTTACATAAATTTGATTCAAATTTGGTACACAAATTTGTATAAATTAGAATTTTCAAGTTTAAAATTTTATTTAAAATACTAAAATCACTACAAAAGTAGTCAGGATTCATTCTTATTTTTTCAGTTTAATTTGATAAATTTTTCATTAATTTATCTCATTATTATGTAGATTTTAAAGTTGTTTATAATTGTCATATTTTTACAAAACATGCAAGTAAAAAACAATAATTCTTGGTAATTTGCTTCCATAACAACAGCAAGAAAGCTGTATTCTAAAGTTGTTATTTAAAATTTGTCATAAATTATGTTTTAAAAATTATTTTTTCTTATTTAATTTCTTATTTTTGAATTATGTTCTACAACAATAATTCTTCTTAATGTTATTTTTTTATATATGTACTGAATGTTGAAATGTAACTATTGAAGTAAGATGTGTAGCTATGTTGAATTTGAAATATAACTATTGAAAAAATCTCTAAGACATTTGATGAATGCCTAAAAGAAAACAAAAATCAGGGTACTTTAAATTTAAATTAAAAAAATTATCACATTTTCTGAAAAACACAGGATAATGAATGTATACCACCAAATGGAAGGGAAAATACCATATTATTTTTGTGATGAAAAAACTAATTACTAAATTAACACCAAAGTAACAAGACAAAATGAAATTTTACCCTACCACAAGTTCCTCAAAGCTTTCATCTTCAAAATGTTAAGATGCTTTGAAAAAAAATGGTGGTCTATTTATATTAGAAATAATCTTATATAATAAATGTTTTTATGATAAAACAGAACAAAGGTATTAAAGTAATTGTTTCACAAACAAGAATGAATCTCTGAGTAAAATTTAGTTATATAATGAAATTTACATAAAAAATATAAATTTCTATAATTACAATACATTCATAGTGTTATACAATTTTAACATTCTTATAGATTTATTTGTACTTACAACACCTGAGTTAGTATTATTTTGTAAAAAAAAACAAATTTGTTGACTCATGTAATTATACTACAAGTGCTAGCAGTAGTTGTATAGTATATGGTCTCTTCCCTGGTCCTGAGAGTGCACATTTTATGTTTTAATATGAAGAATAGAAGTCTGTAATAACTGTAATGGAAATTTTATAAAAAATACTGTAGATATCCTCCTACTAGACTCACAATTTATAATGAGTCACATAAGTGGTTTGTTGAAAGTAACTAGACCTACAGAATATCCCCATGTTACTCATGATGTTATACATCAAACAAGGCAAATTTTGTTCACGGTTTGACTAAGTTGACCTGGCATGCTTCTTGTGAACTGTTTTGTAAGTTGAATCAACTTTTGCATCTTAAATCATATATTAACTGTGTAAGAACTAAAAGACATTGATATAACTGTCTGTAGGAAGCTTTGTGTGGAAATGTAGCAGCTATTGGATTAAGGCGATTGGAAATATTATATTTAGTGACATTGACTTTTTAGTTAAAATATAAATAGAATAAACAGAACTAAAGATGCTATAGTAAGTCCATGATAAACCTTAAAACATATTTGTGATAAACCAAAAAATAATATCTTTTTTGTATTAAGCAGATACAGAGTGTACAGTCCTTTTTTCAAACAAAAACAATAACAGAATAATTACTTGGATATGTATGAAAACTTTTTAATCCCAGAGTGACTAAGATGACCAAGAACATCAAGATGGGTCACTACTACACAACATCACTGAAGTGCGGGTTTTCTTTGATAACCACTTTCCAGAGAAATTGATTGGGCAATGTGCATTGATTGATCCAATCTCTGAATCTGATTCAACTTGATTTTTACTTTTTGGGGATTCATCAAGTATATCACCTTTAAACCATCCTTACTGAAAACGTTACATCTGACATGCTACAGCAGCGCAGGTTTGGTAAGAAATGGACTTTATTCAATTGTGATGTGGATTTTTAAAGTTATGAAGTGCATTTTAAAGTAACCTGTATTATTTCAAAGCTGAAAATAACTAACAAGCATATACTTTCAAAGGAATGTTTATTTTAAGAAATAAACAACTTTTAAACCGGATGTAGTAATTTCCCTATCATTTAGTTTTGCCAGTTTATTTAATTTTATTAATTATGTATGTTTTAAATAAATTTCCTAATGATTTAATTTCCTTATGTGTATTTTTTTCTTGGTACTTCCTATGAATTTTCCTGGTTTAATTATTTAAACCTAGTATCTAAGTTACAAAATTCTTTCAAATTAAAATTAGTAAATTTAGTAATGGCTAATTTAACTAGAATTGGTTCATCAAATTTCATGTTTTGTGGTTCATATTTTTCTGGTAAGTGTTACAAACAGAAAATTTTGTTTGGAAACTTTTGAGGTATGATTGTGTAAGTAGAGGTTAAACTAAAACTACAAAATATATTAAAAAGTTAATTTTATGAATTCCTGAAAGACTACAATTTAGTATATTTTTCTTAAATAGCTTGCAGAGTGTTCATAAAAATGAGGTTTATATATATATATATATATATATATATATATATATATATATATATACTGGTAATATAATACTGGTTTATATATATATATATATATATATATATATATATATATATATATATATGTATATATTGGTAAATATGTTAGGTTATTTGGAAATACATGTGAGGCCATTAATACTGGTTTTGTACAGTGTTCAAAAAGTGATGCAATCTTATCGGGAAATAAGTAAGTTACTTTATTCTATGAGTTAGTTACAAGAACTGTTAAAAGTTGGTTGACGTCCAAACTGCATTTGTGTAATAATAATAATAATAAAAAAGTACAGTGCCTATCTAGTCAGTCTGATCTCTCTGCTGATATTGCCTACATGGCATTACCCAAGTGTTTAAAGATGTTTTCATATAGAATTCATGTTGTTTATACATTGTTACCTGAAGACAATGTATGAAGCTTTTGTGTGAGTAATACAAGTCCTCTATTACATCCTATAGAAAAGAACTCAATGACTGATTTTGTTTGAGCAAAGAATGTTTTCATCTTGATGGATATGTGATAATCTCACAGAATTATTGCATTTAGACCATGAAAAATCCGCATCAGCTACATGAGGGCTACCACTATGCACAGCAATTAAGTGTTTGGTGTGCAATTTGGCAAAATCAAATTTTCATGACACAATAAACATTGAACACTACATTAAGACTGGGCAACATTTTATGAATAACAAACCTACAGTCCATACAGTACAAATATTTTGCTTAAGCAGGACAGAGCCATGGATCATACAACCAACAACACCACAACTTTCTTGAAACAATATTTTAACAGTAAGCCAATGATTTCAAATTGTTATGCCTCCTCAGTTTCTTAACTTATCACCACCTGACTTTTTCTTGTGGGAACACTTTATAAAAGGTGCTTACAAAACTCATCATAACACCATTCTTAATTGTAAGGAGAAATAAAATGATGTGCTGCGACAGTTTTTCAACAAACATTGCAAACATGTGTTTAAGAACTTGCAACATCATATTTTTGTTGTGTGAATTGCATAATAGATCCTATTTTCAATAGTTTTCATAACTAACTCACAGGAAAAAAATGACTTTTTTATTTTCCGATGCATGTTCTTATGTCTGGAACATTGTTTGATTTGGTAATGCATTGGTAACAGTGGAAAAGTTAAATTTAATATTTTTAAATTTGGAACAATAGTATACATCAACACAAAAATTTTAATAATATCATCAATCAGTGGAGGTTATTCCACTGGAGCACTCAAGCACATATAACAGTGCTATATTGTTGTATACACCCTCCATATTGTTTAAAAGACAAATGTAATTAACTTCATGGTAGTAAAGAAAAAGAAAATATTTAATGGTTGTTGAGTTTATCAACAGAAAAGAAGTATTCTACTTTTATCAAAGGAAGCCGTTTAGCTTGTTTTTGGCTCTGCACTCAAAAAAAGTTATATTGGTATTTTTCGCCTGAAAAGAGCCTAATGTGAAAAGAGCCTAAGAGACAAAATACATCTGTGTATTTTTTGTATGTAAATTATATAACCAGATACTAAACTAATTTTATGATCTCTATGTGAGGACAAAATTGAGCGAAATGAATTAACTAATTTTGAAAAAATAACTGTTTTTTCATATTTTTTTAGCTTATAAACACATTTTTTAGGAAAAGTAACTGAACATGAGAAAGTTTGTGACTAAATATTTTGCACCATTCAATTTTACTAACATATTATAATGTTTACTACAACTTAAAACAGAGTGTTGTTTTATAATGATGTATTTTGCAATTTGTTTGGATTTTATCTTCATAAACACATTTTATACAATAAAAACAAAAAAGTTTTATTAAAATTTTTTATATTTTAAAATCATTTATAGGTGACATTTTTAATAATTTAAGGCATAATTATTTGGAAAACAATTAAAATTATACATAAGCCAAAATTATTTATCATTTTAGAAAATTCATCCTCATGCCATTCCATATTCCAAGAAGATAATAAATGATGTGCTGCTGTAATATCTCAACTAATATTACAAACATGTGTTTAAGATCAGTTATATGAATTATATTCAGTTGTATGAATCACATAACAGATCTCATTTTCAACAGTTTTCATTACTAACATATAGAAAAAAATAACTTTCTTATTTTTCTATATGTTGCTTGAAAAGGTTGCTTCACTTTTCAAACACTCTGTATATTATTTATGTTTAGGATGTTATTTAATTTGGTACTGCATGTAAAACTACCCATTTAGTCAAGACGCATATACACACATTCACTGCTCTACAACTTTACATAGCTAACTCTAATGTGTGAAATGACAAACTGATAGAGTGAAAGACATCGGGCTAATAGTGTAGCAACAGAGCTCTGGGATATCTGGTGATTTGATAAATAAGTGTGTGTGTGTGTGTGTGTGTGTGTGTGTGTGTGTGTGTGTGTGTGTGTGTGTGTGTGTGTGTGTGTGTGTGTGTGTGTGTGTGTGTGTGTGTGTGTGTGTGTGTGTGTATGTGATTGTGTGTGTGTACTTTTAGGCTAATGTACATTTAATCCAATAAAAAATTTCAAAATGGCAGCTATTTCAAATTATAAAAATTTATACATTTTGTATGTTACACTTTTTCTAAAATGTAATTTCAACAGAATAAAATCTGTGTAAATTATAATTTTAAATTTTACGGAAAATACAAAAATTTAATAATTGTATGTTTTATATATCATCTTCAATCTCATGTTTTCAGTATAAATTAAAATGAAAATATTTGCAGAAATTAGTATTGATTTCCAATGGTAAAGTAAAAAAAAATTAACATAGAAAAAAATATTGTTTGTAATTTACTTCCATCATGTCAAGAAAACAACTGCATGCTTTGATTATTACTTTTTAATTTGTTTTATTACAGTGAAAATTAAAAATAAATTTAGAACTAAAAAGTTTTATGAGTTTCCTTGAAAAACAAAAGAGCATAAGATAAGAAAATACAATGTTATAAAATAAACGTAATTCTTAATTATTTAACAAGTATATTAACTACCAAAAAATTACCAAGGGCATTTGCACCATTTTATGAATTAAATTATGTCTACACCAATAGTAATTAACATAAATTATATTGTTATCACTCAAAATGTTGACAGATATGTCTTCTTCAAGGTCATCATCTGGTGTTTAAAAAAATATGTAGCTATAATTTTTATAACTATTCAACTTCAAAATGTTTTTTTTGTAATTTTTGCAAATATACAAGGAGTTCTATGGCTTGATATACAACTATGAAAAGGAACCTTTTAGCACAAAATTAAAATTAACAAATATATATACAAAATATGAAGTACCTACAGGAGGCAGAAATGCCTGTACATAGGTTGGTCATTAAAATTAATTCCTTGCTTATATGTAAATACTTTTAAAAATTGTATCTCTCAGTACTATTATTATAAAATTTAAATTATCAGACAGTTTAAAAATTTAAACTATTACAGCATTGCTTTTTTTAATTCAAATGCATTGTTGTTCCTTGATCCCAGTGGAAGTGAAAACAACAAAATTTACTTGACAAAATTGTTAACCAAACAAAATTATTTTCAATTTTGCTAAAAACATTTAAAAAAATATAATTATTTTAAATTTGTTAAAATACCTACAATAATTTAAGTTTTCATATATAAATATATTTTTTAAATTTTTGACTAATATAATTGATTTTGTGTAATTGACAGATGGCTTCAAATTGGTAAAGGTTTTGATTAACTTGATCTAGAATTTTCTTGAAGCAGTTTTATGATCGTTTTAACATGACAAACTAAATTATCTATAAAAATTATTATCTGTGAATGCATGTGTTTATCTTTGAAACATTACTCACAATCAATCAGGCAGACAAAAATGTTTTAACAGGAAATGGTGTGGGTAATTGCACAACAAAGAAATTGAAAATGTCCTTAACTATAACAATTAAAAAATCAGGCAATCAAGTACTATTTAATATCTATAAAAAATACTTAAGAGTCCTGCAATCAATATAGTTGAATATTTCAACTAATTCACAAAGTTTTGTATCCAGTTGTCCTTTAATAAATGAACTAAAATTTCAGGAGAAAGTCATTGATAGAAGGTGAGTAGCGACACATACAAAGATAAGAGATAAGTGTTAAAAATAAAATTTCTGGTAGTGGCTATTGTACGTGATGAGTGAACTCTACTTTTTTTACATATTGTATTTTGAAACAAGGAATACAGCATTTCTCACCACCTGGTTCCAAGAAATTAACATTTTGAATAATATTTTAAATTATAAGTTTTAAACTGAATTTTTTATTAACAAAATATTGAGCTATAGGTAAATCAGAACCAGTGGTAGAATTGCTATGACACTTATATATATATATATATATATATATATATATATATATATATATATATATATATATATATATATATATATCGTTAGTGATGATTATATATATATATATATTGTCAATTCTATTGTTAGGGATGATTTTTAAGAGTAAAAATGGTGCAATGCATTATAAAATTTATATGATTTTAATTATGAAATAATAAATTAAATTGACATTATAAATCAATTATAATTTAATTTTTCACAATTTTTTAAAGAGGTGGTTTTTAGAGGTGCAAGGTACATAATAAGTCATAATTCACATCACATGTCACTTTTCCTCTGTATATTTAAACAAATTCAACTTTCAAATATTTAAATCAAAATGTTTCACAATTGTTTTTAAATGGTGATATTAATGGATGATAATACAAGTTGAAAATAAAAAAAAAGAAACATTATTTTTTAAAATGTAATTATTTTGCTTAAAAATTTTTAATTTATTATAAGTAAACCCGTAAATGATTTGATGCAGTTGATACCTAGTTTTTTGTCGATATAAGGGGTGGTTTTTATGGGTAAAAATAGTAAAATGCATCACAAATAATATTTAAAATCTTAGTTAAAATATAATTACTAGAAAGAACTTTTATTAAAGTGATAAGAGTTACTTATAACCTCACTTTCTATTTTTTGTTTATAGGGGTGGTTTTTAAGAAATGCGAGGTTAAATTATATAATAAGTCATTCTTAGCATCATGTATCACTTTTCTTCCGTATATTTGAACAATTTCAACTTTCAAAATATTTAAATCAAAATTTGTCATGATTTTTTTGAAGGGGTGATAGTAAGGGATGATGTAAGGGTTGAAAATAAAAATAAAACAAACATTATTTTAAAAAAATGTAATTATTTCACTTAAGAATTTTTAATTTATTGTAAGTAAATGCACAAATGATTTGAAGCATTTGATACCTAATTTTTTGTCCATAAGGGGTGGTTTTTGAGGGTAAAAATGGTGAAATGCCTCACAAATAATATTTAAAGTCTTAGTTACAATGTAATTGTTAGAAAGAAATTTTATTACAGTGTTAAAAGCCACTCATAATCACATCTTCACCATTTTTTGTTAAAAGGGGTTGTACTTTGTTTATTACAACTTAAATTACAACATAAATGCATTTTGATAAAAATCATATAACAGTATTTCTTACAAATATTTAATCAAAATTAAACTTTTATAAAAGCTTACATTTACAATTTTTTAAATTTTTGATCATAAAGGGTTGATTTTTCCGCCAAAAAATAAAAAGCGTACAACCCCAATATATAACTTTCATTTTGAAGGGTAAGATGAGCTTGTATGAAAATTTTCATGTAGATCAGTGTATATTTTGGAGGTAATATCTCATTTTTTTACCGTCATTGACTAGACTATAAGTTAAATTTTAAATTTATTTAAAAAGTTAAATAATTGTTTTTCTAAAGTGTTTGAAAAAAATCTAATTACATTATATATTTACTCCATATTACATCAATTTGACGTAATTAATCTATGTAGTATTATAGTTATTTTCTTTTTTCTGTGTAACTGCTCTAAAACTGAAAAAAATATAAGTAAAATTTAATAGCAAAACACTCCAAGAAACATCTTATTGGGTGTTGACTTAACATAAAAAGTTTATGGCCTGTGTTAAAAAAGTGTTAAATATAGTCAAGTAAAACAGTACATTTAAAAATTATTTTGAAAAAACAACAAATCAAATTTTGTCTTACTGGAAGTTCCTCAAAGTAGTCATACTTAAATTGTTGAGATGCTTAGAAGAAATATTCAGAAATGAAATGAATACAAAAAACGCACTTATTTCAAAAATTATTTCATCAATTTTATAAAATGCACAAAAGCAATAAAGTAATTAGAAAAATTAATCACTCAAAAACAATTCAACTTAAGAAACACACATAGATTGAAGTCGTTTAGTAAAAAGTTAGGATATGTTAAAATTAGTTTTTAAAAAAAATATCTGCTAAGATATAATAGCCTGAGGATTTATTAACAGACTTATTGAACATTGGCTAGAAAATTAGCCATGATTTAAGGGTCATTGTCCGAACAAATCAAAATAGGTTCTTGATGACTTCTAAATGACTTTTTAATATCTCATTATTTTAATATTGCCACCAGGGTGTTTTAAAAAAAAATGTTTCTATTATTTCTGAGAATCTTCAAATAGTTTGTTTTTGTCAAATTTTACTATTTGTAGAGAGATAGGTTAATTTCTATTTACAGGAGGAAGATTATTATTGGAGTGATATTTTTTATTTGTTATTTATAAAGGACAAAATTTAAAATATTTTTGGCCTTTGATCCTCATTCCCTAACTCAGACTTTGTTAACTATAGAAGACCCAATTATCAGAAATTCGGATTATCAGATTATCAAATAAATTCTGTATTTGTTGCTACAATACAGCATAAACTTTGTATTGTATAAAATATTTCTCATTAAATATTGAATTAAAATAATTCAACATTAACAAAATTTGTAATGCCGTTTGGAAGTTGAAAAATTTGTAACTCGAAAAACATGCATGAAATTCAAACAATGCATTTGTAAGGGAAATTTTGAATTAAGGTTATTTAAATAAAGTTATATAAAGAAATTCATTCATTTTTTTATATATGATTCAATTAAAGAGGCTATGTTTTAAAAAACTGCATACAGCAATCCTCACCAACCACGGACTTACCAATTGCATATTTGCGATAAAGTTTTTCTTTGTGATGTGCTGTACTGTAAAATAAATCTGATAAACTGCTATATAATTACTCCTGTATATTTTTGGGAAGGAAGAAAGAGTCAAGATAAGTTTTGCTTACTTGGAAATGAACGTTGAGGGTAGTTTCGCTTATGTCTGCCATATTTTCAATAATTGAGAAAAAGTTTGGGCTTAGAATGGCCAACTTAACAACTATATGTGATATTTAACTATATAAAATTTGATTTTATGTGAACAGATCAGATTATTTGTTATTCGGGTCCTAATCAGCAATATATAAACTCTTATAAACAAGATAATACAAACAATATATAAGCTCTTTGATTAGATGACTTGTGAAGTAGGCATAGCATTCACACTCCACACTCCATATGCGTTAACAAGTTCTGAGAATGTACAATGGTAGATTGCAGTGTTATATACATACTCTCACACACTGTATGTCTTGTTTTGAATTTTACAATTATACATTAAATTGTAATGTGGTGTAATAATTTTACTACCTAAATAATAAAATAGGATTCTTCATAAGAGATGATCAACAACAATGAATAACTTCATTTTGGAATTAAAACATTTTGGCATTTTTACATTGAAAATGTAAGATAAGCCAAGTAAACTAGCTGTAGGTACTTAAGTAAAATAATTACTTGGTAGTATTTACAATGGTAACTAGGTATTTAAAACAATAATTAATTATAGGTATGAAGCTTTACCCCTGTTGGACATATTTCAATTCAAAACTTTTAAGTGATAGTAACAATAACAATGCAATAAGTACTTTATGGTAGTTGTTTTTAGTACAGTAACAAATCATAAAACTTTCTCTTTATGTTTTACAATTTTTAAATCATCAAAATTTATATTTCCTTTTTATTTAAATTAAACGTAATGGCAGGACACTGCTATTACAAAACTAATTTTCAAAAGTATTTTTCTTCGTCTTCCTCTTTTTGAAACTCTGATTGTACTATTGTAATCAGCATTAAAATCTGCATTTATTAGCATTTTAAACTTTCAAATTATATTGTCAGTAATAAAATGAATCCTGACTGCCATAGTTCAAGAAATTTTGAAAACTCAAAATGCTAATTTATACTGTTTTTCATGCTAATTACGATGGTTGAAATTGATTTTAGACAAAACAAATAATACAAAGAAGTAATGATTTAAGTAAGAATTTAAAGATTTGAATTATCACCATTGAAAAAGAGTTGAAAGAATTTTGTGATTAATGAACTTGTGAAGCTATTACCATAATGGGTTATTGTTCCAATTTGAGTCAAACTGAACAAAATTGCAAACATTTGTGTTGTTCTAAAACACACAAAAAAAACACACACACACACATTTTAACAATAACTCAAAAAGTGATCTAGATGCTAGGATCAGTGCTATCAGGGTCTTACCATGATGGCTGCTCCAATAGCCCACTTTTCCAATGAAAAACACTAAGTAACATTTCATGCATTTAAAAAACACAAAAAAATATTAATAAGGTTAATATTAAATAAAGAGAAGGTAAGGTAAGGAGAATTGATTTTTACAGGCACATCCTCCGAATGGACAAAAATAGACTAACCAAAAAATATTTGACAACTTTCGCAGTAAAAGAGCCAAACCACTCTGGTTTAGAGAAACGGAGAAAGACATAACAGAACTGCAGATCAATGACACTATGCTCATGGACATAACAGCCAAAACAATAACCAAGGACAAGAAGCAACAGTTCCAAGGCAAAGTCAAATCCAAGCGAACGATCCAAATCTCTGATGAAGAAAGAAAAGCAAGATCACAAAGAATGAAGCAATACTGGGCTATGAGGAAGGCACAGAACATTAAAAAGTGATTGATTTAGTACCCCAAAGTTGGGTGAAACAAATAAAGAGAAGATTAAATAAAGGCAAATGTAATTATGGAGAAGAAATAAGAAAAGGACAGATATTAAGGAATAAATACGAAAACAGATATAAAAATCAATTTTCACAGTACATGCATATTAAATAATTTTAATACTGTATCTTCGGCAATGCCTATATATGGCAACTGGTGCTATCATGACTTTGTGCAAGAATTTGTACTGCTGCACATGTGAAAGTACTTTAATAAAATTGCAGTAACTTTCCACCTGTATGATTTGGAAATTTCAACTAAAAAGTATAATTTTATAATTTCGTAACCAAACTTTTTTGTATCTGTAAAAATTGTGCACAAGAAACATAGTTTGGAAAATTCTTTTTTTTGCAACATAAGGAACACAATGGATCTATGCTACATCTTTGGAAATATATTAAAGAAAATCATGGACAAATTTGTGAAATAATATTCTTAAGAGTGGGTTAAACAGGAAGTGTCATAAAAATTGGAGTAACAAAAATTCATGTCTTTTTGCATATATATATATATATATATATATATATATATATATATATTATACATATACATGTATTCTGGTTAAGTACCTCTGAGTAACTCTTTACTAAAAGAGTTATATAGTAATCTGTATTAATTCTTCATTTACATAGTAGGATGAATTAATGTATTATGCAAATATATACCATTTATACCCAAAAACTTTTGTAAATATGATAGGATTAATATCTAATGAATTTATATATATATATATATATATATATATATATATATATATATACACACACACACACACACACACACATAAATTAGTCCTGTGAGAGAACAGACAGGACTAAAAAAAAAACTGAAGTAGTGAAAGTTCATTTCTAAAACTCATTTTAATAGCAAAGCCTGCAATTTAAGAGAGAATACACTGTATTTACTGTCTTGCTACTTCCCATCCTTATTCACCTTTCCTAAAATTGTAACATTCATAGATTACATTGAGCTGGTACACTGCCTAAATCAGCACATGTGCTCACAAGTGGTTTCAATAAAGTCAGTGTATAGTGGGAAGTAGAACACCAGTGGACATTAGAAAATGAGTGTTACAACTTTAGACATGTACTAAATGGTGCATTTAAAATAAAATGCATTTTACTTAAACACTGGAAACAGTGACGGCAAATGTACATCCAAGGATAACATCAGAATCTAAAGGCAAATTCTTTAACTTATTGTAAACTTAAACTTGGTAGGCTGTATTTCTTTCTATTGCAACACATGAAAATTTCAATGTGTGAAACTGCATGCCCATTCAGGCAGCACTAAAAAGAAAAAGATTTAATGTAATATTCACAAAGTCTGATTTTATTTTTAAAAAATGATAAATTATCATAATTTATAATTTATTTAAATTAGAATTAGTTACTCAGTGAACTTAAGCTTTGTCAGGAACTTTATAACTTAAATTTACAATTTTTAATTCAAATTGAACTATTATGTTTGTAACATAAGCTGTAATTTAATTAAAATAAATTGTGCAAAAACATTGCACAAATCATTTAAAATTCAATTCAATTATTTAAAAAGTCATGAAAACATAATGTATAAATCTATATATATATATATATATATATATATATATATATATATATATATATATATATATGCATATATATATATATATATATATATATATATATATATATATATATATATATATATATATATATATATATATATATATATATATATATATATATATATATGCATTATGTATAGATCTATACATTATGTTTTGATGACTTTTTAAATAATTGAATTGAATTTTAAATGATTTGTGCAATGTTTTTGCACAATTTATTTTAATTAAATTACAACTTATATTACAAACATAATATTTATATATATATATATATATATATATATATATATATATATATATATATATATATATATATATATATATATGATGTGTTAATATGATGATTAAATTTAGAGTAATGAACAAAACTTAGAACAAATCAGTGTTTCATTGAAAATAGGTTGATTTTCAGTTTTACCAATAGCTAAAAAATCTTTTTTCAGTTAGAGTTAGCAGCCTATAAGTTCCCTTTTGGGTAATTCAGTGATGATATCCTTAACAATTTTTCGGTGGATAAAAAAGAAAAATTAAAGAGTTTACATGGATAATTAAAGAGTTACCTTACAACTACACTTGATGAAAATCAATAAAGGTGTTTTCATTTATTTTAGACTTTTATTACTTTTAGAAGTTTTTCAATAAAGGTGGTAAAGGTTAAATTTATTTATGATAGTGAAATCTAATTATTCAAAAAAGGAGTTATAAAAGATGAAAAACGTAATGCATTTTGTAGCCATTATGATTTATTTTATAGTTATATTTTAAAATATAATATTATAAGAAATACATATTAATAAATAATAATTGCATATTAAAATGCTTTATGTGGTGGTATTACATTTTGTAACTATTAAAAATTCACTTTTATTACAACAACAAGAAAAATATATCCTTTTTAAAGAATTTTAAAAAAGAAATAACTATTAAAGCAAAAAATCATTTCAGTTTGTGTGCAGTCATTACAGTTTTCAGACAACTAATCATTTATTGAAATAAGTACAATGCAAATTTATTTGTAAAGGCAGTTTGTTTGGTCTACTTTTTTCAAAATATCATAAGAAATGTTACTCTTAGCCAAAATATTTTTTACAGAATTGATTGCAGCCTCTGTAGGAACTGGTGTACGAGAGAAGAACCATACGAGTGGTGTATTAGTGTCTGAAAAACAAGATGATAAGTTTATTGGTATGGTATCATTTTTTTTTAATTATGTTACAAAATTAAATCACTAATATCTACAACAATGTTATGCAACAAAAAAATTAATAAGAAAAAAGGTTATAGAAAAAATAACTAACTTACTCAGAATACCATTGAGTGCACAAATATAGTAAACTGTATAGGACAGGCCACCATCTGTTCCTAAACGTGCAAGGTTAAATTGAGGTGAATTACCTAAAAACATACAATACATTATTCATTTAAAAATTATAGTTGAGATATTGAGATACAAAGAAGAATTTAGAAAACTAAAATGTGTCTATGATTATCTTGTAAGCATTTTTTAATGGTTTCAGAAGTTATAAAAATATTGATAATTAGGTAGAATGATGCTCTTCTTGTTAGATTACAAATTTCTGTAGACAAAATAACCATGCCCTGTCATGAACTTAACATTTCTAAAATTTGCCCAAAAATAATATTACAAGGAATATTTGGAGAAAAGAAATATTGGAATATAAAGGAGAAAAGTTGGAATTCTAATGTGCATAAGACATACTACTGTAGTTAATATTTAAGTATATAATAATTAAAAATATAGTTTGCATTTTGTGGAGCTTACGTGATTAAAAATCAAAACAAATAGTAAGTATTTTTTAAAGTTAATAGAGTTTAAATCATGTAAGTATTTATTATTTTTTAAGCAAGTTTTCATTGAAAAATAAAAATATTAAATAAATAAACAGTATTTAACTCACTGTTAGTTATATTTAATAAATAACAATAATTTTAATTAACACTAAACTTTTTTTTTCATTTTGTTTAATAAAGTATTATTTAGTGATATGAGGCAGGGCAGGAACTGACACTCATAGTTTGGCAAGTGCTATTTATTTTTAAATAGGTTACGTTGATACTTACCATCTACAGAAGTGACATCATAAACTGCAGCATTGTCACACATTGGCAGAGGAATTGCTAAATAATCATCTGCTACCTCGCTGAATAACTTAGTACTGAAACATAATTCATTATTATGAAAATTTCACAAGTATTCATACAGTAGTATTATTTATTTTTAAGAGAGGTACAGCTAAACAAAATTAATACATTTTTCAATTATGGCATTGATTATATGTTAGAAGATATACATAAAAATTCATCATGTGCTGCTGAAATTACAGATTAATGGCCTTCAATAAACTTGCATAATAGAAAGCGGCTTATATAAGTGTATAATCATTTGCAACAATTACTATTTTTAAAGTCTGATCTTGTTATGTCTCATTTTGTAAAATCTTTACTTCTATGTATATATTGAAATATGTATGTATACTTCCAAAAGTAAGTCTGAATAATTGAGACTCAAAGATACTTGAAAATGTATCAGAATTTTGCATCATTCACTCTTTATAGTGATTAATCAATTTATTGTTATAATGTGCTATCTTTCCTAAAAATTTTTGCTGCCACATTCTGTAAGGATGTACAGTTAAGGTATTGTCCTGCACTATTGGTCTCCCTACATGTGCCACCACACCAAATGGCAAATTTTAGGGGCAAAAAATTCAGATACCAGAGCATTGACACAAAATTATTCCCAAAGTGGTATCAGTAACAAAAAAGTTATTTTCTCTTACAAAGTTGTTATGACACAACACTTAAATTTATTGTTATTGTTAAATACATAAGCTATAGATTGCATGTACATTCTATTAATCTTTATTGTTTACTTCATTCATTCATTTATTCATTCAATCTATCTATATCATAGTCAATATAATATATACTGAAAATCAATGTATATATAAATGAAAATCAATGTATCTCAAAAACGACAAAGCCTATGGAAATTTAAATTTCACATTGTGGATGCCCTTATGGCGTATATGTGGAATAAGGCTGGATTTCAAAGAAACTTCTTTTATTAATTTCTTTAAAAAAACTTCTTTCTAGAACATGAAAATCTTGATTTATTAGCATTATTTGCCTGGTTTCACTAGAAAATATCTTCACATGTTTTGATGAAACTTTACTTTTTTCTTTGTTATGTGGAACTATGACAGTGAAGTTTTAAGCAATTTTAATCTGCCATACACCTATTTGAAACAAAATTTCAGGCACTCAAAATATCTTACTTGCTTATGTAGTACATTATATAAAAGTCCTAATTTGTTTGCATTTCACTGGGACATGATTTGAGAGATTTCAATACAATACTTATAATTTCATCAATTTGTATTTCAAATACTTGTATTTAACAACAATATAAGTAATTGCTATTAGGGTTTGAGCTACCTGAAACATTTATACAAATATTTGAGACAAAATGCAGTCATTCAAAATGCCTGATTTATTTTAAAACGGGGTATTTTTAAGAGCTCTAGGCGCTACTATATACGATCTATGATCTGTGTAGTTCATAGATTATAAACATTAAATAAATTTTATTTTATTTATTGGAAAATCTAAAACTGATGTTAATATAGTTTCTACCTAGTAGGCAAATTATTGCCGAGAAGCAAATTATTGGGAATACAGCATATATATTTTAAAATCATTGACTGACAACACTGTTTCTCAAGAACAACAAAATTTCAAATGTGAGCCTTATGGTCTAAAAGAGCAAAAATAGTGGTTTTTAAAAATAGTTTTTAAATGGTTTAAAAAGGCTTCCTTTTTGAACATGAAATATTGGTTCACCATTTCTTCTGGTTTCACAAGAAAACGTCTTCATGCATGATAAAACTTTTTTTTCTTTGTTATATGGAGCTGTGATGAAATTTCAAGCAGTCACAAACTGTCACAAACTTATTTGCAAAAAATGGTAGGCACTCAAAATATCTATCTACCTGATTTATCTACGTTTGCTTTTACATGGCACACAGCACCAAACATGTCTACGAAACAGTTTTTTTTTTTGGCACTCACGTCTTTTACACAGATTTATTTGTCCATTTATGTTTAAAGGAATAATTTGGCTACTTTTCACAGGAAAACGGTTTCACACATTTCAGTGCAACTAATTCCTTTTTGTTATAAGGAGCTATGACAAGGTTTCAGCAATCTCAAATTGCCATGTACCTATTTGAAACAAAATGTCAAATGCTTGATTTATTTTAAAACTGAGTATATTTACAAGCTTTAAACATAGGACCTAGTGTACTTTACACTGAAACAACATTTTTAAGTCAAAATTGATATTAAACAATTGTATTTTTTATTCCTGAAAGATTAAGGTATTGTTCTACAGATATATAAATAAAGGGCACTAATAGAACTGCCTTAAAAAGACCAAGGAGAAGAGACTGGCAGAATAAAAATATATGGCAGTTAGGTATTAGAAGGTGGACCCATTTCCTGTAATCTGATGTTCCCACTTTCAAGGAATCAGTTTTGTGTTCCTTTTAAGAGGATAATAAAATTACATTCAGTGAAATGAAAATTATTTCTTTAATTTCCTGAATCAAAAAACACTTTACATACAGTGTAATAATAATTTTAAAAAATAAAAGTTTATGCTTATAGCTATAAACTGTAAAGTTTAGATAAGAAAATGTTTTTAAGGAAATTATGTAAGTACAATTTTTTTGTGTGTGTAAAAATGAATTCTTTAAAAACACTTACTCTTGATTTTGAGCAAACGAGGTGATATTTATAACCAAACTGCCTTCAGGCAATTGAAAGTTTAATCCTACACAGGAACATGGATTTGAAGATTCTGAAAAAAAAATTAAATAATTAATAAACCATAGTCTTTATAAATTTATATATTTATATTAAATTGTATTTTATAAATTTTTACTATCGAAAATATTTATATGGTGGGTTTAAATTTGTGTTCATGACTGATTGTATAATATTTCAATACTCACAAATATATTAAACTAGAACATTTAAGAAGGAAGACTAGACAGTATGACACTTTATCCAGATTATTCAATTTTTTAAAAACTTGTTATTGCAAATTATCATTGCAATAACTTGTTCTTGCTTGTTGATTGTTTTAAATTGTTTAACCATTGCAAAAAATTGATAAGAATTATTGGCACTGTATTATTGTGTGCAAATGACACTGCACAAGTCTTTTTCCCTGGTAGTTTCAATAATGTGTCAAGCTAACAGTATAGACATAGCTTGACATACTGCATCTTAGACCTATTCCAGTTTAATTTCTTTGGAATTAAAAAAAATAATTTTTGAATGAATTTTCTAAGTGAATTTTCTTTAAAAGGCTAACATTCTGCTGACTGACACAGTGACTGAAGCCTTAAATAAATTAAGTTATTACTGAGATGTCTTGCATTAGACAAGGTAAAGAGATTGTATATTTTTGTAAGTTATGTAATATTAGTTCATGAAGAATTTTTCTTTGAATATTACTAAAGCTACACAGGTATATTAATGGGCTATACATACAAATGCTTCATGGCTCCTTTTATTTAAAATTATGACTATAATTCAAAGTGTATTTTGTAAAATAATTATTTGATTGTGTTTTGCAACACAAACAAAACACAACTAGCTTATGCATTGCAGACTAATAGTAAATCCAATACATTTTTTGCCATTCCTGTTATCTTTTCTTCAGTACAATAATGACTGGTACAAAGCATATTTCTAGCAGTTATCTTCAACTATATTTTTAATTTATTGATTTGTGTATTTATCTATTTAATGCATACTTCAATGCATTTGTTATTGAGCGTATTATTTAATATTGTAAATAAAATTTAAAATATGAAAATAAATATCTACTTACTGAATAAACCACAATGTTGACTAATAGCAGATGGGGTGGAGGCATACAAGTACCATTTGCCAAGAATACCCTGGAATCAATCAGGTATATTGCTTTAAAAGTTCTATTACAATCTAAAAATAACTTTAAATTATTAATTGTATGGAAAAATTATTAGTAAACAAAGTTTGCTATAAATTTCAAATGATTTTGGCAGTTCTAAAAAAATTGATCAATTTTATTTTATTTTATCTTATAATAAGTGCAGTTTCTATTACACATACATCATGTAAATGTGTAAATGAAATCATTGATTGCATTTTTCTTGAACTGTTAGTTTATAAAGTTGACAGAAATTAATGCGTTTTTTAATATATATATATATATATATATAATGTGTATTAAAAAAGAACACATATAGGAAATTTTAGGATCATCAGTTATAAACTCTAAAATACAATTTAGGGGACTTTGAATGAGTGAACTAGAGTTGGCTTGTAAATGATCATAAGCTGCCCTTATTAAATTAAAGAATAATTCCTACTGATTGGCTGAAAAACTAGTTTATTGTTTAAATTTAACATGTAGTATAGAAATATCTACAAACAAATGAAAAAATAAGCTACTATTTGGCCAATATGTTCCAAAACGGAATATTTTATAAATTTTGTGAAATGAATTACATTTAATGAGGTTTGTGTAACACTTTATGCATTACATATTTAGGTTATATTCAAACATAACTCATTTTATAGTTTTCTATTTAGTTTAGTTAGCTATAGTAATAGTTTAGTCATATTTTCGTAAAAAGAACTTGTATTATTAGTTCAGGCAAATTCTGTTAACCTCAAAATCAGTAAGAAAAAGCTCCAAAAGAAAATTGTGACTTTTGAAAACACAAAACTTTTGTACACAGTTAAATACTTTGTTCTCTGGTTAAAGACCACACACAGTTAAAGACCATTTTATTCTTTGGTTAATGACTTTTTTTAAAATATGATGGTAAAACATGCACTGCAGTTGACTATTTAGGTAAATGAAAACATTCACTTTGGCGCATAGAATAGAAACACAGTTAGTGCCAACATATGATTCTTTATTATGTATACTCATAATAATGTGTCCATATGAATTAATTTAAAGACAATGCAGAGAATTGTCTGTACTCCCAATTATAATATTAACATATTTAACCCACTCGCAATCAGTTCTAGATCTAGTAATACTTCTTGTAAAGCATTGGGTAATGCAAAACACCAGTATGGGGGCATTTAGAAGTAAACCCTATTGTATTTACAATATTTTATTTACTCTTATGTGTTTACAGTGTTTAAACTGTAAAGTTTAGATAAGAAAATGTTTTTTTTAAGGAAATTATGTAAGTATAATTATGTAAGTATAATAAGAAGGCAGTCACCCACTTCTTCAATCACTTCTGTTTTTCATTAGTTGTTATATTCTGTCTCTACTGTTTCTTGCACTAGCTTCCACCATTTATAAAACCATCTTCCTAGGTAATTCTAGGTCTGCCACAACATTTCATTCCTTCTATTTTGACATCTAGCAAAGATTTGAAAAATATTCTGAATTTTGAAACAATTGTGAAAGGCTGATTTTTATTAGCATATATTAAGTTATTTTTCACTTTTAGTTTTTTTCTGGTATCATCCCTTGTCACTGGGTGACACTACCTCAGCACTAGGTAACATTTACATCACATACTTTAAAAGCCTGTTATTTTATTATGTGAGCTACTTATTTAACCATATATTTTATTCAAATTGTGGGTTAGTAAGATTTTCCAAATTAATTATTTTGTTATTGTTTACTATTCACTTGTCTCCAGGAATTGTTTCATTTTGAGGTATATTATTCATTTTTACTTTATAACAACAGATATCATCCTTGAAGAGTCAAAATATCAAGATAAGGAGACAAAATATTTAACAAAATTGTCTTATCTCTGGGTTAATGTATAAATTAAGAGTTGGCCAGTTACAATTGGTAACTTTGATGTTGTGCAGTAGTTACAAAAAAATTCTGTAAATATAATTTTATCATTGTTTCCGAAAATGAACAAGGTTTACAAATTTTTCATATGATCAAAGTGTTTTACAAAGATCAAAAATGTCTAGATTTAAACAAATGATAAGGTGTTAAATAAAGAAAAGGTTGTTTTTTGCTGTAACAAATAAATAAATAACTATATTGAACAATCACAGCAAAAAAATTCGAATTTGTGTAATAGGAGAGTATCTAAAAATAGAAACACTTTTGATATCAGCACAAGCAAACAAAATAACAACAAATTTGTATATTTTGTTGCTTTTTGGATTTGTATTAAACCACCAAAACAACAACTTGTTCAGAACAAAATTAACAATTCTTCTCTTATTTGTATAGACTGGCGCTTGTATTAAATATGGACATTTTTTATATTTGAAGCGAAACAGTAGGTAAGCGTGATAGGTGATGCATTAGAATTGTTGAAAAATATTGTTTGAAGATCTGTCTATTGACAAAGTAATAGTAAAATTGCTAATTATTTTATTTTTTAAAATTTGATAGTCATTACCAATTTAATAATATTTTTACAATTCATTGATGTTAACATTTAAAAATTAAGTGGTAGTTCTCTTACATTTCAATTAATTGTTTAATGTTTTACTTTTTAAATTTTTTATTGTTTTTTTCATTGTTTACTTTGTTTTAGTTTGTTTTGTGTTTTATGTTTGACTATTTTCAATTGGTGGATATTGTGGTTCAAAAACCAAATTAAAAAAAAAAACAATAAACAACTCAGGATATTATGTAATTCTAAGTTCTCTAGTAAGCTCTGATTGTTTGTATATTTTATTAGAATTGTATTTTTTTAGTCATGAATATTAGTGTTTTAGAGAATTTACTTATTAAGTGCAAGAATGTTATTGCATTATTTTAAAATTGCTTACAACTTTTCTTCTTTGAGTGAAAAACTTTATTACCATCTGTTAATGTAACATAAATTAATAAACTACAGTTTTTTGTGATTTTCAAATCGGTTCTTTTAACAACTCCAAAGTTTTATTTTATAGAGGCTAAGTTTCAAATAATATTGCATATTGTGTTATAAGTACTGCATTTTATTTTCTATTAAACTTTATTAATATCATTAAGGGTTTTCCCTTGTTGTTCTAAAAATTGTATACATAATTATTTATCTACTAACTCACCATCTTGATACTTGTTTCAACTATTCAAAGTATTGTGCTGTATTTATTGTTTATCATATATAAAAAATGGGTTTTGCATTAACTTACATGACAATGGATAAATTCTGCACAATACTTTGATTACTGAGAACAGTCTTTTTAATAGAGCAGAACAAGAATATAGGAGACCTTATGTCAACATATTCATAACTTAGCAATATTTATTAAACTGAATTACCAGTGCAAAATGAGCTAATACTCACTGGAAATGAATCCCTAGGTGCAACATTAATATTTGGGCAAATTTTACTTGCTCGTGCGCATCCAAAAGCAGTCACACTGGCTGACAGACCAGCCAACACAATGAATAAGACACTAGAAAAAATACAATTGCATTATTAAAGGCTTTCTGACTTTTCTACTAATTAAACACAGTTTGACAATAAATGAATCTCGTATTTTCACACAAAAAACCCAGATTCCCAGTTAAAGTGAGTATTTTTTTAAACTTCTCTAGCAGTGAGGCATTAGTCATTATTATGTAAAAGTGAAACTTTGAATAACCATCAGAGTTGGGTCAAAACAACTAAATCACTACTCACTAAATAACAAATTATATAAACAATATTATACATTATAATTTATCAGTTACAGCTGCAACTGACAATTTGAGCAACTTGAGTTTATTGCAGGTGATCAAAATGTGACTGACTCATCAATAAAATATTTTGTCACAATGCAGTGGTTAGTAATAAAGCAAAAATTATTTTTCACTGCAATTTTCAATGGTTACACTAAATATTGGGAGCAGTATGTATTGTACTAATAATTATTGTTTGTACTTCTATTTATTTATTGCTTTAGGTTTTTCTGAAACAGCTATGTATAAGAAAATATAGTACAATGGTACTTAATTACTGTAATTAACATTTGGATTGATGTTTAAGATAAAATTTTTGGTTAAAAGAGTTTTGGTTGGCACTGTACTTGATTTGCAGCACTGTACCTGTAACTGGAATTTCTAAAATACTGGTTACAAAATAATAATTATTTCAGAAAAACTCAAAATAATTCCTTATGGCTCAGATATCATTCATATATTGTTGAATGTGTTCATTCCCTTTATAAAAATACAAAACTAAGATGTAATTTCTAAAATGGTAGAAAAGTATTATTTGTATGATATTATATCTGAAGGTTTCACTTGAATCTATTAATATTTTTTTTTTAAATCAAAGTATTATTTAAGGAATATATTATTAAAGGAAAGGGAGAAAATAGTTAATTTTAAAAGTCTTTTAAAAAAGACAAAAAATAACTAGATTTGGTCTTACCTCAAGTTTTTTAAAGTATTCATCCTTAATACCTCAAGATGCTTTGAAGAAATATTCAGTTAATGTATATTTATACTAACAATAATAATGCAACAAATGGTTCAACAATAATGAAATACAGTGTCATAAAATAATTAGAACACACATTTTTACTAATTGTTCCTTATTAGTTATGTATTAGTTTACATACTGTCATTTTTGTCATGTGCTTGTTTCTTTCTTTTGTACAGTAAAATGTTTTATTTACTTTATTTCTGCGTAGTTGTTACTCTTTATTCTGCACAATAAATTATTCATAATTGTTTATACTGTGAATGTTTCAATCTAATCTCTTCATAGTGTTTTGTATAAAATAATGCTAAACTACACAAGTAGGCTCATTTACCTCAACACTATTCCTATAGTGTACTTTACATTAACCTTATGAGACAAAAGTTAATATGTAATTCAGTGCCATAATTAAATCTCTCTTTTACAATTTTTTATCTTGTTTTACTTTAAAAAAAATTAACTGTTTATTTCACGGCTATTTTATTTCTATATAATAATATTTAGTTACCTAAAATTTTAATTTTAGTGTGTAGCTTTTACTGTGCTCAGTTTATTTTTTAAAATTTTGGTCTTGTCTAGTCCTGAACAGCTCCAAGAGATAGAGTGGTCTTCTGAGTGGCCCTTCGTCAGTGAAGAAGATTTCCATGAATTCTTAGCTTTGTTAATTCTTCTTAGGTTGTAATTTTGGCTGAGATTATAGATTATTTTGTGTTCTTTTTATTTGTCTAAGAAAAAAGTTTATTTTAGGAGCACTTTTAATTAACAGTGTGTTGAAGTTGTTATTTTTAAAGCATGTTTTAAATTTAAATTAATGATTCCTTATGTTATTTTATTAGAGAATTAACACTTTGGATCCTTGATTTTAACATTATGTTAATTATACTCATTAATGTATAATGTGTAGGAATACACCAACTTATGCTAAATCACTGTGTAACTAATTGTGATATAACTTGAAGATTTAAAAAAACTACTTTATATTTTATAAAAACAGATAAAAATCTAAACCATTTGTCTTATTATAGTTACAAAATAAATAAGGAATTAGGAAATTTTGAGAAGAATACAAAAAAAATAGTGACCATTAAAATGAAAAAACAAATTAGTTGATTTTGATGAACATCCTTGGACAAGAGTTGCTATCTAATATGTCTTGACTCTTTTTCATAATCAGTAAATTAAAAAAATATATCCAAGAGAAACACAACATTAGAGCAGTTATGTATGAAAATATATAATATAATTGAACTTTGCTCTATGAATAAATTAATTGAAGCAGGATGGTCAGTTTCATGCTCAACATACATAAACAAGGTATTCATGTGTTTAGCAAAATGTCGACTCAAAATAAAAATATAACTGAAGAAAAACTGTTGGAACACTTCCTTAGTAAGCTGAGTGATTTATTACACGTAATGCGAAAAACTACAGATTGTTAATATTTTGCATATTAAGTTAGGTGTTTAGCCCATAAATATTTTTTCTAAAATATAATACTTCTAAAATATAATTTCTAAAAACTTAAACATTTTAGAAAATTTATGGTGCTTTGAAATCGTACTATGAAGCATTAAGAGGCAATATCCTAAAAGTTCAAAAGATGAATCCACCATGGTTGGGAAAGCTAGGGACAGATCTACAGATGCATTCAGGAAAAGAAAACCTATAACTGTTTTCTTTTTTTTAATTTTTATAAACTTTTTCCTCAAACTAAAACATTTCCATAATTAACATAACTATCATAATAATGATTTTGCAAAGTGGTAGTTCACGTGGTTTCTCTTGGATCATAAAATCTGTAAAGAAAATTTAAGAAGAAAGCGAGGTGAACTTCATGGCTGCAGAACCAGGTGAATGCAAATGAGATGGAGGGGAGATTATACTGTGCAATGCTCTAGAAAACCAGGCTGGTTGCCTACACCAAGGAAAGAAATGTGAATATTTGTAAAGTAAGAGCTAAGTTTAGTTGCCTAAACTAAGGGCAAGAAAAATTCTTATACAACTTTCACCTAATATTCTTCTTTCTTTTTCTCTTATGTTTTTACAGTCACCCACTTCACTTCTGTTTCTCATTAGTCTTTACATTCTGTCTCTAATGTTTCTTACACTAGCTTCCACCATTTATAAAACCATCTTGCTAGGTAATTCTAGGTCTGCACAACATTTCATTCCTTCTATTTTGACATCCAACATCTGCTTAACTTTTATTATTTCTTCTCCCAATCTATCAGTACTTCAGTTAATACCTGAAGACCATAATTCTTCAAGTATACTACTTAGTAATTTTTGTGCCAACTTCTTTCATATATTTTTTAATTTTTGATCTTATGACTTCTGATCTTTTTAATCTCTCAAATGTGAATAAAGTTGATCATAGCCAATTATATTGTTTGTAAATGGGTGGAACAGAGTATGTCATCATAGCATGGATCTTGATTGTAGTACTTTAGACTTATTTGTTTATGTTTCAAGCTGGATGAATTGTGTAGCTATAACAGTTTGTCACCAGATCTCAGTCTGATGTAGGTCACTTTATACTAACATTTTCATTAGTCTGCATTATTATATTTATTGTTTCTATGTTTATTCAAATATTTAGGATGCAACAATTCAATCTGTTGTATGCAGTAACACTGTACACAATGGGAGGTCCCAAATAAGTAGGTTTACATTCGTCATATTACAGTATTATATTTTATTTCTTATCACTTTCAACTGCTACTATCTAGCATAACACCTGTACTATAAATGTATTCTCTTACTTTTTCCTAATGTTTATATAACACTAATTTTGCTTAATATGTTACTATATATAAATTAACTGGTGAAAAACTTTGCATGAAATAGACTATAATAATTCTTTTGTTCCAGTCATTTCACATGCATTTTTTGGTGCTATATCTTGTACTAATTGTTTACATTGATAAGTGATAAAGAGTTACTTTGTAAACATATATCAAGTCTAGCATTGCCCATCAAAAGTAGCTTTTCTCTTGAAACTTACACTGTTTCAATAATGTAATAATTTATAAACATAAAAAAAATATATTAATAACAGCAAAACCATCTAATCCAAAAAATTCGTGATTATTTTTTTACCGTGAATAAGAAAAAAATATCATGTCCAGAATACATGCTTTATTGACTTAAAACGTGATGCTTTCAGATTATAAAGTCCAAAAACGAATATAACCCCAATGAGACTTTAATGGGTACTCTGAATGTATTAATTTTTTAAATATGAAGAAAATTGTTTCAATTTTTCACGCTACACGTTGGTCGATTTTGAAATTCTTTTTACATGAGCACATTACTATACATTACTATTACATTACAGATAATTAATAATAAATGTGTTTTCTCATATAACCATTTCATTATTATTTGAGCTGTAGAATATTTTTTTCTAATTTCAAACTTGTATACATCTCTTTCACACCATTAGGGAGTGAATTCTGGAAAATGCAGAAACATATGTTTAATTATTTGGATTTTCATTTTTTTTAATTGCAAAAAATATGATAAAAATTCAATCTTTCTAATTAAAACTTTTGTACCTACTTTTCAAATCTTTTGAGATGGAATTTTTTAAAATGCTGAAATATTTGTTTTTTAGAGTTTTTTTTAACACTAAGTTTCATGAAAATCTGTTAAACTTTTTTTTTCTAATGCAAACATTTGTATCTATTTTTCAACCCTTTATGAAATGAAATATGGAAAATGCTGACATGTATATGTTTTATTATTTGTGTTTTAAAGTACTTTCACTTAGTTTCTACAACATGTGTTCAAACAAAAATTTCCAGTATCAAACAAAATTCTCCCTGAAGGTGATGAGTAATGAAGAGTGTGTTTATTTTTGTTTTAAGGTAATTTTATTTATAATCCAAATTAAAATATATTTTTCCCAATGCTAACTTTTACAAACCCTCTCCCATATAAATAATGAATTCTGGAAAATGCTGAAATACATGTATCATTTTTTATGTTTTTGAATATTTAAGTTAAGTTCAAAAAAAAATATATTATTTTCTTTCATTACAAACTTTTATACCTTATTTTTACTACCTTCGGGGTTGAATTCAGAAAAATGTGAATTTTGTTTCATTATTTTTGTGTTTTAGTGTATATTTGTTATGTTTCAAAAAATCTTTTCAAACAAATATTTTTCAATGCAAAATTTTATATTTTTTTTTGCCCCTTTATATGATAAATTATGGAAAATAATGAAATACGTATTTTGTAATTTTTGTATTAGAATATTTCTATTAAGTTTCAAGAGAATGCAACAAAAAATATTTTTCGCCAATGTACCTTCCAAGAAAAATATATTTCTTCCAACAAACCTCTTTTTTTATATTTTTACACCATTAGGAGAAGAATTCAGAAAAATGTTGAAATATGTGTTTCATAATTTGTGTTTTAAAATATTTATGTCAAATTTGAAGAAAATCCAATACAAAATATTTTTCTCTCTACAAACATTTATATCTCTTTTTTACATTTTAACTCTTTAGGGTATGAATTCGGAAAAACGTTGAAATACATGTTTTATTAGTTATATTTTAGAGCATTTATGATTATTTTTTAAAAAATCCAAATTATTTTTCCCCAAATGCAAACGTTTATACCCCTTTTTATCCTTTTACAGGATGAATTATTGAAATCACATGTTTCATAATTTGTGTTATAGAATACAATACAAAAATATTTTTCTCCAATGCAAACATTTATACCTTTTTTTAAATTGTTTATTCTTTTAAGGGAAGAATTCGGAAAAATGCTGAAATACATGTTTCAATATTTGTGTTTTAAAATATTTATGTTAGTCTTAAGAAAATCCATTACAAAAATATTTGTCAACATTGCAAATATTTATAACTTTTTTGTTTTTTTTTCTTTTAAGGGATTAATTTGTATAAATAATTTTTTTTCCGATAAAAACTGCTATTACCCTTTATTTACCAAGTTTGATGTTGAATTATGGAAAATTATTTCTTAGTGAGCATCTACGTTATGAAAAGAACATGTCCAAAAAATTTCAAGTCTCTAGGTTTAGAAGTTTTTACTCTATGTTGATTCTGATCAGTCAATACTTCGCATATGTTTAAAGATCAAAGACATATGTATAAAAGACTCTTATATGTATAGAAATAAAAAACTGAGAGAAAAGAAATAGCCTGTTAGTACAAACGTACTGACAAGTGCCATGTTGTATATATACTAGTGTTTTGAAGATACCATAAATTGAACTAATCTAAATTGCAAAAACTCTTTTATCAAAAACTTATATTTTTATATTAGGGCCTATTTATAAAAATAATAAAATGATGGATGACATAATAAAGTAGAATTTTACAATGTTATTTTTTGTTTGTTTTATTTTATATAATCCAGAAATAAGTAGCTTGTTCACCTTTTGACTCTCTCTCTCTCTCTCTCTCTCTCTCTCTCTCTCTCTCTCTCTCTCTCTCTCTCTCTCTCTCACACACACACACTCTCACTCTTTATATCTATTTATCCCCAGCAAAAAACGAACAAGGTTATAATCACTGACCTCTCTTTGTATATATATATATATTATTATTATTATTATTATTATCTGCATATAGACCCTGTTGTCTCCGACTCATGTCTTGTTCTTTCTAATCCTCCATACCTCCCTCATCCTGTCCCCATGGATCCTCTTCCGCTCCTCTGTCCATTTTACCCCTGCCCTCTTTGGGATTTCATTCTCTGGGACCTTCCAACCGAGCATCTTTCTCCTGTATGCGTTCCTGTCTTCAACATCTGTTGAGTCTATTTCTGCATCATGTACTTATATATATATATATATATATATATATATATATATATATATAAGACATAATATATATATATATATATATATATATATATATATATATAAGACTTTTACAATTAATTATTGTATAAAAATTCATCTTTATAGCTGTTTTTTGAAACACTGTTACTACGCTGTAAATTAATTATTTTTATTAGTTGTTTGCACTCCAACCATAATAAAATAAAGATATTTAAAAGTGATGTGAGAAATATGTGTTAGAAATATGTTGACGGATTTATAAGAACAACAAACTAGGTTAACAAAAAACATTAAAGATTACGTAGAACATAGTTTATTAGCTTGCATGATAAAATTTATAAATCAATCTTTATTACAATAAAACTGTAATAAGGTCAAAATTACACTCTTGACTCCTCATAAGGGCAAGTTTTATGGGCCACCTTTTGTAAACTATTATATGAAAGTCTATTATCTTTTAAAATGCTTTTCACATCTCTGATGGCGGGATTTGGAGCAATAGTTGTGCGAGATAGGAACCACAGTATTGGTACAGTAGAACCTGAAAAACCAAAGTGGATTTAGTTTTAAAAAGAAATATATAATAGCTTGAAATAATTATAAAACACTAACGCAAACTAAGTACAGCCTAACAAGAAAGAGCCAAATTTAGATGGTTATGGCTACTGAAGAGTTCTGGAAAAGAAATGTACAGATATTTCCAGTCAATATCTAGTGACCTTTGACTTTGCAAGCGTGCAGGGCATTTACTTTTGCAGAACCATAATATTTTGGAGAGGAACCTATTAGGTTCATGCAATAAGTTCTCAAGAAAAATAATCAAGGCCCTCTCAAAACGAAAACTTGAAAAAATATTTTTTTAAAAATAATGTTATTAATTCATTTTTTTTTTTGGTCTCTTAATATTTTTATATTTAATATAATGTATTCAGTACCATTACTATAATCAGTATACTCCTACTAGTTATCCACCTTCACTATGAGTTTATTCCTGTTACTGTAATAAATTAATATTAATTAAGAAACCTGGAACTTTAACTTTGGTGGTTATCCTTTCCTAGTAAATTATACCTGGATTAGTTTTAAAATGTTATTCATCAAATTCCAAAAAATCAGCATATTATATAAGGCAAGTTTTTTTCTAACATGAAAGTTTTTCTAATTTGAAATCATAAAAACTCAACAAAAATCAAAAATTATTTCATGATTTTTTTGAAGTAATCACTGTTTTTCAAGGCCATATTAACACTATAATATGCAAGTTTCATACCATAACAAACTAATGAATACAGAAAAAAACAATAAGTAATTAATATAGCCTACTAAACAAAATTGTATTAAACTCTTTTTAAGTTTTTATTAAACTCTAACCTTTAAGTTAAACCTTGTTCCTCTTTGTTTGGTTCTGGTTATTCATTAGGTAAGCTTTAAAATGTATGCAATAAAAAAAATAATTTAACAATAATTTAATTTAGGTTGTGTTTCTTGTTATCTTTAAGTTTTGATGGCATTATTGAAGAAAGTAGTCTTTACAGTAAATGAGAGTCTTTAAGATAAATCACTTTAGAATATTGAGTAAGTATATGGATCACTTGTGAATCACTACATAAATTACTTTTATTAGAACACTCACAAACTTACAAATTATGTTTTTGTTACATAATAAAAGAACTAGTGCATAGGACGTCTGGTCACAAGACCCATGACCTTTAGTGCCCTGCCCAGAAGCAGCTGTCAACAAATTTTGCCTGCTATCATAATCACTTTAAACTAGCAAGCAAAAGGGACAGTATGTGTATTTTTTATGCTTTGGAATGATTCTTCTTCCTAGTTACACACAGTACAAATTTTTAGGCTATACAAAATTTTACAAACACAAGCATAGATTAACCATAGTCTTCAAAAGAGTAGCCTTCTATAGTTTGCATTCATTAGTTAAAGAAAGGCAATATCAGAATATGTCTAAAACAGATTAACATTGTTGCTGCTTGAATAAAATTTTTATGATTTACGACTTACTTTTTAACATGTACAAAAAACCAGTGTTGACTTTTTCAAGGAGTGCTGTAGATAGAAATGCATTGGTGCAGTTGTGTTTGAAGAAAAATATTAATAATGTTAGAAGATTTATAACATAAAAGCCAATTAATTTATCTGGTTTGTGATAATGAAGGGCTTGTAGATGCTAATTAAATATGAGCCATAACATTAAATAAAAACCGGAGATATAAAATTAACAATAAAGAAAAATTAATAGAAGAATTATACATACTTCGTTTTACGTCAACCGAGCAAATATAATAAAGCAAATAGCTCTTTCCATCATCTGTTCCTAGACGAGCAACAGTAAATTGAGGTGAGTTACCTGAAAACATACATTTAGTTATTTATTTAATGTGAGTTAAGATTCATATCCCACATGTGTTCTAGGAATAAAAATATATTCAAATGTAAAAAAAAACAAGCTGTATTAAAAACTTATTTACCTGAGACTGAATGACTAACGATTCTGTAATTAACAAGATAACAATTGAAATAGCCAATACACACTAGTGAGCTCAAAATTTTATTTATGTTATGTTTCTGACTTAAAATGAAATGATCATAGGCTATTTCAAATGCAGTCAAAAAAAATTTGAATAAAGTATTATTTAATTAGTACATTTGAAAATATTGCATAATATGTTACTCATCAGCAGTAGTATAACTTGAGACAACTACGCCCCATCAACAACATTGGTTGACGCTTCATCCAAAATAATTTTCTAAGATTAAAATTTACACAATCTGCAGATAGACTCTCCTTGATCAATTATTTTATGTTTTTTTAAATAATAAAAGTCATAAACCATAGATTTGTCAACAATAATTTGAAAAAAAATAGTTCCATATTTATATTAAAAACAAAATTTTTCATAATGACATCAACATCATTTAATATTGAAAACACAAACCATATAAGTGGTCAACAAACAATTTTTTTATTCACTTATAGATTGTAGAAACATAACTTTTTCTACAATCTATTAAAAATGAAACTAATTATATTAATCAATCTTAGCATGCAGATGTCTCAGGAAAATAGAGGAAGTGAATTTGCAAAAAGCTAAGTTTGTTACCCAACAAAAACCAGTAATCCATTTAAATACAGGGACCATATAGATTATTAAAAATTCGAAGGTCTCTGTCTTAAATTTTTATGGAAATCTAATTATAACATAATTTATATTTGGGTAAATAAGTGTTTTAATTGTTCAAAATTTATTTTCATAATTTCAATACAATTTAAATATTTTAGGTGGTGAATAATGCCATAATCAAATTTTCATCAACCATAATATATTTTTGCCTATTTTGAATGAAATAAAACAAACATTATATGAATGTTATGGAACTAAACACACACACACACACACACACACACACACACACACACACACACACACACACACACACACACACACACACACACACATACACACAAATATATATATCGAAAATCTTTGTTTAATATCCTGGAAGAACATGGACTTGATCCTAAAACACTGCGACTGATCAAACAAACACTGACAGGCACAATCGCTAAGGTGAAATTTATGGGGGAAATTTCCAAACCCTTCCTGATCACAACTGGAGTTCGCCAAGGAGATGGACTCTCGCCTCTCCTTTTCAATCTGGTGTTGGACAAAGTTATCAGGGAATGGGAGAAAGAATTAAAAATTGAAGGACACTGGAAACCAGTTTGACTTGGACGACCTAAGGACAACACAGAAATCGCATGCCTAGCTTTTGCAGATGACCTGGCCATACTCACAGATAATGAAACTAGAGCAATTAAACAGATAGAAGTCCTAAAGGAAAGTTCAGAGAGGGTCGGTTTACAGATCTCGTTTAAAAAAACCGAATTCATCTGTACAAAATTAAATATTCAAGAACTAAACACAAAATATGGTAAGATAAACAGAGTCAAGCACTTCAAATATCTGGGAGAAATTCTTGAACCCACAGGTGGCGAGAAGGCTGCGCAAAAGGTTCGGCTACTGAGAATGAAGTGGGCTCTTGGTATAACGCGTGATATCTGCAATAAGAGATGTATGTCGACGCACACAAAAATCAGACACTACAACACAGTCATAAAACCGGAGGTATTATATGCAAGCGAGACTCTAGCACTCCACAAAAAAGCTACCGTGGAGGGTATTTTGAAGGAAGAACGCAAAATCTTGAGGAAGGTCCTTGGCCCGAGATTAACAGAAGATGGATACAGGTTGCACTCCTGGAAGACCACAGAGAAGATATCGAACCTGGCAGCAGATATCAGAAGAAGGAGGCTTCGGTTCTATGGACGCATCAGTAGACTCCCAACAACGAGACTTGCCAACAGAATCCTTAAGTATATACAAGGTGTCAAATCAACAACATCGTGGATCGCACAAGTCAGAATAGACCTACATGACGCAGGAATAGACTCAACAGATGTTGAAGATAGACACGCATACAGGAGAAAGATGCTCGGTTGGAAGGTCCCAGAGAATGAAATCCCAAAGAGAGCAGGGGTAAAATGGATGGAGGAGCGGAAGAGGATCCATGGGGACAGGATGAGGGAGGTGTGGAGGATTAGAAGGAACAAGACATGAGTCGGAATGCTTTGCGTGATCCAACAGGGTCTATGCGCAGATAATAATAACATATATATAAAACCGGAGGTATTATATGCAAGCGAGACGCTAACACTCCACACAAAAGCTACCATGGAGGGTATTTTGAAGGAAGAACGCAAAATCTTGAGGAAGATCCTTGGCCTGAGATTAATAGAAGATGGATACAAGTTGCACTCCCGGAAGACCACAGAGAAGATATTGAACCTGGCAGCAGATATCAGAAGAAGGAGGCTTCGGTTCTATGGACACATCAGTAGACTCCCAACAACGAGACTTGCCAACAGAATCATTAAGTATATACAAGGTGTCAAATCAACAACGTCGTGGATCGCGCAAGTCATAATAGACCTACATGACGCAGGAATAGACTCAACAGATGTTGAAGATAGACACGCATACAGGAGAAAGATGCTCAGTTGGAAGGTCCCAGAGAATGAAATCCCAAAGAGAGCAGGGGTAAAATGGACGGAGGAGCGGAAGAAGATCCATGGGGACAGGATGAGGGAGGTGTGGAGGATTAGAAGGAACAAGACATGAGTCAGAGTGCTTTGCGTGATCCAACAGGGTCTATGCGCAGATAAATATATATATATATATATATATATATATATATATATATATAAAGAAACTTTTAGTACTACTTTTTCTTAATAGCATGATTTGTGATCATTTCATAGTTACAGCCCTAGTAATATCAAGATGCCCAACCTTATACAACTAATTTTTAAACAGAAATTTGCTATAGAACCTTGGTGATTTTTCAGATAAAGAGCTGCTTCCACATTTCTGTTAATAAAAACAGAGTATAACTTTGTTTGGAGATTTTGTTTATACCATCATTTAAAACAACATGGAGAGATACTTTGTTATTAATATATCAACTTATTAATAATAATTACATACTACATGGATACTAACCATCTACAGAGACAACGCTGTAAACTGCAGAGTTGTTGCATGTTGGTATGGGAGTTGCTACATAATTATCTACTAACTTTGTGAATTTTTTAGTTCTGAAACAAAGTTACAAAAGTATTTGTTTTTAATTTTCTTATGGAAGTTAAATCCAGATCAAAAAAGTATTCAGATTATTCAAAAAGTCTCGAAGTGATTAAATTTTCTAAAAAGGACAGTGAAAAATATTGCAGAACATACATTTTATATATATTATATATATATATATATATATATATATATATACAGAGAAAGAGAGAGAGAGAGAGAGAGAGAGAGAGAGAGAGAGAGAGAGAGAGAGAGAGAGAGATTATTGAACTATCTCTTTTATTTTGAAATAAAAAATTGATTTTAAACAGTTTTCTCCATACATTTTTGAATATGGGTACTTATTTGTTGAAACACACTAACCAATTTTGTTTTATTATTTATTTTACAAATCATTAATTTTTTTTCATTTTAAATTTTTTGAAATTATGAATTTATTTTTATAGCCATTCATACAAAATAAAATTCGTAGGTCTGCATTAGTTAAATTCTCTTAAAATTTGTCCATTGCTGATTTCCTATGATTTTCTTCATTATCTCCTGATAATGAATTTTGAACAACTTTTGACAATGGAGATGTGATCATTCATTTAGTTGTCCAGTCACTTGGGTGTCAGAAATTTGGCTTATCCTGATCAATATAGCAGCTACAATAGAGCAGCAACTGATGGAATATATATCAGTTTACATATCATTGTAGTGAAGAGCTGTATCCTGTAGAAAATAGCTTTGAACTGGATGACTGATCTTAGCAGTCCAGTTTAGATTGAATCCATCAGGTCTAAGGATGTAAACCCTGATTACCTAAATGGGCTCACACTTTATCAGTGCAGGTATAGCTGGATTATACCCATATTATAATGTAACTTATTTTATAATTTCCTTGGATTAGTTTCCTACTCTTTTATATTTTTGATTAGGTCTCTCTTGGCCAATCTTATTCTGAACCTGATACTACTGGAGTATTTAAAACCTAAGAGTCTTTCACTTTCATTCTACTCTATTCTTCTGCTATAGCAATTATGTGTAAAGTAATTATAGCAAAGAGCTTTTAGTAATTAGTGTAATAAACTAACTGATTCCTAACTCTAAGTCCTTAGTTATAAATTCCATCACTAGTTCTGTTTGTGGGAGCAGCTACTCATATGATCATACAAGGCTTGTCTACTTGGCCCAGGATGGTACAGGAAGCCATCAAAAGATAGTCAATTTCTAATTGTAGATAACAAACTTTTACTTGTTAAGTTTTTAGGCAAAATTCTTGTGTAAAAATCAGACTATAAACCACTAAAACATACTGAACACTATTTATTGGCTGTATGGAAACATACAGAAGACAAAATCTATCAACTGGAAGCAACTGTTGAAACATTACAAGAGGAAAACTTTCCTAAATGATTGGTTGTGAAACAGTTTTAAAAGATCTTCGGAGTTAATTTAAGTGTCTAGTAAAAAAGACAGAATAAAATGCAAAAAGCAGAGTCACCTCTTAACAAAACATCTCATCAGCAAGAAATAAATGAAACAACCTTTTGAAAGTAAATAAAGTTATCGAAGAAAACTACATTTTTATAATACATTCTTAGCAATTAGTTCTCTGTAGTTAGTACTTTAACATTCTTTGCAAATATAAAAAAAAGTAAAAATAAACTAAAAAGTGTGAACAACCCAATTAGCTTCTAGAACTTGTGAAAATATAGTACAAAGTTTTAAAATAAAACAAGTATTTTGAGTGAACCACAATTTTTTATTATAACTTTATGACAGTATAAGGAAGATAAAGAAAAAAAACATACCTCGACCAAATTTTGTAAATGAAATCAAAGCATAATTTTTTTAAATGAAATAAAAGATTTTACCATGTTTTAACATGGTAAAGAAATGGTCGTATAGTACATGTAATCAATTTTAAAATGATAGCAAATGATGAAGTTGAAATTAATAAAACAGAGAGAGAGAGAGAGAGAGAGAGAGAGAGAGAGAGAGAGAGAGAGAGAGAGAGAGAGAGAGAGAGAGATGATTCATACTACTATTTTTCATGCTCTTGAAAGAAGGTAATCATTTGTACAGTGTCTATATATGTAATAATACAATAAAAATGTATATGAGAAAACTCATGTATTTTACTGTCCTAAAATTTACTGTAAAAATGTACTGTCCTAAAATCCTAAAATTAAAATTGAAGCTCCAAGGAAAAAGAGAGATGTACTTCAATATAAAAAATGAAAAAACTTTTGGCATACAAAGAATTATTGTCAAAGACGAACAAAATGTGTTAAATGTAGTAAAAATAAAGTCAGGAAATATCATTAAACTAAACCTTATACCCATTCTTCACTATGGTATTTTTGAGGGAATAAAAATCACAGTTGATTATTGTGGATTTTGACTTACTTCATTATTAAACAACTAGTTATTGTTATTGATAAAATATTATATTTTTTTTTTAAAAAATCACATTCAGATTGATTGTGATTGGGCCAAAGCCTGGCATTAAGCTGTTGTAACAGAAAACTTCCATTTTACACAAATAAATCTTACAGTAGTGTTGTCCAGTTAATTGAAACGTTTGGCTGCTTGAGCTTGTGGAAATAACCTATACTATTTTTAAATAAATCAGGCACTTTGAGTGCCTATACCATATTGTTTCAAATAGATTTTTTTTTGTGTTTAACGTCCGACTATTGTGCACACTTGGGCTAATGCAGATGATGGGATGATTTATAGCATATGAAAATGCCAAGCCCTAGCCGGGAATCGAACCCAGGTCCTCGGGGTGAAAGCCCATTACGCTATGAACTAGGCCACTGAGGCGGCGTGTTGTTTCAAATAGAACTACAAAACTTTGAAGTAGATTAAAATTTACTAACCATTGTATTTAACAAATATAAAGGTTTTTGTATTTTTCAAGTTGTCTTGCCATGGATAGAGGACAAAATTGGCATTTTAATGAAACAGATATTTAGTCAATCAGAAATTTGTTTAATTTCTGTTTTATCTTTTCAAATGCATAAAATTAAAAAAATAAATAACTAAACTAAGAAGTGTATAGACAATCCATGTGGCATTTAGAGCTTGTCAGAATATAGTATAAAGTTTTAAAATAAATCAAGTATGTTGAGGAACAACCACTTCTTAAAATAAATATAAAACAGTTTAATGAAACCTAAAACATGCTAGAAATTGTATTTAACAAACATAGAATTTGGTATTGAAATATGTCAAGCCAAATCCCGCTGAAAATGGCTTTTTAATGTTGTAGATAAATAAATGAGATTTTAAATGCTCACAATTTTTTTTTAAGTAGGTGTATAGCAGTTTATATCAACAAAAAAAGTTTTATCAAAAATTCATGAAGCTGTTCTGCGAAAAGCTAATAAAGCATATAAAAAAATAAGATTTTTACATTCTATTGTAGAAAGAAACGTTTTTTTTAAACCACTTAGAAAAATTTTTATTCAACCTTATTGCACATGGGATATATTAATTTTGTAGGTCTTGTTGCTCTTGAGATACAGTGATCAGTGACATTGGCTTTTGTATGTGGTATTGTATAGTTTTACTGGGGTGCTGTAAGATTGATGGAATTTAGTCTGGATTAGTGAAAAACTAAAGTATAACATCAAAAACATAATAATGAGTAATTACTAATTTAAAGTCGGGAAAGTCCAATAAATTCTTGTATGATGCTAGAAGATTTTAGATGGGTATCCATTTTAATCAAAAGATACCCAGGTGCATAAGCTACAATAAAATACCAACAATATAATGAAAATTATCATGTCAGGGAAATATGATTATGTTTAATTCCAAAAAAATAATTACAGGAATCTTCACCGTATTATTTTGTGGTCTTATGCAGACAAGTTTTCACTCAACAACTACTTCTCTCATGCATTAGTTCCTTGTTGTAAAACAGTACTCATCACATCCTTAGTCAGATTCTATAAAACTCACTCATTGACATATCAAAATACTCAGCCTTTAACCAGACATCCCCCAAGGGTTACTAGAAAATTTCAAATTTACCTAATATTTCTTTATTTTCAACTTTAAAAAAAACTTCAAATAAAATACAAATTTATAAATTGTTCTATTTTAATGAAATTTAGTTTAATGAAGTTTTTTATACTCTTGTTCACAAATATCAGAAAACTTTTTTAAACATAATATTTTAGGGGTTTCAATTTTTTTAGTGATCTTACCTCAACATACTCAGTACTAATTTTTAGAATATATCTAAATTGGTTTACTTGTTTAACTTAATGATAATAAAGCAAAAATATAAAATAAATAATAGTAATAATAAAATAAATAGTTTTACACAATTTTTGTAAAACTACCCTTAATGAATTACTAGGGGGTGAAATAGGTAATGTTTAACTAAATATGTGAAATAAAGATTTAAGATAAAATACTAAATAAATAATTGTAAATAAAAAGATCCTAAAGGAAGACCATTTGTAACTTCTTTGCAGTAGTTTTTTTTTGCTGCAAAACAGTTTTTGTCACATCCTTAGTTTGATTCTATAAAACTTTATGTAGTCGCTTACTTAGTCATTCACATATTCAAATACACAGAATTAACCAAAAATTCCACAAATATGATTTGATAGTGGGGGTTACTAGAAAATTTCAAAATTATCTTATCTTTATTTATTTTCAACTTTTAAACAAAATACTTAAAATAATTTAGTAATTTGTTCTAGTTTAATGAAACTGAGTTTAATAATGGAGTTTCATATATTTTTATTCACAAGTATGATACAAAATTTTTAAATTTTATATTTTAGGGGTTAAAAGTTTTAAGCGATCCCACTCCCTAACCTACTTAGTATTTATTTTCAGAATATTTCTGAATTGGTTTATCTGTTTATCTTAACGGTATTAAAGCAAATATAATAAAAATATAAAATTTTAGTAAATCTATTCTTAATGAATTACTACAGAAATGAATAGGTAATGTTTAACTAAAATATGTGAAATAAAAATTCAAGATAAATTATTTCTTGAAGTAAATAAAAAGATTCTAAAGGGAAAAACCATTTGTAACCTTTAAAAAATACTTATTTTTTATTTAGAATTTTAAAAATGTTTTCTTTTGTCGAAATTTAATGAAACTATAGGTACACTAGTACACTGATTAATATATAAGAAGTTTTAATATTGTTTGTTACACTAACTGATTTAAATATTTATGACACTAAAAAGACAGTGTTATAATAAACACAAAGTGGGCAGGGGGTTTCTCTCCTTAAGTATATATAACTGCTCAATACACAAATTTCCATGTTAATGTTTTTTCTTAGAATTTAAAATTTTTATTTTAATCTTGTTAGAATTTTTTTAAACTTGAAGTTTAATTTTAAGACTTGATAAGCATTTTAAAAATAACTTACTTTTGATCTTGAGCAAATGATTTAAAACTTAATGATGAATTTCCTGGTATTACTTGAAGGCTACCTCCAACACATGTGCAAGGGAATGTAGCTCCTAGAAAAATGAAAGTTATAATAAATTTGAAGATTAATTTAATATTTTTAAATTATCTTAAGTAACTAAGAAAAGTTATTAATTGTTATTACAAAACAATTAGAAAATTATATTTATGATAATAAACATATAAAATATTTGCTATATATGTAAATGTTTAATAATAATGTACTACAAAAATTTTAATTATTATAAAACTTTACAGTCACATACAAGTTTTTTTTATTTATTTTTATTTACCTGCGTAATCCTTAGCATACATGATGTCATGGAGGATAAATCAAATCAGAGACAATAAACTTTATTGTGTACCTTTAACAAAATATTTTAAAATAAGCCTATAGTTTAACAGTAGTTGACAAAGTTGTGGGTTCAAACCCAGTTGCTAACCACTTTTCATAGACCATAAGGAGCGCCTTGAAGAATTATTTCAGAAATTCTCCAGTGACTGTTTATGCCAAGCTGTTAAATATGTTGCAAAAAAAACCATGTAACAAGTATTGCAAACAGCCAATAGGCCTCTGTATTATGTATAATGAAAGTTTGTTATATTTATAGAAAACTGACAATTTGATAAAAAATAGAAAGAAGGAGGTGTGTCAGAGTTGTGATCCTATGGCTTTTAGAGCTGAGGCAATAAAAGTACAGCTTTTTTTTACTTTGCTGTAATTTTCTAAACCTGTAGAGTTTGTAACTTGAATTATTGGTGGTGTAACTAATTATAATATATACAGTTACCATTATGTTTATCACTTCATAATGGATTTTCTATTTGAGCTGAAAACACTGTTCTAACAATACTATATTCATTTTCTAAACGTATGTTCATGTTTTCATCATTTTTTCTTTCAGAGCTTCCGCAGTCTCAAACTGGTTTCTTTCAAAGTTTTGTCAAACACTTTCCTTGTCAATTCCTGCAAACTCAGTAAAACAGCTTGAATATTCATCTGACATTTTTATACTCAATAAATCAATGTTTTCAATTTTAATGCTTGCATTTACTTATTGACATGCCTGAAAGCATTACAACATATTCTGAACAATACAGATCATCTGCAACCATTTCTTGTTCCAATATGAACTTTTTAGACTTCTATGAAAATTGAATGTTATACACTCTTTCAACAAACTGTAGTTGGCAGATTTTCCAAGAAACAAATTGACATTTTGTTTTTTATGAATACATAGCATTTCTTTTTTAGAAGTACATATGAATGGTCCAGGTTGAACAAATAAAGGTGAACTGATAAATATGCTGCCACGATAAGGCACAGCCATGGAGGCCATGACTACTACACGATAATGGATTGGTATGAATCTGCTTGAATGTCCATGTGCACGTTAGGGGTATGGTTTCAATTTTGTGTACTTACCATTTATTTGGAGAGCAACCAGTCCATTTTTTCCTAGCTACAATCTTAGGTAGAAATTAATAAATAAAACAAGAAATATTGTTATTGTTTGATTTCATACAAATACCAGTGAATTTCACTTGTGACTTGTTTATCTCTAGAGGTAATGAAAGCATTAATAAATATTAAATAGGCACATTATTTGATAAAATTAATTTATGGCTTATTTTAAAGCAAGGAGATAATCTTTTGGTTCAAGGAAGAAGTTAATTTCAATCTTTCATATGAGTAAAGATTACCTAAAAATCATGAGCGATTACGATATTGGTAATATTATGTAATTTAAAAATGTTATAATAGGAATGATGCAAATTGACATACACAAAATGAAATTGAAAATAATTAATCTAGCCTACACAAATCTCTATATATATAAGCGGCATTGTCCTGACTGACTGACTGTTATGTTAGAATAAACATAAAGCCGAATCTATTAATGATAGAAACTTGAAATTTAGACAGGCCCTTCAGAACATTGTGTAGGGGTACACTAAGAATTGCAAAATTTTGATTTTGATACCATTAAACTACTTACCCAGTACAAATTTAATAAACAACATACAGCCAATACTATTATTGCTAGAGACTTGAAATTTTCAAGGTATGTTCTTACAACAATTTCAATGTGCATTAAGAAAGGATTTTTAAGAAATTTTGACTTTGACACCATTAAATTACTTACCCAGTCCAAATTTAATAAACAACATAAAGCCAACAGTCTCTATTATAGCTAGAGACTTGAAATTTTCAGAATACCTTCTTACAACAATGTTGAGGTGCACTAAGACAGGTTTTTGCAAAAATTTGATTTTAACGCCATTAAACTACTTACCTAGTCCAATTTTCATAATAAACATATAGCCGAGACTATAATAGCTAAAGATTTGAAATTTTCAGGGTTACCACCACATGTAGGGGTGCACTGAAAAAAGATTTTTCAGTATTCACCCCTAAAGAGGTAAAAATTACGTACAACAATTTTTATTGGAAAAATATGTTTTTCGTCTGACCTTCTTAAAACGTAACATAGTCACTCTTTAATATAAGTATTGAAATATATTTTTCACCACTTCCCAAAACTCATCCCATAAAGAGATTGAAAAGGGTAGAAAATGTAGAAAGGGGTATACAATTTTGCATTGAAAGAAAATTTTTTTGATGAAACACATATTTCAACATTTTCCCTAATTCATTCCCTAAAAGAATAAAAATGTAAAGGATGTATATTTGGAGAAAAAGAATGTTTTCTTTGGAGAATATTACTTTTTATCAGCTTTTCTTAAAAGTAAACAAAATATTCTAAAACACAAATGTTGATACACTAACTTCAGCATTTCCCCCTATTACAATGCTAGTTATTTGACATAGTAAGAAATAATGTATAGGATACTTACTGAATAAACTACAATGTTTACTAATATCATAGTCAGAACGAGTGGAAGCATACATATACCAAGTGCCAAGAATATTCTGAAATCATAAAGGGTACAAATCACTAGTTTACAATTTTTTAGATAATATTACCATAACTTTAAACTTTATAAAATGTTATTTCTTGCTTAAAAAGTATTTTTCCTAGCAGTATTACTCATTCTTTCCTCTGCATTTTTTTAGTATAAATCATTACTAAAAAGCAGACTAAATATCAAATTATACCTTTAGGAAAATGATTAATGAATTAAGTCAACTAAAGAGTTATTATTAGCTTGTTTGTACAGCATCAGGTCTTATGCCTAGAGCAGCTTCTATTACAGAGTTGTTTTGTATTGAAAACTCTTAATGTGTTATATATGTTGAAGTGTTTTGGTCTCTTTTTTAAAGATATTTTACAAACAATTTTATTCTTTAATATCCTGATAAGTGTGGGAGATCTGATCAAACAATACCCTATTTACACAAATGTCCCACATGTGTTACTTGACCGAGGTACTGTTTTAACTCGACTGTTCAGATTTGGTTTGTGTGTTTCTTACACTGTTTTGACCAAATGCACTGACCAATTGTTTTGAAAATGGGTACAAAAATACCTAGTATAAAACCCGAACAACATATGTGTAAGATTTTTCCTCATTCATCTCCTTTTCAAGACAGAGCTTCTGACTTATCTAAAATGAATGTATGCCAAACGCATTCTGCCAAATGCATTGACAGATTGTTATAAAATTTGGTATGAAGGTACCTTGTATAAGGCTTAAATGATATATTTGTAAGACTTTCCCAATTCACTTTCATTTCAAGATATGGGCCTCTCATTTACAATGATAAGTAAACACAGTTTTGTCTAAATGCACAGACCAACTGTTTTGAAGTTTGGTATGAAGGTACCTTATTTAAAGCTTAAATCATGGATGTGTAATATTTTCCACCATTCAGTTTTGTTTCAAGTTAGTGGCTTATGATTTATGACAAGGAATGAACGCGGTTTTGGCCAAACACATTAATTAACCGTTTTAAAATTCGATAAGAAATTACCTTGTATTAAGCCTGAACGATGTATGTATAAGATTTTGTTTTCATTCAGTTCCTTTTAATGATGGCATCCTCTGATTTAACAATAACAAATATACACAGTTCTAACAAAATCATTTGACTGATTGTTGTGAAATTTGGTACAAAAGTATAATGCCTGAAAGATTTATGTATAATGTCTTTTCCCCATTCGTTTCAGATTCAGGGTGGCAGGTTCTGATTTAACAGTGAAAGTAAAGGTGCAAGTTATTTCCTTTCATACTGCCTGAACTGCTAGACTTATTATAATTTTAACTTTTTCATGAAGAAAGAGCGCAAATTTTTCAAAAAAGTTGGTCATATAAAATACAACAGTTACTGGTAAAACAAGGCCAAACAGGTTATGAGTGTATGAAGCACTGATATTGAGCACTCTCTCTCTCTCTCTCTCTCTCTCTCTCTCTCTCTATATATATATATATATATATATATATATATATATATATATATATATATATATATATATATATATATATATATATATATATATATATATATATATTATAAAGTATATATATATATATATATATATATATATATATATATATATATATATATATATATATGAGGTGTGTTCAGATAATAACGAGAATTTTAATTTTTTGAACAAAATATTTAATTATTCTTGTACATTGTTGTTGTCATCTTCAAAATAGTCACCATTGGAGATTATGCACTTGTGCCAACACTTCTTCCAATCCTCGAAACACTTCTCAAACTCGATCTTTGAGATAGCCTTAAGTTCTTTCAGTGATGCGCTTTTAATGTCATCTATGGCTGTAAAACGATGGCCCTTTAAGGTTCTCTTAATTTTTGGAAATAAGAAAAAGTCACACAGAGCCATGTTTTGTGGATATGAAGGTTGGGGCATCGATACAGTACTGGTTTTGGCCAAAAATGCATGAACAAGCAATGAAGCTGGTGTATTATCGTGGTGCAAAAGCCATGAATTGTTTTTCCACAGATCAGGGCGTTTTTTTCCGGATTGCTTCACGCAAATGGCGTTGAACTTGTAGGTAGTACTCCTTATTGACCGTTTCACCTGATGTCAGGAATTCATGGTGCACTATGCCAATAATATTGAAGAACACAGTGAGCATAACCTTCACATTCGACCGCACTTGTCGAGCCTTTTTCAGTCTTGGCGAGACAGAATACCTCCCTAGCTGTCTCGGTGGCCTAGTTGGTAGCATACTAGGCTTTCACCCCGAGGACCCGGGTTCGATTGCCGGCCAGGGCTTGGCATTTTCATATGCTATAAATCATCCGATTGTTTGCATTAGCCCAAGTGTGCACAATAGTCAGACGTTAAACACCAAAAAAAAAGCATCCATTGGGATAATTGAGCCTTAGTTTTGACATCATATCCATAAACCCATGTTTCGTAACATATTATAATATGTTTTAGTAATTCTGCATTGTCGTTGACTCATTTAGTGACTCCTGAGCAACTTCTATTCGCCGATGTTTTTGTTCAAAATTCAACAATTTTGGAATGAATTTTGCTGCCACGCGTTTCATACACAAAACACTGGAAACAATGTCATGACATGATCTAGCAGATATGCCAACATCATCAGCGATCTCTCTAATTGTGAATCAGCCATTGTTCGTATCCATTTCTTTCACTTTTTCCATGTTTTCATCGGTTATTGATGTGCTGGTGCGTCCAGGGCGTTCGTCATCTTCAACGTCTTCACGGCCTTCTTGGAAATGCTTATACCACTCGTAAACTCTTGCTTTACTTATAGCAGACTCACCATAAGCCTTTGTTAACATTTCACACACTTTGTTACACTTTATTCCATTTTTTACGCAAAATTTGTTACAAATTCTTTGATCCATTTGTTAGTGCAATGTTGGGATTTATCAGTAAAGTTGGACAATGATAGTTAATATGCCAATGAATTATCTTCAATGGACAAACGAGCTGTGACCTGTTCGTTTGCTAGCTCAAATATTAAATTCATGAAAACCTCTGCTGTTGGTCCAACATTAATTCCTAGTTGGCAAAAAGTATAAGAAATAATTTGTTGAAACAAATAATTAAATTTTGCACAATTATTTCAAGTCTTAAAATAGTGTCTCATTTGTTAATTTGATAGTATTTTATCGATGTTGTAAACTTTACTGTAAATTGCAAGTACAAATGATGACTTATACAGAATTGCCAAAAACAGAAATTTTTTTTAACATGATTGTGAACAGAATAATATCATATTTTATGTATTCATGTATATAATTATATTCCTTTGATGCATGGAATCATGGGAAAACATACTGGTATTGCTCTATCCATGACCAAGTGGAACACTTGGAACGAGACGGTGGACAATAGAAGTTATGGTAAGCAATTTTATTTTTATGGAAAAAACCCCAAACTTTTGGATATCACCTTATAAAGATGATGACTTAAGGCAGTGTAATTGCCAACCAAACTTTCCATTCCAATTTTAAGTTAGCTTTTTGAACATTACGAAATTTATAAAACAAAGACAAAATGTTTGGAAGATTTCAACAAAATCCTGCCACAGTGATACATACTGTATTGTAACTAATATTTAAGTATACAAAACTCAAATACTCACAGGAACTGAATTACGGACCACAACGTTAACTTTTGGGCATATTTGTTCTATTCTTTTACATTGTTGAGCTGTAGAACTGGCTATGATGCCAGCCAACAAGAGCACAGAAATACTGAAAAAAAAGACAAATGCATTATAAAATTCTTTTTTCTATTAATAATCATTGATTAAATATAACAGCATTAATAATAATACATACATTATACATATAGTTCATATACAATAGTTGGAATACATTATAGTTCAATGATATAATCTATAATATAGGGTTACATAACACTTAAGTGTTGAGGCATTAGTAGATTCAGCAAGAGGTGGAAGGGGGTTTACCCTCCGCAAAGACTGAGATTGAAACGATTTATGATTTTCTTTTTGTTAATCTAATTGCAGTAGAGTTTCGATTAACCGTCATTTTTGGGACCGTTGGTTTGATGGATGTCAGAATAGACGGATAACAGAAATAGACAGACTAGCTGTTCTTTCGATAAAAATAGTACACTGTATTCTGTTTATAGCTCGAAATGTTTATTTTATAAAATGTAGTAAAACTCTTAAATTTTCTATTTATCTCTTATTATGTATTACACAAATTTTATATACACAAATCTTTAATTCAGTAAATTATCCGCAATTAAGCTTTTGACAAATAGGCCTACTCATGTAACATTTGCAAGAGCACTGCTACTCATGTGACTGTAAGGTGATCAACTTCTACTTTGAATGATAAATCATAAGTAGTGCAAGAGTGTTAATCTTTCAATATAAACTTTCATGCAATCGTATATATTATTTCTCGAGGCAGCATCCCTTTTTCTCAGCACACACTATTCCCGCAGGGGGGTGCAGAGTAGCTGCACCTATTAAGAGGATTTAGATGTCCCTCGCGGTTCCCGAGTTTAACACAAACTTACACTTACGACTTTAACATTTTACAATCACACTTACATTTAGGTAGACGATAAGTGCGCTTTACGCCTTAAAAAAAAAAAAAAAAATGTACAGGTATAAATGAGGTATCTTTAGAAAGATTTTTTTAAACCAGCTTTTGACATTGGAAAACGATTTTGCGCTAAAACTTACTGTTTGTAGACAATTTTAACATAAAAGACACTTTTAGCTGTCTAAGGCAAAACGGCATCACGGATGCGCATGCGCGGTAACACAAATCAGTCAATATTTTGTATATTTAACGAAGCTAACTTATTAATCACGAATAACCAATTTCATTACAAATGCCACTTTTTTGCATAACGTGCTTAAAACAATTTCAATATTTACTTTTAAGTCATTAAACTTATAGCTTATGTGGCCCTACTGACAAACCCTTATCCTTGCCCGTCGTACATGCCGGGACAAGCATTTTCAATACCAAACACGTTTTGGACACTGTTTTTACACGAATATATTTGTGATTTATCCTTCCATCATTTATTTATCTATTGTTAACATGGGCATCATGACATACGAAGTACAATTAACAGTGCCGACCTTAGTCTTTTGGACAGGTCGGGCAAAATTTACTGTGGCGCCTATGTAAGTGACGCGTTTTTAAGATATCTAATAAAAATGGGTATACATATACTTTTAAAATAGATTTGAAAATTATTTATTGATTATAATGATAATGATTATTACTGTAAAATTAATATTTATTTAAATATAATATTATAATTTATTATAATATAATTGTTAATTAATGATAATTTTAAAAACCTAGATAGCGGCGCCCTAACTGAGCTAGCGCCCTCTGGCGCAGCCCGACTTCCCCCCTCCCAAAGGCCAGCACTGACAATTAAAATGTCAGAATACAGTTGAGGTAACATATTGCAAATTATTTACAATAGAAAATTGTTTTAAAACCTTTTAATTCTGTTAAAAAGGTTACAGAATTAACCTGATGGTTAATAGTGTCGATAAATTCATACTTTACACTATTTTGTATGTTAGCACTGCACTTTCGGTTTAATGAATAGGGTTTTAAATCACGCCTGATAATTTATGATCTATTAACATTATATCAATTTTGACTAAATATTTTCTTATATTCAATTTGTGATTAAATATAACCTAACCTAATCTTTAGCACAGTATAGTTATTTAATTATTAGCCTACTGTCTAAAGTAGCATATTAAAAATAGCAATTTTGTTAAATGTAGGTAAAAAATATTAGTTTGCTATATTTTGTACATTAAAGTACTTTTCTATTATACTACTATTTTACTGCTGTTAAAGGAATCAAAATAGAGATGTAAATTTAATATTTACTAAACTATATTTGATTGATTTAAAAAAAATGAACTAATTATATATTCTAATTAATTTAAATTTTGCACTAATGTTTATTTGCTATTTTTACCAATCAAAATTGTTTTTAAATTTCAGGATGTAGGATATTCATTCAGAGAAATTACTTAAAACAGTAGAAGCAAGACCCAAAATATGGGACTAGAGAAACTGTTAACATGCTAAACATATTTGGTAAAGCAACCACAATAATAATACTGCATGTTCGTCATCCCGATTCATAGTCTTACCCTTAATTCAACAACTTAACTAGAAAATACAGCAGATTTATCAGGTAGGAATATTTAGGCACGCCAAGTCGGCACAAAATCTAAGCAGCTTGTCTGTATTTACTCATATATAGGCCTATTTAGAAATAAGTAATTAGGCCTTATAACTTATCAACTTAACCCGACTTGACTTGCATTTCAAAAATAAGAATAGGCGTATATTTTTAAATTTATAAAAAATTTTCTTTGTTTTTACAATTTGTTTTCCTTACAAACATTTTACATAAAAATAAAATCATAAAATTTCCATTTTATCTTCATCTGCTGACCGAATAACTGACCGAATAAGAGCGAATCTGCTTATATTAGAGCGAATAAGCGAAGTCTCTGTTTCAACTCAACCGATCGGCATTTGACTTGTGTTTGTTTGTTACGCAATTCTAGCCAACCGCATTGACTGACTGTTTTGAATTTGGTACAAACAATGAATCTATGATCTATAGAAAATCATGATGTCGTTGTGGAACTGGTGGTCTAGGAAAGGAAGAAACCGATGTTATGTATTAAATAGACAGGCTCACTGCCGTAATGAAAACGAAAGTTTAGGAAAGTTGACCTGGGACGTAAACACGAACAATTTTCGCTAAACCCCTCAGTTGTTGGTAGGAAGAGAGAGAAAGAGAATGATCTTCTATATCTGTCTCTCTCTGAGCTGCAAGTTCAGAAAAAACATGCAGCGCTGTCTATCGGCGGGGAATCCAAGTAGCTTTCTCGACCGAAAAAATGTACTGACTTTTACAGGCAAGAAGTGTCCTTCTTATAGATTCTGTATTCATTGGTACAAATGTACACTGTAAAGTCCAAACAATATATGTGTAAATCTTTCTCCATTTACTCCTGTTTCAAGATGGTCAACTCTAATTTAACGATGATAAATGAATGCAGTTTTAGCCAAATTAAATTGGCGGAAAAATTTACGAGTGCGGGAGCTCTAGAAATTAATTAAGACTATAGTGCGAAGTCGACTGTTGTTTGAACTACTAGTATCAAATTATTAAGAAAAAAAATTTAAATATAGAATAAAATATTTTTTATTTTAAACGGCCATTTTTAATTTGAAAAATTTAATATTTCATTTAGAGAATGTGTTTTCATATTTTTAAATATATGTAGTTGTGTAAGATTAAATATGGAATTAATAGGTTTTGTTATGTTTATGGTGGTAATTTTGTATCAGCCATCATGAATTTTTAAGTTTTTTGCCTACGATTGACGAAAAAAGTTTCTACACGATATAATTTTAAAAGCACCAAAATATGTTGGATTTTTATAAAAATGCAACCAATTTCATGTCAGTTATCTTGGATTTGAAAATTTTGAATTATATTCATGTTCAGTGACCATAAAAACATTGAGTATAAAGTTTCAGCCGAAAGTTTGGTATTAATAGGGTTGCTATAACTTGTCAGATTAAAATAGGGACACCACACATACCTGGGTCTCTAGGAGATATGGAATCACCCCAGTATAAAAGGGGTCCAGTGGGATCCCCCATAGAACATTTTTTTAAAAACTACCTTTTAAGATATGCCATTTTAAGTAAAAATCATTGTAAAAATCTGTACACTTTCGGTACAATAACATAAAATTTCAACCACTTTGATGTGTATTCAATTTCAGTAATTTAATGAATATGAATATGAATATGAATTTTGGTGGTTTAGTACTTTAAATTAATTAACACCAGCACAGAAGTACTTTTTTAACAACCGGACCGGTAATAATTAGGTTGGGTTACGTTTCTCCCCGTTTGCTTATTTTTCAAAATGGCATAACTCTAATTAAACAATGATGAATGTACACAGTTTTTAGCCAAACACATTAACCGATAATTATGAAATTTGGTACGAAGATATGTTCTATTAAGACCAAGTGATACTGTGTAGCATTTTTTCATATTTTCTTCTGTTTCAAGATAGCAGGCTCAGATTTAACGATGACGAGTGTATGTTATTTTAATTAAAACGAATTGGTCGATTGTTTTGAAATTTTGTAACACCTTATCGAAAGACGTATGTGTAAGATTTTTCCATTCACATCCATTTCAATATGCATTCTTTGATTCAACGATGAGAGTGTAGTTGCTGTCAAGATATTTGTTTTTAATAGTCTCTCTCTCTCTCTCTCTCTCTCTCTCTATATATATATATATATATATATATATATATATATATATATATATATATATATATATATATATATATATATATATATATATATATATATATATATATATATATATATACATATATTTCTTTTGAAAATATCATATGTTTTACAATGTATATTTTCTGACAAAGAATAAAGCGCTAGTTCTCAAATTTGAAGCGAAGCTTTTAATGTTAGCTTTGGCGGGAGGAGTTAACAGAAAAAAGTCTGCCGAACAGAAGAATTTAACGGAAATATGGAACAAACGAGCAAACGAATTTCATCTCTGTATTTTGTCTCTTTCTTTTTCTTCTTCCTTTTTGATAACAGTACACGCATATTGCATGAAAACGTTGTGTTGTTTTAGTTTCGATATTTTCTGTAGTTGAAGAATACATGCACATTGTAATTGCTTATAATACATTCAAAATTAATATAAACTTTTATAATAACTGTTTTTAATATTGCTAGCTTTTACCAACATAACCTGAAAGTTATTATAGCCAATTAGCTGTGTAATGAGATCAGCTGATCGTTACAAATTACGAGAAAAGAAATGATCTTTTACTATAACTACAGTAAATAATATCTAAGCTAATTTCATGCATTTATTTATTTAAACAAAACGAAATATTTGTAAACATATCTTCAAAGTTATTATATATTCAGCAAAAATATCACTAACAAAAGTTTTTTCCCCGGCAAAAAACCAACAAGGCCGTCATTAACTTCGAGTAGCTTCGCTTCTGTCGCTAACTTCTTGAATTCTCACGTTTTTTAACATGTGTCATGTTTCAGGTCTGGTTGTGATGTTGGATATTTCTTTATGCGTGCCAATGTCATATTACATATAGTAGTATATTTAGCGCATTGTTTGCGCTATATATATATATATATATATATATATATATATATATATATAATTATTATATTAATTATAATATAATTAATTATATATTAATTACATAATATATATAATAATATATATAAAAATATAATTGTGACTACTTCTAACCAGCTGATTTCGCACAACAGTTGTTACTTGAATATCATTTGAATTGAGGTTATGTTCAAAATTCAATTTTTAAATAAAATGGGCAGTAAAATTTTTAAAAAACTTTTTTTTTTAATGAAGAACAAAGATTAAGAAAAATGAACTAGGAAGACTATGATGATTAGAAAATAAATTAAAATGAAAAAAATTTAATTAATGATGAAAATGTTACAATTAATGAAAGAGTTATGACTGAAAAGCAATACCAACTAATTAATAACAAAAACTAGGAATCAAGAAAAACATGATACATGATTTATATTTTTTGTTTGGTAACAGAATTTTTTAATTAATTTGCTTATTAAAAAGGAGATTAAAAAAACTGATTTACCAGCACTGTTTCCAGCTGTTACAGCTGATTTTACTGTGCTAAAGAAGTATAATAAAGAAAAATTATTTTAAATCAAATAAAACGAAAACAATTCTCAACATTCCTACTACATAGGGCAGAACCTCAATTGGACCATCAATTTGGAGAATATCAGGCGGGTTTCCAGAAAAGGAGATCCTGTCCGGAACAAATCCTTAACCTCAAACACATCATGATCTACCAAAAGTCAAGGGCTAAATCGTATGTTATCACTTTTATTGACTTTCAAAAAGCATACGACTATAGATAGGGAATCCTAATTCTCGGTTCTGAAAGAACTAGACCTTGATAACAAAACCACAAATCTTATCAGGGAAACATTAACAAAGTTCAATTCAAAGTACATTCTACAAGTACAAAGTACATTCTCCAAAGTTCAATTCATGGGAGAACTCTCCACCCCTTTTGAGATTAAAACAGGAGTCCGACAAGGAGATGAACTCTCTCCATTGTTATTTAATTGTGCTCTAGAAAAAGTAGTTAGAGAGTGAAAGGTGAATATGCATAGTGGAATCAGGCTGGGTACTAAGAACAAAGGCATTAAGGTAAATTGTTTGGCTTTTGCAGATGATATGGCCTTACTAGCTGAGACATTGGAAAAAGCTAAGGAACAGACTCTTGATCTCCAGAAGCAAGTGTTAAAAATGGGTCTCAAAGTTTCATTTGAAAAGACTAAAATATTGACAAACATACAAAAAACACCAAAAAACCTACAAGTGGGAGAACAATACATTGAGATAGTCAAAGAATTCAAATATCTTGGGAAATGGATCAGCTGGAATGCCCTAGAGAAAAAAGGTATGGAACCTAGGAGAAAAAAAGTTGAATTAGCCTTCCAACTTACCAAGGACACATACAACAAGAAGTTCCTCTCCTGGAATACAAAGATAAGGCATTATCATATGGTAATTAAACCAGAAGCCTTATATGCAGCTGAATCATCATCTCTCACAACCCAGGGCCAATTTGAAAGGCTGAAGATCAAAGAAAGAAAGATATTACGAAAAATCTTAGGCCCCAAATTCCATAACAACCAATTACTCCACATCAGTAATGAAACTCTTTACCAAAAAACTGAAACACTATCAGACACAATAAGAAAAAGGAGAATTGATTTTTATGGGCACATCCTCCAAATGGACAAAAATAGACTAACCAAAAAAATATTTGACTACTTTTGCAATAGAAGAGCAAAACCACTTTGGTTTAGAGAAACAGAGAAAGACATAACAGAACTACAAATCACTGACACTATGCTCATGGACAGAACAGCCAAAACAATAACCAAGGACAAGAAGCAATGGTTCCAAGGAAAAGTCAAATCCAAGCGAACGATCCAAATCTCTGACGAAGAAAGAAAAGCAAGATCACAACGAATGGAGCAATACTGGGCTACGAGGAAGGCACAGAACATTAAAAAGTGATTGATTTAGTGTACGCCAAAGTTGGGTGAAACAAATAAAGAAGAAAACGAAATCAAATGTTGCCTTACCATAAAGTTCTCAAAGTAGTCATCTTCAAAATATAGAAATGATTCTTATTTTTAATATATATACATGTTTAAAAAAGAAATAAAGTAATTACACTGTGAATCACTCAACAAATACAACTTTAAAAACAAATGTAGATAAACAAAATAGGGCTTAATAAACCCGTATGTGTTTATGACTACTGAATTAAATTGCATGTGACATACATTTTTATTGCCGTTTAGTTACATTTTGAATTATCGTTTAATTAATTTAGTAGTATTTCAAGGATACATGTCTGCATAGGTCTAAATTAAACTTTCAACTATTAGAAAAATCTTAAAATACTTATCTGTACAGGCAAGGATGAATTAAAGGGGGGGAGGGGTATTCATCCTCCCCTCCTGAGACAAAAAAAAGAAAAAATTTTAAATGTCAATTATCCTATTTTACTTCATAAAATGAAAGTATACATGTAGGTATCAAGGAAAAGGTCAAGGAAGTATCTTAGGCCTCTGAAGGGTTCAAAACCCATTACATTATCCCGATCTCAACTTTGTATGTACATGAAATTTTGTCCGTAAGAACATATGTATGTTTATGAACTTTGTAATGCTTGTACTGAGGGAGAGAATGGGGTTACGCTATTAGATATTTTATGTTGGTTTTCTCTTTTCTTTGTGTGTTAACTGCAACAACGGAATAATCCTTCTTGACTCTAAAATTGAAATAAAAATGAAGACAAGGGATCAGTGTTAACGATGGAAGTAAAGCAACAGGAACGACTGCGGCTAGACATTAAAAATTGTAGGTATAAATATTGAGAAAATAGAAAAGAAGAAAAATGAAGTTTTCTTTACTGTAACTTCTGTTTAAAATGAGTAGTGGCTTCTTTTATTAATAATAATAAGGATTGTAAAACAGGAATCTAAAATAATTAAGTGATTTTTTTTTCTAAAATTGAGTAGATTTGTACACTTATTTTATTTCTGTGTTAAGTCTCAAAATAGCTTAACAATGCTATTTTTTGAAGGTATTATTTCAAAAATTGTCATCTCCTAGGGAAGCCCTCCTGTAAGTTGGATCATCCAACTAACTGACCCCACCCACAAAACCACATTAATCCATCAGTATGCAAGGTTTAACCCAATATGTATTTTCAAATTCTTAGTATTCCATTGTTGTGCTAAAAGTTTAAACTTGTTATATTTCAACATTGTACAATATTTCAACATATTACAAATAATACAAGTTTAAAGTTTTATGGCATATTCATAGAAATTCATTTTTAAGCTTATTTTTTACAGTAGGGCCTATTAATACTTCTTAAAATTTTGAGTTCAGTTGGTAAGCCGTTAAATTTTTTTGAAAAATCATCGCCGATACGCAAAATAAAATTGTAAGGCAACGAATAAAATAAAAATTTAACTTTAATAGGAAAACAAACAACAAACTATAATAACAAATAAATAAAACAAAACAAAATAACAGTTATAAATATATGACTAAAACTAGTTAACAATAATATATCTAAAAACAACAACAAACACACAAATTATTGTAGGGCTGTAAATTGGCCCTACAACAATAACAAGAAAAATAAAATAAATATAAACGTACCTAAAACTAAATAACAAAATAAAACAAATATAAACAAATAAGAAATCAAGACAGCAAATATAAACAATCTTTTCAGGGCTGTAAAGGGGCCCTACCACAAACAATAACAAAAATATAAATTAAATTTTATTTACAAAATTCAGACGATGAAGGAAGTCTAGGACCCGGTCAACGGCCGAGGCACTATCTCCCAACATTGTCTGCAAACAATTACTCAGTCCACACATAACACGCAAATTTTGGAAACCAACACAATCGAGCAATATATGTTTTATTGTGATGGTTTCCCTACAGAACTCGCATTTAGGTGGATCCCCGCCGCCCATCAGAAATCTATGCGTTAGCAAGGAATAATCAATACGGAGACGAGTGATCACCACCTCTTCCCTACGACTTGCACGTATTGACGACCTCCAAGGACGAACAGTATTTTTAATTATCCTCAGTTTGTTGTTACCCGTAAATGTCCACTCATTCTCCTAATCCACGAGAAGTAAATGTTTTAACAGACTGAAAATCCGATAGAATAACACGTTGAGCGACTGGCGGCAGCAGAGTTGCTTCCTTTGCCGCTATATCGGCTTAGTGTTCCCAATTATACCACAATGACCAGGTATCCAGAGAATGATACACCAACACCTCGTAGTTCAAGTCGATGGATAAAACATAGAATATCCTGAACCAGAGGATTTATCGAATACATATCCTGGATAGCCTGAAGTGCACTATTCGAATCGGAATACACCAGATAATGCACACAATCGGATACAACGGAATTCAGAGCCGAATTCCGAAATATATATGTATATATATATTAAATATAGCAAACGGTTCAGCAGTAAAGACACTGCAAACTGAGGGTAATCCATATTTATATGTTTGACCTCTTGAGTAATATGCACAACCAACACGGTTATCTATTTTAGAACCATCTGTGAAGATAATCTCAGCACATGGAAAATAGTTACTTAGACGGTAAAACTCACGTTGATACACAACTTCCGGAATGTTGTGTTTTAAGTACATACATAGTGAGAAATCGAAGGTTGGTAAATTTATGATCCACGGAAATACATAACAAAACGACCTCTTGAACATTAGAGGAAGTACAATACGCAAGTCTTCAAACACTCGGAACGTTTTAATGCTTAGAGGAGCAGTGGCACGCGGACGTGCTTCTTATTCTAGGAGCAAATTATTATTAAAAATAGTATTATAAGCAGGTTTTTTTTTGTGTTTAACTTCCGAGTATTGTGCACACTTGGGCTAATGCAGACGATGGGATGATTTATAGCGTATGAAAATGCCAAGCCTTCGCTGGGAATCGAACCAGGTCCTCGGGGTGAAAGCCTAGTACGCTATCCATTAGGCCACCACCGGCAATATTATAAGCAGGGTAATAATATACTGCTTAATAATTAATTGCAGATAATGTCTCCGTCGAGTGAGAGATGGTTCACCAGCCTCAGCGAGAATGCTCACGACGGGACTAGTGTGAAATGCACCATATATAAGACGGATTGCAGTATGATGGATGGGATCTAGCTTCTTTAAAATGTGTGGTCGTGCAGATGAAAACACAATGCTGCCATAATCAATTCGTGAGCGAATTACAGCACGATAAAACATCAGTATACAGGTACTATCAGCGCCCCATCGAGAGCCACTAAGAACCCTCAACATATCCAGAATTTTGGTACAACGTAACTTTAAATCACTCACGTGAGGGTTCCACGATAGCTTTTCGTCAAATATTAGACCCAGATATCTAACGGATGGAGTGGTCCGAAGCTGTATACCATCAAGATATAACAAAGGAGCTTGGATCTGTCGACGGCGACTGAACGCAATACACTGAGTTTTAGTAGGAGAAAATTTAAAGCCAGTAGATCTGGTACGACTGAAATCTATTTATTACTAGCTGAAGAGTTCTTTCATTTATTTGATGCTTACATAGATAGCAAAATCATCTACAAATAGCGAACATCAGACAGGGGAATGTAAATTAGAAGTTATGCTATTGATTTGCAACAGCAAACAGAGTAACATTAAGTACATTCCCCTGTGGAACACCATTCTCTAAGTGGAAGCAATCTGATAGTTTACTTCCAACACGCACCCTAAAATACCTGTCAGTAAGGAAATTTCTTATAAAGGCCAGTATGTTCCCTTGTATACCCCATGATTTCAATGTGTTTAGTATTCCTCGTCTCCAAGCCATATCGTATGCCTTCTCTAGGTCGAAAAAAACAGCAACTAGCGTCTGACGCAAGAGGAAGGCATTTTGTATTGCAGACTCTAACATAACCAACTGATCCATAGAAGATCGTCCTTGCCTGAAACCACACTGTTCTTTGGAAAGCAAGTTGTTTGTTTCTATGTACCAGACCAGGCGATGATTTACCATTTTCTTCACAAGCTTGCAAAGGACGCTGGTAAGAGAAATAGGACGATAACTACTTGGATTAGTTTTATCTTTACCTGGCTTAAGGATAGGAATTACTACTGCTTTCCAACCAAGCGTCAGGAAACGTATGCTCCTCGAATATACGCTTGTATATCTCGAGGAGAGAGAGCCTACCCGACGTTGGAAGAATTTTAATCATGGAGTACACAAGGTTGTCATGACCTGGAGCTGAATCTGTGGTAGACGATATGCAGATTCTAGCTCATGCAAAGTAAATAAACTATTCAAAGGAGATTCTCCAGATGGGCCGACGGTGAACGGTACTGCTTCAATTCTATTTTTGTATTGACAAAAGGCATGGCTATAGGCGTTAGAAAAGAAAAGCTTGCAAGAGATGACCCTAAAAGATTTACAATATCAGAACAATCAGATAATAATACTCCGTTTGTCTGTTTAAGTCCCATCAATAAATTAGATGAGCTAGAACCAGAAAGAGAGCAAAGTTTCTTCCAAACAATAGATAGAGGCCTTGTCCTAGATATTGTTGAGATGTACTGAGTCCAAGAATCTTTTCTACACTGCCTGAAAATTCTATGTGCTTTTGCTCGAAGAATTTTATATCGTTCCAGATTTTCATCCGTCGGACTTCTGGTGAATCTCCTCAGTGATTTTCTACGCAGGCGCAAGGCATCTTTACACTTTTCGTTCCACCAAGGACAGATGGACGTGGTGGGTTTGTGGATGTTTTAGTAATAACATCATTCACTACATTTAAAATTGTATGAGTAAAGTTTTTTACAATTATGTTTATAGAATTACTTACTTCAATATCTGGTAATACAAATCTTTTTGAAAATTCCTCCTAATTCGGTTTTTTAAGTATCCAACACGGTAGACGTTGAATTGGGCGAGGAAAGTTACAAAGTGAAATATTAATGGGGGTGTGATCGCTGCCATATAGATCGGATAATACCGACCATACAAGCTTAGTTGCCAAAGTTGGACTGCAAAACGACAAGTCTACAACTGTCTACCCGCCAGTAGACGAAGATAAATGAGTGGGAGAACCGTTATTAAGGAGGCACAAATCCAAATTGATCGTATTCCCTCAAAAATTCCCATAGAATTAGAAGATGATGAGCCCCATGAGTTATGGTGGGCATTTAAGTCACCCACTAGCAAAATCGGTGGTGGCAACTGGGATATTAAGTCATACACTTCATAGGTTAAGAAATTGTAACTCGGCGGTAAGTACAGGCAACATACGGTAAGCTTGAACGAAACAGTAGTCTGAACAGCAACAGCTTGTAAAAGAGTTATTATATTGACAGATACCAACTGGACAGAGTTGGGAACCAATATGGCTACGCCACCTCTGGCTCTTTCCTCAGTGACGAAATCTGCTCTGAAAATAGAATAAACCCCTAAAATTGAAGGTGTGAGATTCACGTAAGTGCACACATTATTAGAGGAGACGAATCTCGCACAAGAACTTTGAGATCTTCGATATTGCTTCTTACCCCATTAATATTCCACTGTATCACATTGTTTTTAATGAAAAATGCAGACATTGAAATATAATAAATTAATATAGCAGGTGGTTCTGTTCGTTTTTGTCACATATTAATTTAGATTTATCAGAGTCTATCGACATCGAATCACTACTGTGATTCATGTCGGACTCTGTAGATACATTTGTTTTTGCAGAAGTCGCTTTTGATACAGTTTCAGTTTTAGTTTTTTTATCTTGCTTAGTCGTATTTTTAACCAATTTTTTATCCGCATGCTTAGACCCAACTACTGGTGGGTATGTATTCGATTTTTTGAGAAAATAAGCTAGTCCAGGAGAAACGGACTTTACTGTCGGTTTTACCACTTGTGACTTAGTTCGGACCATCATTTTTGAAGCAGATGGAACTGCTTCAGGAAGAGTAGATTTGGAAGATTTAGTCACAAGTGACTTTAGAGCTTGATTTTTAGAGGTATTCGACTGATTTTCTTTTGAAGAGATAGACAAAGATTGATCAGATGTACTGGAAACAGGCATGGTAACAGTTGAAATTACGGATAATAGCTGAGCTACTTGCTCAGTCAGTGCTTTAACAGTTTTAGTCAGTTCATCGCAATTTCTACATGAGGTCTTGCTACTAAACGCGACCGAGGCAAAAGACTTACCCTCAATTATTCTGGAACTTTTGAATATATTTTTAGCTTCTGAAAATGAAACTTTATCCCGTGCCATGATAGTCAAGACTGCTTTCTAGTCCTTATACTTGGAATAGCTGAAGGAACGAGTCGGATGATTGCCACCACAATTGGGACACTTTGGGTCATCCGTGAAAATATCACTACCATGGCCATTCGAACCACAATTACCACATATTTCAGGCTTTCTGCATGTAGAACTCACGTGTCCAAACCCCTGACACTTGAAGCATCTTCTCGGGTTTGGAACTTAAGCTCGAACAGAAAGCCTTTCCAGCAAATATATATTCCAGGATTGTAGGTTTACCAAAAGTTAGAATGAGGGAAGCAGTTGGAACTTTTTTGCCATTGTCATTTCGCAGAATGCGATAAACATCTGTAACTGACTCTGATGCCAACTCAGACTTTATCTCCTCAAGGTCTAAGTGGAGGAGATCTCTGCAAGTTACCAAGGTTCTGTGGGGCTCCACAGAAACCTTTAGCAAAAAGGAATTCTTTAAGAGTTCTGTATCGGGATCTGAACTAAACCTTACCATTTTGATCAAAAGGACCTACTATTCCGATGATAGCCTTGTATATGAGGAAGGGAGTCACCTTCGATAGGTCGGAACGTTCCTCAGAATTTCTAAATACTGAAAATCTAGGAGAAGGGAGCTGAACAACTGCAGCACCCATCTCCTTTTCTTTGATGTCCATATTCCCACTGCTACCCTCAGACCTGTTCGACGTAGTCGAAGAGACCTGTTCGACCTCTTCAACACATTTTTGGTGTTTTGTTTTTGGTATCCATAGTGTTCTTTGCCGAGCGATTCATGAATGAAAATTTTTCGAACAAGTGGTACAGGGTGCACTCAAACGACCACCAGCAGCCTAGTATACTCGAACTAAAGCGAGAATCCACAATAAATTGAGGAGGACCTCCAATATCCTGGATCCGAAATACATGTCTTCAGCACTCCAGAATCTTAGGAATGGGTTCCGGTACAAAGTTACGGTTCCCCAAACCCAAGTATCACTGGCAGCCGCCCTCTATGTACTCACAGAATGCAACCATTTGTTTCGATAGACTCAGTTATGGACTCTGACACCCATAACTCAACATTCATTTGCTTGCCAAGCGCCTATAGGCTGCTCGGTCCCAGAACCTGTCCTATCAGAGGTCCTCGGCAGTGCTAGGCACATATCAGATGTTACTTGACCCTGCCAAAGGAAACCAAGCAGTATCGCCACTCCCAGACATAACGGAACAAGAACAGCTAATCCCTACATGTACGTGTGAGTGTAAAGTGTTTAAATCATAAGTGTAGTGCTGTAAGTGTAAGTGTGTGTTAGACTCGTCCAGGTCCTCTCAATAGGTGCGGCTAGTCTGCACCCCCTACGGGTGTATATGTGTTTGTGTGTGAGAGAGTGTATGTGTATGTATGTCGAGTAAATGAGTAAGAGTAGAATGAGCTAGAGGTATGGTGGGGTCGGTATGCCCATCACCTGCTCACTTCAGCTGCCTCCACCAGCATAAGTCGTTAAACAATCTAATATATTAAAATTAATATAAAATAAAATTAAAACACATTACTGCACTAATTATAATATCTTCCAAAGAACTAAACATATAAAAGTTAATTTTATTGAAGAGTGAACACCTTTGTTGTGAGAAAGTTTGCAGCTACTGAGACAATTTTGGTTTAACTAATTTAATTAATCATTCTGCAAAGTTTCTGGTCTATTAGATACTCTTATTTTGTAATAATAAGAACCAAATAAGAATCAGGGTACTTGATATCACAACTGGTTTTAATTATAATTGGCCTGTACTTATGTTTACTATGAGTGTTAATAAATTCAAACATTGTAGAAATTGGCAGTATATAATTGTAAATTATATCATTTTGTAGATGTTATTATTTCAGATTGGAATTTCATATCTTGCATTTATCTTGCCAACACAATGACTGGTTAAAAAATTGTTGGAATCTTATGTATTGCTTGCAAAAGGTTTTCCAGTATAAAGGAAACCGTTGGTTAGTGTTTCATCTAAAATTGACTTTCCATGTATTTTTTAATACTGACACATATAAAGAACACTTTAGTACAAAAAATATGTATTAAACATAGCCTAATTGTTTAATATTTCTTAATTAACCTACTTTGATTCTCAAATTCATATTTCTTACTTTCTCAGGAAGAATAGCAAATATTGCACTGGCATTTCTGCTTCTGAGGTCCCATTAAAGTACTTATTGAAATTTGTTAAACCTACACTTTTTGGGAATGAACTGTCCTTTGTTGGTACTTCTCCTTTTCATGATACATTGAAGCTCAAAAAAAGTTATCCAATACCTCTCTCTCTCTCTCTCTCTCTCTCTCTCACACACACACACACACACACACACACACACACACACACACACACACACACACACACACACACACACACACACACACACACACACACACACACACACACACACACACACACACACACATACCGCAGTAGAATCGACGATGATAGTCCTTGTCATTGAGTGGTTTGAATTTAAGTTTACATATGGTGCAGATTCCTATACCTATCCAGCAAGATATTCCGAGATGTATAGTAGCGTTAAAGTATGAGCTACCAATCCATAAATGGATTCAAGCTTCCCAGTGAGTCTTGTGCTCTGCTAGCTACTTTGATTGTTGAAGCTTGTATCCTACCTGCTATACAGAGATATACACAAAATCTGGCCTGGAGTGTTTTCGGTCCTCCTAACTTTTACCGAAATATAATTAATGTTTATTAGTTATATTTCTTGCAGGATTTACGGTGTTCTCGGGTCTTAGGTTTGTAGTTGAGTTAATCGTTCTATAGTAGATGTTGTTTTATTTAGGTTGGTAGTAAATAAGCACACCTATAGTTAAGTTTCTTCAAAATTATAAAAGTTTATTGATTTTCTTTGAATTTTTATTTTAATTTGTGAATAAAATCTATCTCTATGCTTATATATATATATATATATATATATATATATATATATATATATATATATATATATATAATATTGATCTTTGAATTTTATTTTCAAAGTATCTATTTAACAGTATATTTTCTTTATTGTATTGAAAACCTTACATAATAAAACTTAATTATTATTTATATTCTAGTAACTTCTATTACTTAATCATTTATGACTTAATGAGGTGTGTTCAGTTGCAGGAATACACCTCACACTATTTACCACCACTGCATTAAGGTTTAAGAAATGTATTTAATATTTTTTCCATTTAATGTAATTGTTTCCTTTTAGTATTTAATTTTATTTAAATTAAATTATATTTCGGGATATTTATTTCTGTGAGTATATGTTTTATTTACCTTCCAATGACTTTAATTTAATATAATTTGTTTGAATTTAGTTTTAGTATAATTTGATCTTATTTTATTTTATCATATTTTGTTGCTATATATTTTCCTAAATCTGGCTTACTTTATTTTATTTTGTCGTTTTAATAATAATCTTCCTTTAGAATTTGTTTTATTTTGTTTACCATTTTTGTTGATGATTTTATTTAATTTTTCTACTTTCAAGTTATTTATTTTATTTCTTCTGATTCTTCATCACTTTCTTGATTTATGAAATTTATTTTATTTGGTTTTAAATTAATATTATTTCATGCTCTACTCATTCACTGATTATCAGCAAACGTTAAGATCCCAAAAGAAAAATATATGGAATTGTCAGCCCTAAATATGTATATGTAAGTGAGCGAGTGAGTGAACATAAACGTTTCAAACCATAATTGAAAAAATGGTTTGCAAATCTATAAGGTGTGTTAATTAGATAACTGGATGCCTGCTACAAAACATTTTATTGATTACCAATTACATTACAAAGTTTATCCCTTTTAATGTACTCTCCTCTCCAATCCATACAGTGTTCCGTATTAATTTTCCATTCAAAGCAGTGCTGAAAGTCTGCCTCTGTCAGCTTGTTGGGAAACTACATTGCTTTTGCTTTCACACTGTAAAATATTGTCCCCTTAACCTCTGATATGTCCTTAAGAAATAAAAAAAAAGTCACAGAGTGACAGGTTGGTCATGTGTGATGTATGGTCCAACACGGTTATGCCATATTTTACAAAGAATGCCTTCACAAACAAAGTAGAATGGACAGATGCATTGTCTTGGTGAAGCATCCAGGATTTGCTCATCCATAAATGGAGTCTTCATCTTCTCACTTGTTCAGAAAGAGCTGTCAGAAACTTGACATATTTTTTATTGACCACCTGACCTTTGAGGACCAACTGCAGGCGTGAAGTATGACGCACTGCATTGCATCGACTGCTACTTTTTTTCAGTATCATAAGTAAAAAACAACAATTCATCACAAGTAATCACTCTGTCTACTAATTCTGGATCATTATCAGTATTGTTTAAAACATCAACACAAATGTTCATTCTCATTTCCTTTTGCTGTATTTTAAGCACCATTTTAAGCAAACTTTCTACATTGTTCAATGATTCATGCAAAATTTGATGGACACTTTCTTTTTTAATTCCTGAGAATTCAGCAAGAGTTCAGACACTCAGATGATGATTTTCACAGATCAATTTGCCGAATTTCTAAATTTTGTCATCCATTTTTGATGTTGAGAAAACGTTTTTGCACCATTTTACGCAAACTTTCTACATTGTTCAATGATTCATGCAAAATTTGATGGACACTTTCTTTTCTAATTCATGAGAATTCAGCAAGAGTTCAGACACTCAGATGATGATTTTCACAGATCAATTTACCGAATTTCTAAATGTTGTCATCCATTTTTGATGTTGAGTGAGAAGTTTTTGCACCATTTTAAGCAAACTTTCTACATTGTTCAATGATTCATGCAAAATTTGGTGGACACTTTCTTTTTTAATTCCTGAGAATTCAGCAAGAGTTCAGACACTCAGATGATGATTTTCACAGATCAATTTACCAAATTTCTAAATGTTGCCATCCATTTTGATGTTGAGGGTCGTCCAGGTCACTGATTGCCTTTGGTTGTTTCATGTCCCTCCTTGAACCTTTTAAGCTACACAAAATAAGCTTGTGTACACAATGAACATTCACTTCTAATAATTTCCTTTAACATGGTGTGAGATCTTGCAGCAGTTTTTCTCAGTGTTACAAGAAATTTGTGGTTAACTCGTTGCTTCATTTGAAAACTTTGCATTTTCCGACAAGATGCTGGTGCAAGAACTTGTACAGGCATTTGCTATAGCAAGACTGAGCGACCAAAGACCGTATGCATTGAGCTCATGGTAGGGGAAGCATCAACACATACAGACATATTCAAACCTGTAATGGTATGCTTATCAATAGCAACAGTCCTGTTATTTAATTACCACACATCATACAATCACACCAAAAGTTATATTTTCAAGGGTACTATATTACCAAATCGGTGTTGGCAAAAATATAACATACAATTTCTTGAAATTTGTAATACTAATTTTCAACAATTATTTTTCCACTTCAAAATGCCAAAATAAACACTGCAGAATATTCTTTTTAAATAACTTCTTTATGATAGTGAAATCTTATTCTCCAAAAAAGGATTAAAAATATGAAAAAAGCAAAGCCTTTTGTAGCATTAGGCTAGGTATATTTTAAAGCTATAATTTAAAATACAGTTATATAATAAATACATATTAATAAGTAATAATTGAACATTAAAATGTTAGTTTTATGGGGTGGTATTAAATTTTGTATTTTTGAAAATTTGTTTTAATTACAACAATAAGACAGCTGCTTTTTAAAATTATTGTTTAATAATATTACTATTTCTTAGCCTAACGATAGGGCTTGTTTACAAAGAGTTTAAAGAGGTTTAAGAAGGAAGATTAAAGGAAAATTCATGTCAGTTGTGCAGTCATTACAGTTTTCAGACTTCTAATCATTTATTGAAATAAGTACAATACAAGTTTATTTGTAAAGGCAGTTTGTTTGGTCTACTTTTTCTAAAATATCATAAGAAATGTTACTGTTAGCCAAAATATTTTTTACAGAATTGATCGCAGCCTCTGTAGGAACTGGTGTACGAGAGAAGAACCATACGAGTGGTGTATTAGTGTCTGAAAAACAAGAGCGGTTAATATTTTTGAATATTAGGTTTGAATGATGAAGAAACAATATAACATATTATGACAAGTACGAGGGTAGTCTGATAAGTTTCCGACCTCAACATGAAGATAGCAGCACTGTCGAATGTCAGTACTGTCCATCTGTTGACAGTTACTCACCAAAGTTTCAGCCATTTTGGATGCGCAGTTGTTATGTAACAGTCGTTTGAGTGAGTTCAGTGAGTATTTTTATGAAAATGGACAAAATCGAGTATCGATCTGTCATTAAATATTTGTTTTTGAAAGGCAATACGCCTACACAAATCAAAGATGAGTTTGATTCTGTGTATGGGGACTCTGCACCATCATTTACCACAGTGAAATTTTGGGCATTTTAAATTTGGCATTTTAAATTTTGGGGGAATTTAAACGTGGCCATAAGAGCTTGGGAGACGATGAACGTTCGGGACGTCCAAAAACTGCAACTACCAATGAAAACATCGCCAAAGTTTACCAAATAGTTCTAGATGACCGCCGAATTAAAGTGAGAGAGATAACAGACATTATGAACATGTCAAAAGAACATGTTTGTCACATATTAAAACAACATTTAGACATGAGAAAGCTGTCCGCACGTTGGGTGCCGCGTTTGCTCACGTTAGACCAAAAACGTGTTCGAATGAACAATTCCAATGCTCTGTTGGCGCAGTTTAGGCGCAATAAATCCCAGTTTTGGACTCCGATTAATTACTGTAGATGAAACTTGGATACACCATTATATGAACGAAACAAAAATACAATCCAAACAGTGGACTGCAAAGGGGGAACCGGCTCCAAAAAAAGCAAAAACTGTTTTTTCGGCTGGGAAAGTGATGGCGACTGTTTTTTGGGATAGTCATGGCGTTATTTTAATCGACTATCTTCAAAAATAAAAACCATTACAGGAGTATACTACGCATCATTACTTGACAAGCTTAAGTCAGAACTTGCGGGAAAACGGCCACATTTGCAGAAAAAGAAAATCCTGTTTCACCAAGACAACGCACCGTCTCACACCTCAGTGGTTGCCATGGCGAAAATCCACGAATTACAGTTTGAACTGCTTGACCATCCGTCTTACTCACCAGATCTAGCCCCAAGCGACTTCTTTTTGTTCCCTCATCTAAAAATTGTGCTCGGAGGGCAGAGATTTTCGTCAAATGAAGAGGCAATCACCTTCGTGAACAATTATTTTGCAGAGAAAAACACCGAGTACTATTTGGACAGGTTACAGAGATGGGAGCATCGCTGGGAGAAGTGTGTAGAGGTAAAAGGAGACTATGTTGAAAAATAAAAAAAAATTCTGAAAAAATGTCTTGTATCTTTGTTAGGTCGGAAACTTTTCAGACCACCCTCATATATTGGCATTGTATCATTTTTTTTTTAAATTGTGTTAGAAGAGTAATCACTAATAACTACAACCATGTTACTGTAAAAAAATATAATAAACAATGGTTATAAAAATAACCAACTTACTTAGAATACCATTAACTGCACATATAGAGTAAACTGTATAGGACAGGCCACCATCTGTTCCCAAGCGTGCAAAGTTAAATTGAGGTGAATTACCTAAAAACATACAACATATATTATTTATTTAAAAATTATAGTTGAGATATTGGGATGGAAAACAGAATTTTGAAAACTACAATGTGTCTTTGACTATCTCACAAGCATTTTTAATGATTTCAGAAGATATAGAAATGTTAATAATTTTTTGTTCTTATAATTTAATTTGTAATTTAATAATTTAACACATAAGCTATTTTTATTTATGTGTTCATATAAATAACATTCAAATATTGTTCCTAATGCAGGAAAAGTTTTTAATGTTTCTGATTCAGCCTAATAGTTAACTTTTATTAGATTTAACCTGCTAGATAAGTTTTATTACTTAGTTGTAGTGTAAAATAAAAAAAAAAAAAAAAAAATGTTTCTGAAAAGGTAGAATGACATTCCTCTCATTAGGTTATAGTTTTAAAAAATAATTTTACAGGGTAAAAATTTTGCAGTTTTAATAAATGTACATTAAACATACTATTGAAGTTAATAGTTAAATATTATAATATGCCTAATTGAAATTATAGACTGCATTTGAGAGAGTTTGTATATGATTAAAAAAAATCACAAAAATTATTAAATTTTTATAGAATGAAGAGAGTTTAAATCATGTAATATATATTTATAATTTTTAACAAATTTTCATTGTAAATGAGCTATTGGATGAGCAATCAAGGTAAGACCCAGGGGCATTAAAATGAACACCAATCTTTACCTTCAAATCACTTTTTGAGGAAGGTGGTCATTTTACATGGTATACAAATATCGTGTGTGTGTGTGTGTGTGTGTGTGTGAGTGAGTGAGTGCGCACACTTGCGTTTTCTGTGACCATTTAAAAAAAAAGTATTGATTAGAATTAAATATTATAATTTACAGACTAAATAGGTTAGGCATAAGAAACAATTACTCAGGGCATTATTAACCATTAGGCCAACTAGGCTCATTGCTCTAGTTATTATTAAGGGTTCAAACAGAAAAAAAATCATTAAAGAAAATAAGTAAAAATTTAGGGGTAGGGAATTAGGGGGAAGTGAATAAAATTAGCAAACCAAAGATAATAAGTATGGCATTATTGCTACACGTCAAATAGAAGCTAGATTTAAAAAAATATTTAATTTTTACTGTCAGTCTCTTATTTTAGGTTTACATATATTTAGACTACTAAAATTAGCCTTTGCCTTTCACATTACATTGTCAATTTTGTTTTTTTTTTTTTTTTTTTTTTTGTAGTTGTATATACTGGTTTTGATGATAATGTCAATATTTTTAAAGATAAAGGGATGAATTGTGTTGGGGCTGAGGGATATACGCTTAATGATGAAAGTGTCTCTTGAGTAAATTCAGAGCATTATGGATTTTTAATTTTGTAAATGAAATATTATCAAACGAAAAGAAAAAAAGATGTCACTTTTCGTGAGTAAAATGTAGATATGTACAATGAGTATACATATCTAATAATTATAAATAACTACAATAAGAATATACAAATGAACTTATATTTTTTGATTGAAAACACAGTTGATTATTTTTATTATATTTGCTTTCTTTTGTGATTTAATTTTAGAAAAAGTGCATATATGATCATTAAAATCTAAATATCTCATTACATCCAATTCAATAGTTAAAATTGCTTGATCTCTTAAACGAGTTTGATTCATTGTAGATCATGAGTAATTTGTTCTGTTATTATGGCTTTATTATTCTGTTAAGATTTCAGGGTATAGTGCTTAGCTTGTTATGACCTCACATCTATAGGGTATAAGCAAGGGGCAACATCCTAGGAAGAAATACTCTTTACCATTAGAGTAAATATTCTTAGCCTCAGCAGATATAATAAAAAAATGTTATATTTGATTTTCTTTATTTTTGTAATTTACAAATAATAATATTTATTTCAGACTTAGAGTCTTATGGGAGTTACACACACACACACACACACACACACACGTGCGCGCGCGCGCGCACACACACACACACACACACACACACACACACACACACACACACACACACACACACACACACACACACACACACACACACACACACACACATATATATATATATATATATATAAATATATGCAAATATTATATAATATCTGTCCCACAATCAAAAAGTTATTAAGAATTTATTTTCATAAAATTTTTAATTATTTTGTAACTTTGTAAAATTTATTGATGTTTTTTTGTATTTTTTAAAAATAAACATTTTTTTATTGTTATGCCGTCCTGGGCTATAGCACCTATAGCCCACCCCTAAATACAACCACTGGTCAGTGTGGTTGGGCAAGCAGAAACAGCTTTTAAAGTGAACCTAGATAGAGATGAAGCTACATGGAATGGAGCCCTTCGCTTTCAGTAGTCACACTTACATTAAAAACAATAATTTTGGTTTTGGATTCATAGTCTGCTCCACTCAGGACAACTCAGCTTCACTTTTGGTGGACAACCAGTTTTATTTGTGATAATATCTCACTCAAATAACAAACTTTTCCATAGCACATGCATCTTCATGACAATTATTTATTAATTTCTAATTTTCTTGTAGATGATTTTAAAAATTAAATTGAAAGTTTCTCAACAGACCTAGCTAAAACCACTTAGATAGAATGTGACAAATATTAAGTAGTCGGCACAAAGCTTTTGAAGTTATAATTATTAAATATTGATTTGAGTTTGCAAATGCATGAATCTAAATAAACAGTACTTAACTCATTGCCAGTTATTTATTTCTGGCATTTGTTACACTTATTTATTTCCAAAATTTCTTCACAAATTATACAATATAATACAAAATATGAAGAATCTACAGGTGGTATAAATGCCTGTATATAGGTTGGTCTTTAAAAAAGTTTGGTACTTATAAAATGACAATAATTTTAATTAATACTAAACTTTAATTTTTTCATTACGTTAACTTAAACATTATGTTTAATAAAGTATTTTTTAGTGTGATGATTTCATTGTGGGAATTGATTGTCTTAGTTTGGCATGAGCTAATTACTTATTGTTAAATAGGCTATATTGATACTAACCATCTACAGAAGTGACATCATAAACTGCCGCATTGTCGCACATTGGCAGAGGAATTGCTAAATAATCATCTGCTACCTCCCTGAATAATTTAGTACTAAAACATAATTCATTATTATGAAAATTTCAGAAGTATTCATACAATAGTACTATTGATTTTTAGGAGAGATACAGCTAAACAAAATTAATATATTTTCAGTCATGACATTAATGTTAATAAATATATTCATTATTATTATTATTATCACACTACATTATTTTACTATTGTGATTTAAAAAATATTCTTCCAGAAAATAGGTCTGAATAACAGAGACTTGAAGATACTTAAAAAGATATCAGAATTTGGCATTATTCACTTTTTGGGGCGAAGCCCCCTCTATCCCCGACTTAATGCATTCCATTACATGCTACTACTCACACAGTTTTGAGCGATCTCAATGAAATTTGAAATATATATTCTTCTAGGTCTCAGGGGTGCATACTTCGAATTTTGTCAAAAAATTTTGAAAAACAACCGAGTTATTGATGAAAAAGCCTCCCATTTGTTTTGGGTGTATAAGAGAGAGATAGTAACATGTCATTTGAAATATATATTCTTCTAGGTCTCAGGGGTGCATACTTCGACTTTTGTCAAAAAATTTTGAAAAAAAACTAGTTATTGATGAAAAAGCCTCCCATTTGTTTTGTGTGTGTAAGACAGAGACAGTAGCTGTTTGCTAGACGAAGATAACGTCCATCGCCACTGCGGTATACGTCACTACTTACGTACGTGAGCAAACTCATCAAAATTACCTGAAACAATGAATTAGGTAGGAGGGGTTCGGGCTCAGGCTTGGGTTTGGCGAAGTGATGTCAGTAGTTTTCCGGTTGCGGGTCGTGAACATGCAAAGTCCAAGAGGCAGAGGTAGAACTTCAATCGGTCGCTTGACGATAGATCAGCGAAACTATCGAAATCGATTCGCAAATATAAACAATGATGATAATCAACCTGGGAGTGTTAATTTTCAAAATAACACACAGTTCAGACATTTGCAAATTGATTTTGAGAATGCTTTGCAAAACCTACAGTTATTTGAGTGCAATAATTGTTCTAGAGTTTTGATTAAAAACAAAGTATTTGATGTGTGCTCACAGTGTATAAAAAATCGAAGCAAATACACATCGGCCAATAATATGAATCTTGGAGTTATTCCAAGTGAACTCGAAAATTTAACTTTTATTGAGCAGTTACTTATTGCGAGAGTGCAGCCTGTGATGCACGTATACAGAGTCAAAATGTGCGGAATGCCGGGACAGTTTGCATATAAAGGCAATATAATTAATATTGGTCAAAATATCGATGAAGTAGTACGATTATTGCCCCGAACTGCATCGAATTTGGATGTGCTTATTGTAAGAAGAGATGGTGTGGATCAACATAGGGATTTTCGCGTCAGGCGACAGAAAATAATTGATGCATATTACCGAATGTTTAATTATTCATTTGTGTAAAAAAATTATTCTTATACTTTTTATTATTTATAATAAATCATTGCTTCGCCCCATTTGTCCCGGGGGGATTCCTAGTCCATTTATAGTGGTAAATAAGTAAATTATTATTATTATATGCTAAGTTATTGTTATAAAATTCTATGTAGCTATAGATTGCATGCAAATAATTTAATTCTTTAGTTTTTATTTCATTCATTCATTGAGTGACTGACTATATACATCACAATCAACATAATAAATATTGTAGCCTATAAACGAAAATCCATCTACCTTGAAAGCGACAAAGTCTATTTTTGCATGGTGGCTCTCCTTATAGTGTAGATGTCAAATATGGCTGGGTTTCAAAAAAAACTTCTTTTATTAACTTCTTTAAAAAAGCTTTTTTCTAGAACATGAATCTTTCTTTCTAGAATCTTGGTTTCATAACACTATTTGCCTTATTTTACTGGAAAACTTCTTCACACATTTTAATAAAACTTTTTCATTCTTATGGATGCTAGTTGTGAATTTTTAAGCAATCACAAATTGTCATACACCTATTTGAAACAGAATTTCAGGATTCAAAATGTCTGATTTATTTGTCTGTTAGTACATTATTATATAAAAGGCCTAATTTCTTTACTTTTCACTGGGACTCAATTTGAAAGATTTCAATGAAATACTTGTAAACTGCAAGTAATTGTTATAAGGGTTTTGGCTATTTCAAACTGTTACACAAATATTCAAGAAAAATGGCAGTCACTCAAATGACTGATTTATTTTAAAATGGGGTATTTTTAAGAGCTCTGGCAGTTAAAATATACTATCTATGATCTTTATAGTGCATAGATTACATACATTAGATACATTGGGGAAACCAAAATTGATGTTCTTGTGGACAAATTATTGCAGAGAAAGTACGGTATATAGTATATTTATATTATATTTTATACGAAAGCGAAAGTGACTGACTGATTGTCTTATCACTGTTTCTCAAGAACAAAAAAATCTCAAATGTGGGCTTCCCTTATGTCATAAATTTACAAAAATTGCTGGCTTTAAAGAAATCAATTTAAAGTTGTTTAAAAAGGCTTCTTTTTTGAACATGAAATCTCATTTTTATGTGCACCATTTTCACAGGAAAACGTCATCATGCATGATAAAACTTTTTTTCTTTTTTATATGGTTTTCTGTGACAAGGTTTTAAGCAATCTCAAACTGTCATATGCCTATTTACAAAAAAATGGCAGATACTCAAAATGCCTGATTCAACTACTGTGTTTGCTTTTAAGTGTGAAGCAACATTACACATTTCTATGAAATAGAGTTTTGTTTCGGCATTCAAAATGCCTGACTTATTTGTCTCTTAAGTTAAATGCCACAAATTGGTCATTTTTCTCAGGAAAAAGGTTTTACACATTTCAGCAGAACTGTTTTCTTTTTGTTATAAGCAGCTGTGACAAGATTTCCAGCAATCTTGAATTTGCATGCACCTATTTGAAACAAATTTTGGGTCCTCAAAATGCATGATTTATTTTAAGTCTGGTACTTTTACAAGATTTGAAGTAGGGCCTAGTGCAATTTACAGTGAAACAACATTTTCAAGTCAACTTTGATATTAATTAACTGCAATTTTTATTCTTGACAAAATACCATAGCGAAGCACATGAACACAGCTAGCATAATATAGACAATACATTTATAATTTAATGAAATAAAAAGTTCATTTCAATAAACAAGAACAACATTTTTTGTTGCCCAATGGTTTTTTTATTGATGTATTTTGTTTTTATATTTTAAAAAATTAAAATTCAGAGTACAAAATTTGCTGCATAATTTAAGCAATTACAGTCGCAAGTTATGCTCTGCATTGAACAAAGCATATCAAATATCAGATTCCATGATTACAATGTTGCTTTACTTACAGGATTATTTCTTATAAAACTTATCAACATAGCTTGTCCAAACTTTCGATGATTATTACTGAATAGAAAATTATCCTTTATAAATTTGTCCAACAAAATAAAACCGTTGAAGTTATTATGTGATGTTATAATGAAGGAGGATATGGAGGGGCAGGAAGAAAAAAGGGATTGTCTCCAACAGATACATGAAGAAAGGGCACTGACTGATAGATATACATCTCAAAAAGATGAAGGAGAAGTGCCTGGCACAAAAGAAAGATATGGAAATAAGATATTAGAAGGTTGACTCATTTCCCATAATGGAAAATTTTCGCACTTCCAAAGAATCAATTTTGTGTTTTTTTTTTTACATACCTGGGTAACAGATATTTTTAAAAAACCAGAAATTAACTGGTCACTTTTTCCAGTAGTATAACCAGTTTGAAAAAAAAATATATGTGAACTTAAATAATTAAGTTAGCTTATTTACGTAAGTAGAAATGAATTCATTAAAAAAACACTTACTCTTGATTTTGAGCAAACGAGGTAATATTTACAGCCAAGTTTCCTTCAGGCACTTGAAAGTTAACTCCTATGCATGCACATGGACTTGAAGTTTCTGGAAAAAAAAAAAAAAAACAAAATTTTTTAATTTATATGTATATTAAATTGTATTTTATAAATTTTTAATATCAAATATATTTATGTTGTAGATTTAATAATTTTTTTAATTTACCCAATTCTGACTGAATATATAATGTTTCAATACTCACAAATACACTAAACTAGAACATTTGAGGAATAACATTAAACAGTATGACAGTTTACCCAGATTACTCTTTTTTTTTTTACTTGTTTTTATTGTAAATTACAGTTGCCATAACTGTTACATTGTTGGTTGTTTTAAATTGTTTAACCATTGCAAAAAATTGATGTGAATTTTTGGCACTGTATTGTGTGCATGTGAGACTGCAAGATGCACAAATCTTTTCCCCCGGAAGCTTGAAGACATACTGTGTCTTAGACTTATTCAAATCACCTTTTGGAATTAGAAAAATTAAATTATTTAATTTAACACCAAGTGAATTGCCTTATAAAGGCTAACATCCTACACTCTGTTGACTGTGATACAGTGAATGATGCCTGTGATAAATGAAATTATTACCTATATATCTATTACATTAGACAAGGTAAAGACAGTAGGTTTTTGTAAGCTGTGTAAATATCAGTTCATGAAGAATTTTTTTTTAATATTAATAATGTTCCACAGGTATATTAATAGTCTACACATACATATGTTTAATGGTCCCTGCTATTTAAAATTATGAATATCATTCAGGTGCACTTTTTAAAAATAATTATTTTTTTACAACACAACACTCAACTAGCTTATGCAGTGTAAACTAATACTAAATGCAATGAATTATTTGCATTCTCAATAATTTTATTATCTATTGGTGCCTTCTATCTTCTTCTTCAGTACCATATATGTTTAGTACAGAGCATATTTCTAGCAGTTATCTTCAACTACAGTATATCTTTAATATATCAGTTTGGGTAATTACCTCAACACATATTTCAATGCATTTGTTATTGAGGTTATTATTTTATATTGTAAATAAACTTGAAAATATGAAAATAATCTACTTACTGAATACACCACAATTTTTACTAATACCAGATGGGGTGGAGGCATACAAGTACCATTTGCCAAGAATACCCTGGAATCACATTAGATAGGTTTCTTTAAAAATTCTAATGTAATCTAAAAATAAATCTAAATTAGTAAATTAATTACTTAAAAATATTGTTTTCTCATTGCTAGTTAATTACTGCACATCAACTACCTATTAAATCTCTGAAAGAATATTAAGTCTATTGAAAAGTTTTTAATAAACAAAGTTTGTTCTTGATTTCATATAACTTTGACAAATCTGATCTTGATCAGCTTTGTTGTTTTATGTGCTATACTAAGTGCAGCTTCTATTACACATTTCTCGTCTAAATGTATAAATGAAATAATTGATTGTACTTTCTCTTGAACTGTTAGTTTATTAAATTGACAGAATCTAATGCAAATTTTTAAAAATTGAAATATATATATTTTACTCTACTTTTAGCCACAAAAATATATTATGTACATGATGGGATTAGTACCATCCCCTTCAAAGTAGCCCCCTTATAACTCCACACACTTAGCTCACAAATCCTTCCTTTTTCATAATCCCATCTGGAAGGCTTTTTTTGGAATAATATTCATTTCCACCCTTGCATTCCATCATGACATCTGTGCTTTGTTTCTGGGATGTACTTATACACTCATGTCCCATCTCTAGTAATTACCTTGTTCAGAAACACACGATCAGTGTTTTTAGTGTTTAGCAAAAACCTTTGCAATGTCAAGTTGTATCTGCTCTGCTGACAACAGCAAATTTTGCATTTGGAATGTGTTTAAATCATCACTCAAAATTTTCATGTACAGAATCTTTACTGATCCAAACGCTTTTGAAAGTCTTTTGTGCAGTCAAACAACGATCTACAGTATCAGTATCAGATCTTCCATCCTGTCAACAACAGCTGAATTTTGTGGTTACATAGAATGTTGTTAACTTTCCATCAATTTGTGGCCTTTTTTGAATTGGTTGAACCACTCCTTAATTTGTGTTACTCTCATAACATCGTCTCCAAACACTTAATGGATCTTACAAATTGTATTGCTTTGGGAATCACTAAGATTTTGACCAAATTTGATGCAATAACTTTTGTTCAATACATTCAGTCATCTTGTTAAAAATCAGAAATCCGATGTACACTTATAACAATACATTTCTTGGTGGCCAGCAGACAGCAACTATTATACTCAAACAGGGTGAACGAATTCAAGTATGCGAATTAAGTGTGTATAATGGCATACTCCCTTCATTGTGTATAATGGCACCACTCTATCATTACTACTATGTGCGGGAAAATTCAAGGTCAGATACATTTTAGACAGGTCTCTTGTATATACATATAATTATATAATTCCTCTCTCTCTCTCTCTCTCTCTCTCTCTCTCTATATATATATATATATATATATATATATATATATATATATATATATATATATATATCTTATTATTATATACTGTATATATATAAATGTGTATTAAAAAAAGAATTTGATGAATTAAGGAAAGTTTGGGTTTGAAATAGAACTAAACTCTATAGTACAGTTCAAGAGATTTTGACTGAGTGATACTAGAGTTGTTTCCCAAATGTTCCTTAGCTTGCACTCTATAAGTCAAAGAAGATTTCATACTGAAAACTAGTTTATTATTTAAACTTTAACATATATTACAGAAAATGGATAAACATGTAAAAAATTGGATCTATTATTTGGCCTCCTAAATAGAATCATTTCATTTGTTTTTGTGAAATTAATTACATTTAATGAGTTATGAAAAGTTTTTGCATCATTTATTTATGCTGTATTCAAACAGTAATAGCTAACATAAAATTGTAAACTCATTTTAAACTTTCAATTTTAATCTCTATCTATAATTCGGTCTACAACGTTCTATGCCGTCTTCTGATCTCCAACCTCCACCGATCGCAGTCCCACCACAGGTCTTCTGGTAGATCCCTTTTTTTAATTTCCTTTTCAACTCCCTCTCTCCAGCTCAGTCTCAGCCTTCCTCGTTTTCTTCTTGCAAGTGTTCGCCATTGCATGATTTTTTTGGGAATTCGCTCATCCGGCATTCTTTGTACATGCCCGTACCAAACCAGTTGTTTTGTTCTTATATCTTCTACAATTGTATGCCTTACGTCCATTATCCTCCGTATACTTTCATTTCTCACTCTCTCCTTTCTTGATCTTCCTGCCGCTCTTCTCCAAAAGTCCATCTCAGTAGCCTTTTCTTAACAGCATTCTTTCTGTTCTGCTCTTAATTGGCCATACCTCACTACCATATGTTATAATGCTTTTTATAATTGTGTCATAAATTCTTTTTTTATTCTCTTTTGAAATGTCTTGATCCCACAACACCCCGTTCAGCATAGATACAGCTCTCCTTCCAAATACTATTCGTTCTTTAATTCCTTCATCTAATGTACCATCTTGTTACATTTTAAGTCCTAAGTAAGTATAATTTTGAGAATGCTGTATCCTCCGTCCATCTTCTAAAATTATGCCGTGCTGCCGTCCTCCAATACACATGCACTCCGTTTTCCCCCAGATTCACTTTTTTAGTTAATTCAATTTTTTTTAAATAAACATGCACTGATGTCGACTGTTATGTGTACATGAAAACATTCACTGATATGAAACATACTTGGCACCAACAAATGATTCAGTATTATGTATACTCACAATAATAATTACTTATGAATTCATTTCAAGACAAGGCAGATTATTGCAGATTATAATATTGACATTATAACCCATTCACAATCAGTTTTAATTCTAGTAATACTTCTGTAAAAGTTTTGGCTAATGCAAAACATCAACCAAAGGGCTTTTAGATGTAAATCAAAACCACTTGTATTTATTTTACAACTAGCAAAGATTTTATTCAGTTCTTAAAGCTTAAGAAATATTCTGAATTCTAAAACAATTATAAAAGGCTGGCTTTTATTAACATATTTTTAATTATTTTTTTTTTTTTTTGACTATTTTTTGTATTTTTCTTTGTTACTGGGTGACACTTATGTCACATATTTTAAAGGTTTATGTTATTTTATTATCTGAACTATTCATCTAACCACATAGTTTTATTTAAATTGTGGGTTAGTAACATTATACAAATTAATTAATTAGTAATTGTTTACTGTTCACTTGTCACTTGGATTTGTTTTCATTTGGTGATATGTTTTTCATTTTTACTTTCTAACAATAGCTAAACATTTTAAAAGAGTCAGAACAATAATATAAGAAAACAAAATATAGATAACAAAAATGTCTCTTACCTAAAGATTAATGTATGAATTAGAGTTAGCCAGTTACAATCAATGGATTTGGTGTAGTGAAATAGTTATGAAAAAAGCAATTTTTTTTTGTAAAATTATTATTTTTATAATTCTTTCTGAAAACCAACAAGGTTTAAAAATTTTGCATATAATCACATATGTCTTACAAAAATCAAAAAATGTACAGAATTAAAATAAAATGATATGGTGTTAAATACAGAAAAGGTTGGTTTTTTTCTATAAAAATAAATAACTATATTGAACGATCACAGAAAAAAATTCAAATTTGTGTAATAGGACAGTATTTCAAAATAAAAAGATTTTTACATCAGCTTAATCTAACAAAATAACAATAAATTTGTAGAGTTTTGTTTTTGGATTTGTATTAAACACCAAAACAACAACTTGTTCAGAAGAAAACTAACATTTCTTCTCTTATATGAATAGACTGGTGCTTGTATTAAATTTAAGGAAAGTTTGTATTTTTGAATAGGCGTGATAGGTGGTGTGTTATAGTTGTGGAAAAATATTGAAAGGATATGGTGTGAAGATGTGTCTATTCACAAGTGAATAGTAAAAATTGCTAATTATTTTTATTTTTTAAATTTAATAGTCATTATCAATTTATTAATGTTTATACTGTTTAATATTTAACATGATATTTAATAACATAATAATATTATAATAATAATATAATATATTATTATAATAATAATAATAATTAATAATTATATTAATAATAATAATAATATAATAATATTATTATAACAATAATAATATAATTTAACATAATATTTAATATGATGTTAATATTTAAAAAGTAACTTTTAGTTCTCTTACACTTCAATTAATTGTTTAATGTTTTTTTTAAATTTTGTAATTTTTCATTATTTTATACCTTTGTAGTTTGTTTTGTGTTTTGTTTGACTATTCTGAATTGGTAAATGTTGTGGTTAAAAGTCCAAAATGAAAAAAAAACTTTGAATGTTTTGTAATTGTAAGTTTTTGGCAAGTTCAAATTGTTTCTGACTTTGAATTGTAGTTCATTAAAATTTGAATCATGAGTATTAGTGTTTTTAGGGAATTTATTTACTAACATGTTCACAATTACAGCCGTTTTTACATGTCATAACATTTTGTGTTATGGTAATTAACACAAAATCTCAACTATAGGCATGTTGTTTTTCTGTAAAATTGTTAGAATATGTGTCTATATAACATTTTAGTTGATATTTAACCAGAAAAAAACTGCATTTTATATATTTTAGAGGTTATGCCTGTACATCAATGGTAGTACACAATGCCTATTTGTAAACCATTGCTGTAGTAGGCGTAGTGGGTCTCTACATGTGGTGGCACACTGTTATTGATCCATACACACATAAGATGTCAAGTAAAAACTTCATAAGTTATATGATTTCTTCTTTGATGCCTTAGTGTTATAATTGACAATAAATAGATGTTATAATTTTGAAAGTGTTTTCATTTTAATTTACCAATAAATTTTACCAAGATAAACAAAAAATAATTTGTAAGCTAAAATATAATATTACTTATTATATTTAAAATTTAGTTTAAAATTAAAATGATACTTATAACATTTCTATTTAAATATTCTACTTTAATTTGTTTTCCTTTTAAATCACCTAAAATGTGTGCCAGGATAAACAAACAAAAAACAAAATACAAAAATATAATAGACCAAAATCTAATCTGACTAAGGTTACTCTAGCATGCTTTAAAATGGTCATACAACACAATTCTAGTTTTCAAAAATTGGCGTCATTATAAATAAGGCCATATGAAGTAAGAAAAGGAGTGTGTCACTCATGGCATACTCCACCTATTTTGAAGACGAGCATGCGCCATTGGTGACACACCCTCATCTTACTGGCAGTTGCAGCATGCATTGCATTACTAGTGATGCACGTCATTGTAGACGTGTTAAGTACAAGAATGTTATTGCATTACTTTAAAATTGCTTAAAACTTTTCTTCTTTGAGTGAAACACTTTGTTACCTTCTGTTAATGTTACATACATTAGTGAACCTATAATGTGTTATAAGTACTTCATTTTATTTTCTATTAAACTGTATTAATATTGTTAGGTTTTATCCATGTTTTTCCAAAAATTGTTTAAATAATTATTTATCTATTAACTTGTTTATTTATTTATTTATAATTATTTATCTATTAATCTTGATACTTGTTTCAAATATTTAAAGTATTGTGCTGGATTTATCCCTTGTATAAAAAATAGGTTTTATTCTAACTTACATGACAATGGATACATTCTGCATAGTATTTTGATTACTCATAACAGACTTTATAATAGATCAGAACAAGAAGGTAGGAGACAAGAGGTTTACACATTCATAACTTAGCAATATTTATTAAACTGAATTACCAGTAAAACATGAGTGAATACTCACTGGAAATGAATCCCTAGGTGCAACATTAACATTTGGGCAAATTTTACTTGCTTGTGTGCATCCTAGAGCGGTCGTACTGGCTGACAAACCAGCCAACACAATGAATAAGACACTAGAAAAAATACAATTGCATTATTGAAGGCTTTCTGACTATTCTACTAATTAAACACAGCTAGATGATAAATGAATCTCGTATGTTTACACAAAAAAAAATCAGATTACTAATTGAAATGAGTAATTCTCCAAATTTCTCTGGTAGTGAGGCAATAGTCATAATTTTGTAAAAGTGAAACTTTGAAACCATCTGAGTTGGGTTAGGACCATGATGCAAGAAAGCAGAATAGTCCTTTGTGTTATTAAATAGGCAGATAACAGAAAACCCTTAACAACAACCTGCCCTGTTCATTGTATATGAACAAAAGATTTTTTAAAATGCATGTTTTTAATGAATATAAGTTCTGTAATAAAATAAAATGTAAGTGCTGTAATCACTAATACCAGAAACTAAACTTATATTGTTCAAATCAAAATTGTTAATTATATGCTGAAACAGCTAAACCATTACTCACTAAATAACATAAACTATACTACACATTATAATTTATCAGTTACAACTGCAACTGACAACTTGAGCAATAGTAGGTGATCAAAACGTTACTGACTCATCAACAAAACAAATATATGCCACATTTTGGCACCTGTAGTGGTCAGTAATAAAGCAAAAACTATTTTAAACTGTGATCTAGCTACAGTAAATATTGGGATCAGCATGTATTGTACTAAATAATTAATTATTGTTTACACTTTTATTTATCTGTTGATTTTGTTTTTTATGTAACAGTTATGTAAAACAAATATAACACAATGGTATTTAATTACTGTAATTAACTTTTGGACTAACAGTTGGTTACTGATGGTTACTAACAGTTGGAAACTGATGGCTAAAAGAGTTACAGTTAATCGAAGTTGCATGGTACTTGATTGCAGCTCTTTACCTGTTATTGGTATTTCTAAAATACTGGTTACAAAATAATGATTATTTCAGAAAAACCTCTGAAGGTGTCACCTAATCTATTAATTAGGTTTTAAGATCAAAATACTATTTAAAATAAAATGTGTTAAAGTAAAGGGAGAAAATAGTTAATTTTAAAATGTTTTAAAAAAGACAAAAAAATAATATAATTTGTCTTACCTGAAGTTTCTCAAAGTAGTCATTTTTAAATCTCAAGATGTTTTGAAGATTCAATTCATGTGTATTTATACTAGAAATAATTATGTAACAAATGGTTGAACAATTATGAAACACAGGGTAATAAAGTAATTAGAGTTACAAATAAGAATAAATCACTCAACAAAATGTAACTTTACAACCTAGATACACAACAATACATAGAATGTTGTAATATTTTTCTAGAAAAAAATAACTCTTCTGTCAATATGTAATTTATTTCTAATTTTATATAAATTGGCCCGTAAAATTCGTAATGATTCAAAAAGCATTGTCTAACAAAAAAAAATGAATTCTTGATGTCTACAAACAATATAATAAAGTCTACGCATATTGTAAGAGGATGATTAGAGCTTACAATAAAATGTATAAGTAGTAAATAAATAATATTTTGGGAACCTTAAAACTGTATAGAAGTAACTTGACAACAGTATTTGAAAAGTTTGCAAAAAAATATGTTTATAGTGAAAATATACATTTTTTACGTTATTAAGAAATATTTATACATTTATAAAAAAATTAAATTTATAATAATTATTATAAAAATACAAAACAAAATTTCATCAAAACAATTGATAAGTTTGCAAGAATATATCTTAACATAAATACAATTGGCCGGAATTTGTCTAAGTATTGGTCAATGAAACATTGCAACTTACTATGTTGAGTTAACAACTTGACATAACACAAATATGTATTACTATAAAATTATCAAATTTTATAAATTATTAGATATAAATAAGGTTGAGGATTCCTGTAAGGATTTGTGCCTTTTAAAACAAAATTAGTAATGATATTCAGGTCCAGTACAGTTGGATCACCACTTAAGCACTCTCAAATTATGTTGTCCCCCATACTTGTTGCTAAGATGTTTTTTAATACATCATTAATTTTTATTTACAAAGTCCTCGTGGTGGTAGAAAGGTAGAAAGTTTGTTTCTGCCACTCAGCAAACCTTTTTGTAATTATTACACATTTCTCCAACTGTTTTTGGTAAAAAAATACAAAATAAGGCATTTTTTTGCTTATTGTTCCTTATTAGTTATTAGTCTACATATTATGAATTTCTATTGTTGCTTCTTTCTTTTTTGACTTTGTAAAGTAAATGTTTTATTTACTTTATTGCTGCATAGTACCATAATCTTTATTCTGCACAATAAATTATTCATAACTGTTTAGACTGTATGCATTTCAATTTAATTTTTTCATAATGTTTAGTATAAAATAATATATAATTCAGTGCCTTAATCAAATCTTGCTTTGGTAATTTTTTTCTTACTTACATTTTTAACAGTTTTTCAATGTTATATAATTTCTATATAATAATATTTTGTTACCTAAAATTTTAATTTTTGCCTAAAGTTAAAATCACCTGTTCAGTTTATTTCATAAAATGTTGGTCCTGTATAGGCCTGGACCACCCCAAGTGGCATAGTGGTCTTCTGAGACGACCCTTCATCCATAAAAGAAATACCATACATTTTTAGTAAAATAATACCTTGTTAATTCTTCTTAGTGAAGATGTAATTTTAACTTAGACTATAGATTACTTTGTATTCTTTTAATTTTTCAAAAGTTCATTATTTTTAAGGCATGTTTCAAATTCAAATAATAACTTATTATATTATAATATTAAGGAGTTAACTGTTTGGATCTTTGATTTTAACATTATGTGATACTCATTAATGTAGAAATACATACATGTAGAATATTATATATCTCATATATATATATATATATATATATATATATATATATATATATATATATATATTATAGGTGGTTTAGTTTAGAAGAAAACAGATATTTAAAAAAAATGGACACTACAGTATTCTAGTTGTGCTTACAGATGAAGATTGGATCGCAATCTGCGACATTCAAAAGTATTTGTTGGGGAATTTTTTTAATTTGAATAAGTAATGCTTCATAATACGTTGTAAACACTGTATGAAAATTAATCACAAACTCTTACCATAGGACAATACAGTATAGAGTATGTTATTATCTAACAGTAGAATATAACCAAATTACTTAGGTGACATTTTACATGTGGCCTGAAGGAAATATGAGTGTGTCTGTATGGAACTGGATAGCCTCAAGTTCACTGTTCAGTGTTCTGTATTATTAACACCACATCAACAGTTCAGTGTTTGGCGGAATTTAGACTGGTACTACACTGTGCAGCAGGAGCAGGACTTCACACAGTATGACGTATTATTGGGTTGGTGCTACACTCTGTGGCAAAAAAGCACAATATCAGTAACTATCCAGTTTTATGACTATGTGGTTTGTTGCGGTGACACACTGTCACAATATCCAGCACTGCCATATATGATATTAGTTACCTGCATCAGTAAGACTTGAGTTGTAGGTCGACTGGACTATTTACATTGTTTCCTTAAGTAAATATCTTTGTTATTTCGAAGTTTGTGTTCACTTGCAAAGACCTACATACAAAAATTAATGGGTTCACATTCTATAAAACTGTCCATGACAAATCAGTTGACATTTTTATGTACACTATGTGGAAAAATACTAGACATTTCTGGGTAGTGTATGGAAAAAAATGTTTGGCACTGACAAAAGTGTAATTACATCACTGATTTCTGTTCAAAGTATTTCAGCATTGGTCATGTAGTACAAATATATTATTTAAATAGTAGGCTACATCCAGTTGTAATCTGTTGTACTGCTTGCAGTTGCAAGTGAATGCTAAATATTTTGATACTTCATTTTTACAGTTTTATTAGTGATAATGAGTTTTCGCCTTGCACAATTACATTCAATTAAAAATTTTAGTATTACCTGAAATCTAATGTAGAAGTGTATAATAATCTAGTATATATTTATTATAAATAATTTACAATTATTCTACTCTTCTTGCTATGCCACAATTTAAAAAGACCAAATATGATCTCAAATATATACCTTATATTTACACACACACACACACACACACACACACACACACACACACACACACACACACACACACACACACACACACACACACACACACACACACACACACACACACACACACACACACACACACACACACACACACACACACACACACACACACACACACACACACACACACACACACACACACACACACACACACACACACACACACACACACACACACACACACACACACACACACACACACACACACACACACACACACACACATACACACACACACACACACATATATATATATATATCATATATCTTTATTCTAGAAAACAGAAATTCTAAATAAATAAAGACTGCTAGACTGAGATCTTATATGAAAGTAACAACTGCTGTAACTATAAAATATATTGTTCATAAATATTTCGCAAACCATTTAAAATTCAATTCAATTATTTAAAAAGGGATCGAAAGATGAACTTAGTCACCCAAACATAATGTGTATTTCACTTCCCAAAAGAATCTTTTCATTGGAAAAATTTGAAAATAAACTTTAACGTGTTCAAAATTTATTTTTGATTTTACTGAGTTTATTCCAAAATTGTATTTTTTAAAAATCAAATAAACTACACAATTTAAAGTTATGAATATATATTATATGATGAATATAGTGATAAATTTAAAGTAATGAAGTGATGATCAAAATTTTGAGCAAATAACGAATTAGAAATTTTTGGAAAATTAGTTTGACTTGAAAGAGGTAATAGGTGTTTTTCATAAGGTAATCATAAGTTTTCTTTTGGGTAATTCAAGATCTAATACTTAAAGATCTACACTTAATGGAAATCAATAAAGGTGTTTTTATTTATTTTAGATTTTTATTACTTTTAGAGTTTTTTTCAATGAAAGGTGTTAAAGATTTAATGTCTTTATGATAATGAAACCTGATTTTCCAAAAAAAGGATAAAAATATGAAAATGCATCCTGTAGCCAATAGACATTAGGATTTGTATCCTTTGTAGCTATTAGGTTTTATTTTTTATAGTTATATTTTAAAATGCAATATTATATGAAATACATATTAATAAGTAATAATTTCACATTAAAATGTTAGTTTTATGTGATGGTACTAAATTTTGCATTTTTTTAAAACTCACTTTTATCACAACAAGATAGCTACTTGGTGCAATTATTGTTTAGACTATTACTATTTCTTAGCCCAATGAAAGAGCTTGTTTACAAAAGAGGCTAAAAGGGTTTTAAAAAGGAAGATACACATTAAAGGAAAGAAAAACATTTTATTTGTGTGTGGTCAGTACGGTTTTCAGACTACTAATCATTTATTGAAATAAGTATAAGTTTATTTGTAAAGGCAGTTTGTTTGGTCTACCTTTTGTAAAATATCATATGAAATGTTACTGTTAGCCAAAATACTTTTTACAGAATTGATCGCAGCCTCTGTAGGAACTGGTGTACGAGAAAAGAACCATATGAGTGGTGTATTACTGCCTGAAAAATAAGAGCGATCAATATTTTAAACAATATTAGGTTTAAATGATGAAGAAACATTATAACACATTACGACAAAAACAAGTATATTGGTATGGTATCTTTTTTTTTTAAATTGAATTACAAAAGTAAATCACTAATAACTACAACCATGTTATTGTAACAAAAAAATAATAAAAAAATTGTTTTAGAAAAAAATAACCAACTTACTTAGATTAGCACTGACTGCACATATGTAGTAAACTGTATAGGTCAGGCCACCATCTGTTCCCAAGCGTGCAACGTTACATTGAGGTGAATTACCTAAAAATGTACAACATGTTATTCATTTAAAAATAAATTACAAAGCATAATTTTGAAAACTGCAATGTGTCTATCACACAAATTTTTTTAATGATTTCAAAAGTTATAAAAAAAATTATAATTGGTAGAATGAAAGAGATACCTCCATTATTATAAAAGAGTCCTCTTATTAGATTAAAATTTTTGTTGATAAATTAACCATGGCCTGTCATGGAAACATTTATAAAGTTTGCCCAAAGATAATAGTATAAGGAAAAAAGGTGAAATTTTAATAAATGTACATAAGACATAACACTGTAGTTAATATTTAAGTATTACAAGAAGTTATATTATTACTAAAATTATAGCCTGCATTTTAGAGAGTTTGTAAAGTCACTAAAATTAATAAATATTTTTAGAGTAAATGGAGTTTAAATCATGTAATCTATTTATAATTTTTAGCAAATTTTCATTGGAAAATATCCTGTTGGGCAGACCATTAAAGTAACACTTAGAACTGGAGGCGCTGAAATGAGCACTGATCACTTTTTTAAGGGAAAGAGTCATTGAACATGGTGTACAAATATTGTGTGTGTGTGTGTGTGTGTGTGTGTGTGTGTGTGTGTGTGTGTGTGTGTGTGTGTGTGTGTGTGTATGTGTGTTTTAAGTAACAATTTAAAACATGCTAATATTGATTCAAATAAAATATTATAAGTTATTAAGTAAGTTAGGCATAAGAAACAATTACTTAGAATTCACCACTAGACTAACTAGCCTCCTGCGTTTTACATGAAGCGAAACATTTTTAGAGGCACAAACAGAAAAAAAATTATAAACCCTCCATCAGGCTCATTGTATCTGACAGATATTGGTGCCTCATTTTGTTTTTTAATTTATAACTGTTAAAAGTGAACAACTCCTCACTCTAATACCTTTCTAAGTTGCCTTCCCTTACAGTTTAGTCCAGTTTTAGAATTTAAACTGAGTGCTCGTTTCTTTTATTGACTGATTTGTATCTACCAGATATGTTGCGCCCATTCGTGTTATTTTTTTTATAACATCTAAAATATTTTTCTTTAATATATTGTAAATAATACTTTTTCTAAAATGTAAATTGTGAACATATATTGTAAATACACATTTTATTAATTTTGTTTTCTATAACATCATTGTTTCTTTTTATTTTTGTGTGAAATTGCCATTTGTTTGTAGTGTTTTTTCTAGTTTTAATGGATTTAGATTATTTAAGAACTTCTAATGATCAGCATGTGCATATTACTCAAAGTTTATTACTACTTGAAGATGATGGAATAGCTAATGAAAGTTTGGATGAATCTTCAGGTAGTGAAATAGTGATTCAGTGACAAGTGATTTAGTCACATGTCAAGATGATAGTGATGAAGAAATAGAAAATACCAATGATCATTTTATCTCGGAAAAAAGTACCAAGTGCGAACTCGAGCACAAAATTTTTTAAGATACTTACCTAGCACCGTCGGAGAAGTTAAAAACGCAAAGTCATCTTTGAAATCCTGGAATTTACTAATAACCAGTGAAATATTAGAAGAAATTTTGCAATGTAGTAAATAAGTATTTTGACATTATAAAGCCAAAATTTTCACATTAGAGAGATTTTAAACTTTTAACTTTAGTTGAACTGAAATCATTTATAGGGCTTCTTTATCAGGCAGGTACACTAAGGAGCAATAGACAAAGCTTAGAAGAAATATGGAGCAGTGATGGGGATGGTGTCGAAATTTTTCTTTTCACAATGAATTTGAAACGATTTAAATTTATTATTAGACGCATTAGGTTTGATAAAAAATCTACTTGTGCAGTACAATAAGTGAATCAGAAGAAGATTAATACATTCTTTGTTTAAAGTTATGTATAGTAAGTTGTAGTTCTCTTATGTATTATTTCCAATTAATTATGTCCTATCAATGAAAATTTATTGTTAAAAGTTAAAGAAAACAAAAGAATTATAATTAAAAATAATAATCATTTTATATAATAAATAAATCATATCATTTAAAGACATTATAACAATTATGTATCTGTGAGATACAATGCGTCCGTTCGTGTTTGTATGCATATTGCGCCTGATAGAGGCTTAAAGAACACAGAAAATAAGAAATAATATTGGGCAATTGAAATTATCCAAAAAGTGATGTAATTATCAAACAGAAGATGATAATAAATATGGTATTATTGCTTTAGATCAAATAGAAGTATATAAAATTAGAAATATATATTTAATTTTAACTATCAGTCTCTTATTACAAGTTCAAATATTTTCAGACTATTATAATTAGCCTATTATGCCTTTCACATCCCATTGTCAATTATTTTTCTTTTAAGTAGTTGTTCACTTGTATTGAGTATTGATGATAATGTCAATATTTTTAATATTGTTTAGAAATGAATGTGTGAATTATGTAGGGGAAGTGGGATACGCCTAATGGCAAAAATGCATACAAGTGTTAAGCACTTAAATGTAATATAGTAGGTTACAATGTAAGCACCTTGCAAATAATATAGGTTAGGGTTAAGAAAATTATTTATAGGTTAACTACAAAACAAACAATTGTAGCATAATTGGAATAGAGCAAATTATTAATAATGTAATTGTTATTGTCATTCATAAATTCAATTTATATTATAAATATAATAATATATGGTATTTAAAAAAAACTTATTGGACAGTTTTAGTTTAACAATGGACAGTTAGAATGGTGTTTGTGAAAATTCTTCTTATTCACAATAAAGCATTAATTATTGTGAATCTACCTTTAGAGTAGATTTATTACATATATGTTCCAACTGTTTTATCTTTTTTTTAATTTTTATTATTTATTTGTTTGAATAATAAATATTTAAATTGTAATTAACGCCATTAAGCTACATACCCGATTTATCTAGTTTTAAATATTTTAAAGTTTTTACACATGGTATGTATATAGAATTAGGTACATTAATAAACACATCTGCCTTAGTGTGTGGGAGTAAGAAGAAAATGTTAAAATTAAAATGTAAATACTTTAGAATATTGATATGCAATTGATATGCAATAATGATTGATAAATTATAAAAAATACCTATAACTGTAAATTATAATGTTACTTTAATGTGCTTTAAGCAATCATATGCCAAGCCTCAAAACAAAAATCTTACATGGTTTAATAATTTATGGAGTTTACTACTTTTTATGTATTATCTTTAGAAATGGAGTAGAAATAAAATTTAGTTTTTACACAGATTATAATAATTATAATGATTCAGAAAGAGTGTACGACCTATTTCAAATAAACTATTTTTATAAAGTATTATTTTTATTTCTAATTACATTTATAATAGTTAAAATTGTTTTATTTGTTAAAACACAAAATTTTTAGTTATTGTGTCTGTTTAATGTCTGTCAGATATTGTACAGTATTAGGTTGCAAGACCACCAAATGCAAAGCATAGCTGCACTGAGCACAGGAAAGCTGAGCAGAATAGAGATGGTAAACAGAAACATAGTTCAGTCAGTTTAAAGAACATGATTTTATCTTTTTAATCTAAATATTTAGACCCACTGTAAGGGATTCTTGGCAACTGCCATTTTATAAAAACTATAAACTAGGCAACAATAATCTGTGTAATGAGAAATATAGTTTAGGTGTGGTCAATGTGGTTGGGAAAAGGAATCAGCTTCAAAACCGACTAGACAGAATCAAAGCTACGCTGAGTGAAGCCCAGCATACTGCTTAGCACCATTTCACTTTCAGTAGTTGCACTTACATTAAAAAGAATATGTTCACTTTTGAATTTATAATCCACTATTCTCAGTTCAACTTAGCTTCACATTTACTGGCCACATGGTAATAGCTTAATCAAATAACAAATTTTCCTAAAACACATGCATCTTCATAACAATTATTTGTTTTTATCAATTTAATTTAATTTTTTAATTTTTTGTAGATAATTTTAAAAACTAGATTGAAAATTGTACAACCGACCAAAATCACTTAGATAGAATGTGACAATTATTGAGTAGTGGGTACAAAGCTGTTGAAGTTGGGTAAAACAGTGATTGCATGTGCAAATGCATGAATCATTTAAGTATTTAACTTAAGTAATAAGTATTTAACTTAATGTCAGTTATATGTACTTGTTAAATAACAATAATTGTAATTAGTACTAAATTTTCATTTCTTTATTGTGTTAAAACTTTTACTGAAACACTAATTTTATAACACTAACCAAAACCCTGGGCCTGAGAGACCACCATGTGCAAAAAGGTTAATATACTACCTTTCCCAGTATATATATAGGCATTTAAGAGGTAAAATGTCTTCGCATCACACATGCAAATAATTTTTATTCCATATTTCTTAGGTTTCTTTGACATAAAAACCTTAAAACTGCGGCACCCTCTAAATGAACATTTTGTCAATAGTGAATTCAAACAAAACTGAGTAGACACTTTTACTGTAAGATATGAACTGCTGAAATATTTCACTGACTGGAGCTGCTTTGTCGTTGTTTTTTCTTTCAACACGTGTTGCTGTGTCATCAAATCTAAGGATTTGCACAAAAAAAGAATTTCAAAATTTTTCTCAGACATTGTGGCTGTATATACCAGTCTTTCTTGAACAGAGGGGTTATCTCTCATCATTGGACCTTAAGACAGATGTATCTATTAGTAAACCAATAAGTGTATCTATTTTTTAATTATCTGTGTTTTGGTAGTTATTTTTTTCAATGTGCTCCAACAAGCCCAATTAAAGTTTTTTGTTTGTGTTTGTAACAATTTTGTTTATAATAATATGTGGTCTAACAATAGTTCTCAAACCTCTTTTACTTGGTGCATTTCCCAAGGTCCTTCCTCTGACATGGATACCGGCTATAATGTTCAGATAATATTCCTAGCTGGTGTTCTCACATTTGCTGGTGGTGGCCGATTACACCATGCATTAGGAGTGCTCGCTTTATGTTTTTTCACTCTCTCAAGATAATAAATGAAGTTTTCGGTCTCAATCATTATCATCAAGAAGTAGTTCAAGTATTCTATCACTAAAGTCAGGATCTTAAGGATTCAAGTTTTGACATTTTCGTGTTGGTCTATCTATTTAGTCCATTTTGTTTGTATACTATTTCTAAGAACAAGTATATGTTGTATATAGATGAATAAAACGAAATAAAAATTCAAAATACAGTATATATATATATATATATATATATATATATATATATATATTGAATATAAAATATATAAAATATATATATATATATATATATATATATATATATATATATATATATATATATATATATATATAACTAAATAATATATAACTGAATTTAAAAAAAATAATAATCCAACACATAAATTGCTTACTATAAAATTGAGTAAAATAAAAGAATAATTCAACACATAAAATAGTATATTACTCAATAAAACAAAGCAATAATCCAATACACAAATCGTTTACCCTATTAACGGAAACCTTGAGTTTCTCAGACCAGTATGTTTTCAACAAAATCAATTGCTTCACAAAAACTAAGCAAATAGTAGCTTATTGTTTAGAGTAAGAAGAAGGGGTATTGGGGGATGAACTTTTTCCTTCAAACAGTATTGCCAAAGACATCAAAAATTTCTGTGGACCTGTGAGAACGGAGTTTGGTCAAAGTGTTAACTTACATATTTTATGTTTAATAACATATTATTTAGAGTTATGATGCAGTGTGGTAATTGACCCTTATAGTTTGGTATGAGCTAACTACTTACTATTAAATAAACTACTTACCATCTACAGAAGTGACATCATAAACTGCAGCATTGTTGCACACTGGCAGAGGAATTGCTAAATAATCATCTGCTACCTCGCTGAATAATTTAGTACTAAAACAAAATTAATTATGAAAATTTCAGAATTATTCATATGGATACTACTGATTTTTAGTAGAGATTCAGCTAAACAAAATTAATATGTTTTTTAGTCATGGCATTAATTATTTGTTAGAAGGGCTTACATAAAAAACATCACATGTTGCTGAAATTATACAGAGTAAGGTCTGAAATATACTTACACAATAGAATAAACCCTATTTAAATGTATTATAATTTGCAACTATTATTATTTTTACATACTCTGACTTCGATTTGTTCATTGGTAAATACAATTATATATATATATATATATATATATATATATATATATATATTTTTTTTTTTTTTTTTTTTTTTTTTTTTTGGTGTTTAACGTCTGACTATTGTGCACACTTGGGCTAATGCAGACGATGGGATGATTTATAGCGTATGAAAATGCCAAGCCCTGGCCGGGAATCGAATCCGGGTCCTCGGGGTGAAAGCCCAGTATGCTATCCACTAGACCACTGAGGCGGCTATATATATATATATATATATATATATATATATATATATGTTTGTGTGTGTGTATTTTTAATTATATAAATATTAAATATACATACATACACTATATTATTTTTTAATATTGGAATTTAAATATATCTTTCCAAAAATAGATCTCAGAGTAACTGAGACTTAAAATTACTTTAAAAAATGTATCAGAATTTATTTGCATCATTCACTATTTAATTTAGAGTTATAAATAAATATATTGTTATAATATGCTAAATTTCCTACAATATGTTGCTACAATTCTATGGTTGTACAGTGTAAGGGCCCCTGCACATACCATCACAAAATATGGCAAAATTTGTAGGTGGCAAATTTCAGATAAGGACCTTTGACGCAAATTTATTCCCAAAGTAGTATCACTAACAAAAAAGTTATTTTCTCTTACAGAGACACAAAACTTAAATGTGTTGTTTTTGAATTCATAAGCTATAGATTGTATGTAAATTATTTTATTTTTTACTTTTTATTTTAGTCATTCATTCAATCTATTTACATCACAGTCAATATAATATTAACTGTATCCTATAAACAAACATTAATACAATAAAAATGACAAAACTGACAAAGCCTTGCAGGACTCAAAATGTCTGATTTATTTTTCTGATAGTTCATTATATGAAAGACCTAATTTGTCTGCTTTTCACTGGAACTCGATTTCACATATTTCAATGAAATACTTGTAAAGTACAAGTAATTGTTATTAGGATTATCTTAAACTCTTATACAAATATTCTAGACAAATTGGCAACCACTCAAGTGCCTGATTTATTTTAAAATGGGGTATTGTTAAGAGCTCTATCAGCTAAAATAAACAATCTATGATCTGTATATTTCATAGGTTACATACACTAGTTCAACAGAAAAACCAAAACAGATGTCAAAGAAGTTTCTGTCTAGTGGACAAATTATTGCAGAGAAGTGTGGGTATACAGCTAGTATGATTTATACAAAAGCAAAAGTTACTGTGCTTTTGACTGATTGACTGACTGACTTAATTATTACTGTTTCTGAAGAATGACAAAATTTTAAATGTAAGCTTTCCTTATGTCATAAATATGAAAAAAGTCTGAGCTTAAAAGTATTATTTTAAAGTGGTTTGAAATGGTTTCTTTCTTGAACATTAAATCTGTTTTATGTATACCATTTTTCTGTTATTCACAAGAATTTATCTTTATGTATGATAAAACGTTTTTTCTTTGTTATATGGAATTGTGACGAGGTTTTAAGCAATCTCAAACTGCATATGCTTTTCACAAAAAATAGCGGACACTCAAAATGCCTGATTCAACAACTGTGTTCTCTTTTAAGTGTGAAGTAACATTACACATTTCTATGAAACAGTTTTTGTTTCTGCACTCAGAAATGTCTGACTTATTTGTTTCTTACGTTAAAGTAACAAAAATTTACAAAAAAAAAGAAATAAACTGGTTTCTTTTTCTAGTGTGACCAGTTTAAAAAAAAATATCTAACAAACTTAAATAATGCCTACAGCTTTGAAAAAATGGATTTTCCTTATGAATTTATGTAAGTAGAAATGAATTTAAAAACACATACTCTTTATTTTGAGCAAAAGATGTGAAATTTAAAGCCAAACTTCCCTCAAGCAACTGAAGGTTCATTCCAACACATGAGCATGGACTTGAAGCTTCTAAAAAACAAAAAACAAAAAATTAATAATCAATAAACTTTACAAATTTATTATATTCATCTTAAATTGTATTTATAAATTTTCAATATCTAATATATTTATATTTTTGGTTTAAATTTGTGTTCATAAGCTACCTAATTCTGACTGAGTGAATAATATTTAAATACTTATAAATACATTAAACTAGAACATTTAAGAAGAAGAATATACAATTATTCATTTTTTCCCTTTTTTTCCTTACTTGTATTATTTCCACAGGTATATTAATCGTCTACACATACAAATGCCTAATGGTTCCTGCTATTTAAAATTAAGAATATAATTCAAGTGATTTTTTTCAAAAATAATTACTTGATCTTTTAAAAAATAATTACTTGATTTTTTTACAACACAAACAATACTAAACTAGTTTATGCAATTATACTAATAGTAAATGCAATGAATTATTTGTCATTCCTTCTATCTTTTTCTTCAGTACCATATATGTTTGGTACAGAGCATATTTCTAGTAGTTATCATCAACACTGGAACTCAATTTATCAATCTAGGCATTTACTTTAACTCATACTTCATGCATTTGTTATTGAGCTTATTATTTCATACTGTAAATAAAACTGATAATATAAAAGTTAGTATCTACTTACTGAATAAGCCACAATTTTGACTAATAGCAGTTGGGGTGGAGGCATACAAATACCATTTGCCAAGAATACCCTGGAATCACATTAGTTGATTTAAAAGTTCTGATACAATCTAAAAATAATTCTAAATTGTTAAATTGTTTTTCCTTTAAGAAATATTGTTTTCTTACTGATTTAAGGAAAAGCTAGTAAACAAAGTTTGCTATTGATTTCATCAGCTTTTATCAGCTCTAAAATAACTTGATCAGATTTATTTTATTATATGTAATATTAAGTGCAGCTTATATTGCACACTTCTCATGTATATTTGTAAATAAGTTCATTGATTGCATCTTCTCTTTAACTGTTAGTTAATAAAGTCAACAGAAATTGATGCACATTTTTTTAAATTGAAATATATATTTCATATATGATGAAATTCGACCCTAATCCCCTTAAAAGTTTGCCCTTTGCAGCTCCACACACTTAAGCCACCAATCCTTCAACATCCGAAAATTCATCTAGAAGGCTTCCTTTGGAATGGTGTTCACCTGTGCTTTTGTTTCTGAGTTGTACACACACACACGTCTTAGTAATATAGCATTCAGAAACTCAAGATCAGTGTTTTTAGTGTTTAGCAAGTCCTGTGCAACATTAAGTTCTTTTTTTTTCAGCATCTTAAACACAAATTTTGCTGTCATTTAGTGCATGTTTCAATCATCATTAAAAATTGCATGTGCAGAATCTTTACTGATTTAAACATCCCTTGGAAGTCCCTTGTACAGTCAAGCAATGATCTAACAGTATCAGATTTTCCAACCTCTCAATAACAGCTGAATTTTAAGTAGTTTGTGGCTTCAAGTATGCTGTTAACTCTCCACCAGTGTGTGGCTTTTTTGAATGGATTGAACCACTCCTAAATTTGAGTTAACCACATAGCTTCATCTCTAAACACATGATGAATTTTACTAATTGTTTTGTTTTGAAAATCACCAAACTTTTGACAAAATTTGATACAATAAATTTTGTTCAATAGATTCAGTCATCAAAGAGAATTCAAAAATCTGATGAACAGTGAACATTTATAACAATACATTACTTGGTAGCCAGCAGACAGCAACTACTACACTCAAACACTGAGAACGTATTCAAGTGTGTGCATTAATTAAGATTTCTCTCTTCCTTGTTCAGAGTGGCACTACCCTAACATCACTATTGTGTGCAGGAAAATTCAAGGTCGGTTATATTTTAAACAGGCTACTTGCATATACACATATACATACATTTAAATGTGTGTTAAAAGGAATTTTAATAAACTGAGGAACGTTTCAGTCATTTTTAAGTATTTCAGAGAAATAGAACTAAACTCTAAAATAAAATTTAAGGGGTTCTGATTGAGTAATACTAGAGTTGGCTCCCAAATGCACCTTAACTTACCCACTACAAATCAAAGAAGAATTATTGACTGGCTGAAAAACTAGTTTACTGTTTAAATTTAACATAAATTATAGAAAAATGTATAACATATAAAATTAAGCTACTATTTGGTCAGTATCTTCCAAAACAGAATTTTATATTAATTTTTATGAAATTAATTACATTTATTGAGTTTTGTATAATATTTGTGCATCATTTATTTAGGCTGTATATAAATAATAATAGCTATTATAAATTATAAACTCATTTTATAGTTTCTATTTTAGTTTAGTTAGCTAGTAATGATTTAATCATATTTTCATAAGAAGAACTTATTATATTAGTTAAGGCAAATTCTGTTATCCTTTAAACCAGTAAAAAATTCACCAAAAGTAAAGAGTAAGACTTTAAAAAAGAAAAAACTTTCACACACAAATTTACTTTATACACCAACAGGTTAAAGATTTTTCTAAGAATGGGATGGTAAAACATGCACTGATGTCGACTATTTAGATACATGAGAATATTCACTGATTTGAAACACAGTGCCAACATATGATTCATTATCATATATACTCACAATAATATGTCCACATGAATTAATTTCAAGACAAGGCAGATTATTGTCTGTATTCCAGTTATAATATTGACATAACCCACTCAAAAACAGTTCTAGGTCTAGTAGTTCTGCAAACACTTTTAGTAATGCAAACTATCAGTTTTCATTTTATTTCTGACACTATCCTTTATCACTGGGCAACACTTATATCACCTACTTTAAAGACATATGTATTTTTATTATCTGAACTACTCATTTAAAACTCATAGTTTTATTCAAATTGTGGGTTAGTAAAAGTCTCCAAATTAATTACTTGATAATTGTTTACTATCAAATTTTTATAAGCAGTTGTTTTCATTTTGAGATATGTTACTGATTTTTACTTTCTAAGAACAGATAAACATACATGTTTAAAGAATCAGAACAGCAATATCAGGAGACAAAATAGATAACAAAGTGTATTTTATATCTGTATTAAAGTACAAATTAAGAGTTGGACAGTTACAGTCAATAGAGTTGGTATAGTGGAAAATTCAATGATTATGAAAAAGCATATTTCTGTAAGACTAATTATATCATTATTTCTGAAAGTGAACATTTTTAAAATTTCTTATATGATTATGATATTTTAAAAAGATCTAAAACGTCATGAATTAAAAAATAATAGGGTGTTAAATAAAGAAAATGTTGTTTCATTGTTGTAAAAAAAATTGAATTAGTATAATAAGATAGTACCTCAAAATAAAAACACTTTTTGTATCATCATAATTTAACAAAACAAAACAAATTTGTAGATTTCATACTCTCTTGGATTGTATCAAACCAACAAAACAACAATTTCTTTAGAATAAAATTAACACTTATTTTCTTAAATATGTAGACTGGTGCTTGTATTACATTTAAGGAAAGTTTAAATTTTTGAAGTGAAACATTTATAAGTGTGGTAGCCAGTGTTCACAGATAAGGACATGGTGTGAAGATGTGTCTATTGACAAGGGAATAGTAATATATATAATTTAATGGTTATTGTCAATTTATTAACGTTTTACAATTTATTGATATTAATACTTAAAAATAATGCCTTTACACTTCAATTAATTGTTTAATGTTTTATTTTTTAATTTTTTTTATTTGTGTTTTGTCTATGTTTGACTACTTTGAATAGGTGGATGTTGTAGTACAAAAACCGAATTTAAAAAAAAAAAAAAACAGAGAATGTTTTGTAATTGTAAGTTCTCCAGCAAATTCTGATTGTTTGATACTTTGAATTGTAGTTCATTAGAACTTGAATAATTAGTATTAGTGTTTTTATTATTTATTAAGATCAAAAATGTTATTGCATTATTTTAAAATGACTAAAAACTTTTTTTCTTTAAGTGTAGAACTTTGTTACCACCTGTTAATGTAACATAAATTAAAGAAGTACAGTTTCTTTTATGATTTTCAAATCGGTACTTTCAACAACTACTCAGTTTTATTTTATAGAAGCTTATAATATTATTATTATTTAATGTAAGTATTGTTGCATACTCAATTGCAGTTGCAAATATTATATTTTTAAATGCTATTGCGTACTGTTTTATAAGTACTGCATTACATATTCTATTAAACTTATTAATATCATTAGGTTTTACCCATGTTGTTCCAAAAATAGTTTAAATAATTATTTATCTATTCATTCACCATCTTAATACTTGTTTGAACTATTTAAAGTATTGTGCTGGATTTATCCCTTGTCATATACGAGGGCTATTCAGAAAGTAGATTACGTTTTTGGATAAAAAAAAAACTAAGTACAGGAAAAAAATGTTATTATATACATTTGAAAGAGGAACTAAAATACTATTTTTCGACATAATCGCCAAACAAATTTAGACATTTGTCATATCGGTGAACTAGCTTTGAAATTCCCATGTCGTAAAATTCCGCCGCCTGTGACGCCAGCCAGTCAGTCACGCCCGCGCGGAGATCTGCGTCGTCATCGAAGCGCTGTGTTGCAAGCCAAGTCTTCATCTTCGGGAATAAGTGGAAATCACTAGGTGCCAGGTCGGACTGTAGGGTGGATGAGGAAAATCTCCCACTTGAAGGCCGTCAAGGCGTCTTTTGTTCGATTTGCCGTGTGAAGGCGGGCATTGTCGTGCAAAAACAACACTTTTGCACTCAGTTTTCCTCTCCGCTTGTTCTGGATAGCTCGTCTTAAGTTTCGTAATGTTTGGCAATACCTTTCTGAGTTTATGGTTGCTCCACGTTCTAGGAAGTCAACCAGAAGAACACATTTCCTGTCCCAAAAAGCGGTCGCCATGATCTTCCTTGCTGACAGGGTTTGCAAACATTTCCTCGGTTTTTGGGGGAATTTGTGTGCCCCCACTCCATAGACTGTAGTTTTGTCTCACAGGTAACGTGCTTAACCCAAGTCTCATCTCCCGTTACGATGCGATCAAGAAATGATTCACCATCTTTGTCGTAAGCGTCCAGAAATGACAACGATGCAGCCATACGCTGACCCTTGTGCTGTTCTGTCAGGAACTTTGGCACCCATCTGGCACAAAACTTATGGTATCCTAACTTTTGGTGACAATTTCATTACAACAATGTTCGCGAAACTTGTGGGAAACAAAGTGAAAGTTCGGTTATTGTGAAACGGCGGTTTCACGAATTTTTCATTGACATTTGCAACCAGCTCATCACTCACAATGCTCGGTCTGCCACTCTTCTCTTTGTCATGAACATTACTTCGTCCATTTTAAATCTAATGCACCATTGGCGAACTCCTTGGCTTACAACACAGCGCTCGATGACGACGCGCAGATCTCGCGCGGGCGTGACTGACTGGCTGGCGTCACAGGCGGCGGAATTCTACGACACGGGAATTTCAAAGCTAGTTCACCGATATGACAAATGTCTAAATTTGTTTGGCGATTATGTCGAAAAATAGTACTTTAGTTCCTCTTTCAAATGTATATAATAAAATTTTTTTCCTGTACTTAGTTTTTTTTTTATCCAAAAACGTAATCTACTTTCTAAATAGCCCTCGTATAAATGATAGAATTTATTCTAATTTACATGACAATGGATAAATTCTGCACAGTATTTTGATTACTCAGAACAGACTTTATAATAGATCAGAACGAGAAGGTAGGAGACAAGAGGTTAGCACATTCATTACTTAGCAACATTTATTATACTGAATTACCAGTCAAAAAAGAGCTAATACTCACTGGAAATGAATCCCTAGGTGCAACATTAATATCTGGGCAAATTTTACTTGCTTGTGCGCATCCAAAAGCAGTCACACTGGCTGACAGACCAGCCAACACAATGAATAAAACACTAGAAAAAATACAATTGCATTACTAAAGAATTTCTGACTTTTCTATTACCTAAACACAGCTAGATGATAAATGTATTTCATATATTTATAAGAAAAAAAACAGATGTCCAGTTAATGCGAGCATTTCTCAAACTTTTCTAGTAGTGAAGCAGTAGTCATTATTTTGAAAAGTGAAATTTGATTAACCATCAAAGTTGGTCTGGGACCACGATTTTTGATTAAATAGACCAATAACAGAAAACCCTTAAAAACAACCTGCCCTGTTCATTGCATATGAATAAAGATTTAAAAAAGGCATGTTTTTGACTAGATATAAACTCTGTAATAAAAGAAAATGTAAGTGCTGCAGTCACTAATACCAGAAACTACACTTAAATTGTTCTAATCAAATATGTTAATCATATGCTGAAACAGATAAACCACTACTCACTAAATATCAAGTAACATAAACTACACTAGACATTATAATTTATCAGTCACAACAGCAACTTACAACTTGAGCAATAGTTTATTGTATGTGATGAGAACATTACTGACTCTTCAATAAAACGAATATGTGTTGCATTGTCATACTTGCAGTGGTCAGTAATGAAGTGAAAATTGTTTTTCACTGCAGTCTGGCTACAGTAAATATGGGGGCAATAAGTATTGTGCTAATCATTATTCTTTACACTTCTATTTATTTGTTGCTTTAGTTTTTTCTACAATAGTTTAATAATATATATATATATATATATATATATATATATATATATATATATATATATATATATATAGTAAAATATTATTTAATTACTGTAATTAACTTTTGGACTGATGGTTAAAAGAGTTAAGATTAATTAAAGATTCACTGTACTTCACTTGTAGCACTTCACTTGTTACTGGAATTTCTGAAATACTAGTTACAAAAGAATGATTATTTCAGAAAAAACTCAGTATAATTTATTATGTTTCAGAAATAAATCATACTTGTTGTAGGTGTTTGTTTATGTCGTTATAAAAATTCAAACTAAGATGTAAGTTCTCAAATGGGAGACAAATATTATTTGTGATATTATTATATGATTTGAAAGTGTCACTTGAATCTATTAATCAGTTTTAAAATTCGAAGTGCTATTCAAGAGAAATTGTTAAAGCAAAGGGAGAAAATAGTTAGTTTTAAAATGTATTTCTAACATTTTTTTTTAAATTTGATCTTACCTCAAGTTTCTTAAAGTAGTCATCCTTAATATCTCAATATACTTTTATTCAGCTAATGTGTATTTATACTAGAAATAATTGTGTAACAAATGGTTCAACAATTATGAAACACAGGGTTATAAAGCAATTAGAGTCACAAATAAGAATAAATCACTCAACAAAATGTAACTTTATAACCTAGATAGGTAAAAATTCATATGATATTCTAATATTATTCTAGAAAAAAATGTCAATGTGTTATATGAATTTTATTTCTAATTTTATAAAAGTTGGCTATAAAATTAGTAATAATAATTCAAAAAGCAGTGTCTAAACTGAACAAAATGTATCCTTGATGGCAGAATAATAACTACTGCCTCATTAAATTCAATATATATATATATATATATATATATATATATATATATATATATATATATTTGTAATTATTTTAGTTGTTGACAAAAGACATTTTAAATTATTTTGAACCTCTCATCCACCATGTACTAACCCAGACATATTTTGTATGACTACTGTAACCCTGCAGAAGCTAACCCTATAGGAATGACTACAGAAGCTGCTGAGGAAGGTGTCTCTTACATCCCCAGAACTCAATCAAGTAACACTTATTAATTCCTAACTTATTAATTTATTAACTTGTTTGTGAGTTAATAAGTTTTAACTGTAAAAATGAAAAGACTGTTCTTGATTTAACAAACAATTTAATAAAGACCCGGTATATTGTAAGGAAATACTAGATTTTACAATAAACTTTTAAGTAATATATAAATAGTACCTTAGGAACAACGAAACTACATAGAAGAATCTTACATCAGTATTTGAAAAGTTTTGAAAAAATATTTATAGTGAAAACAAAAAAACTGTCAAAAAATATGTATACAATTATAAAACCAAGTATGAAACAATCATCTATGAAGATATAACAAATCTTAATATATAAAAGAAGAAGTCCTGACTGACTGACTGATTCATAATCAATGCAGAGCCAAAACTATTTTAGCTAGCGACTTGAAATTTTCAGGATACATTTATGTTACCATGCAGGCATGCACTAAGAAAGGATTTTGCAAAAAAAATGATTTTAACGCCATTAAACTACTTACCCAATCCAAATTTAATAAACAACGTACAACAAATACTATTATAGCTAGAGAATTAAAATTTTCAGGGTACCTTCTTACAACAATTTCGAAATGCATTGAGAAATGATTTTGCAAAAAATTGACTTTAACACCATTAAACTACTTACACAGTCCAAATTTAATAATTAACCTACAGACAATACTATTATAGCTATAGACTTGAAATGTTCAAGGTACCTTTTTACAACAATGTCAAGGTGCACAAAGAAAGGATTTGCAAAAATTTGATTTTAACGCCATTAAACTACTTACCCAGTTAAACTTTAATAATCAACCAGCCGAGCTAAATATTTGAAATTTTTCAGGGTTACCACCACATGTAGGGGTGAACTGAAAAAGATTTTCCAATATTCAACCCCTAAAGTGGTAGTAATAAGGTATAACAATTTATTTTGGAAAAATGTATTTTTCGTGTGACCTTCTTAAAACATAACATAGTCACTGTTAGATATACTTATATATATATATATATATATATATATATATATATATATATATATATATATATAATGAAAATATATATATATACTTATATAAATATAATGAAATACATTTTTCACCATTTCCCAAACCTCATCCCCTAAAGAGATTGAAAGGGGGTAGAAAATTTAAAAAGGGATATACAATTTTGCATTGAAAAAATATTTGTTTTGGTTCGTATATTCTAGAAATATGCTATGAAACACAAATAATGGAACACATATTTCAATATTTTTCCAAATTCATTTTCTAAAAGTATAAAAATGTAAAAAAGAGATATAATTGGAGAAAAAGAGTGTTTTCATTGGAGAAAATATTTTTTATTTGCTATTCTTAAAAGTGAATAAAATATTCTAAAACACAAATTATGATACATGTAATTCAGCATTCCCCCCTCGAATTCATCCCCTAAAAGGACAAAAATATAAAAGAGGTATATATATTTGTATTGGAGAAAAATATTTTTTATCAGATTTTCTTAAATTCAAATGGAACACGTTTGAATAAAACAACATATTCATGTAATAATATTTTTTCATATTCACTGTAAAATAATCACGAGTTTAGATAATCACGCTTTTATTAATATATGTTTTATGTTTCTAAATTATTACATTACTGAAACAGTTTAAGTTTCATAGGCCAAGCCATAATGGGTAATGCTAGTGTATTATAAAAAAAAAAAACGCAAAACAAAATTTTTCAGCTTGACTTTTTGGCATTTGGTTTTTGTTTTTCATACAGTTTTAGTCAAACACATTGCATGAATGTTTTGAAATTTGATATGAAGGTACACTGTATGAAAGCCCAAGTGAGATATGGATAAGTTTTCCCCATTGAAATTTGGAACAAAGGTACAATTTATAAAGCTCAAAAGATGTAATCCTATGTATAAGATTTTTCAACTCACATCCATTTCAAAATGGCAGTTTTATTCAACTTTGAAATAGTAGTTGCTGGTTATTTCCTGTTATGCTAGTTGAAAGGCAAAACCTTTCATAATTTTGACCACTTCATGGAGAAAGAGCATAAAGTATCAAATAAAGGTGGCCCAGTAATATTTTTCATAAATATTATGGTTACCGATTAAATTGTTGGGAAAAATTAGAACACTGTCGTAGATTGCTCTGTATAATTAAGAATACAGGTTACTGCAATATCTACTGTTCTTTAAACTACTAGTATCAGACAATTAAGAAAAATGTTTAAAATTTTGAATAAAAGATTATTTTTTATATTAATTACGGCTTTCTGAATTTTTAAAATATAACATTTAATTATTTAAAGGTTTTGTTTTCATATCTTTAAATAAATGTACTTAGATTTAATTTAAAAAATTAATAATAGGTTTTTTGTGTTAACTTTGTATCATTTGTCTTGAATTTTAAAGTTTTGCCTAATATTTAAATATTGATGAAAGTAAATTCCTACATAATATACTTTTAAAAATACCAAAAAATTTTGACTTTTTACAAAAAATACAATCCATTTTACATTAGTTACCTTGGGTTTGAAAATTTTGAACCTAATATTCAGCAACAATAAAAATCATTGAGTTCCAAGTTTCACCTGAAAGTTGTGTATTAAGTCAAGATATTGTGGGTACAAATATTTTTGTTGGAAAAATAAGTTCCCTTTTTTACTCTTTTAGGAGTTGAATTTTATAAAATCCTTCCTTAGTACACACTCACATAATGATGTGAAGGTATTTTCAAAATTTCAAGTCTCTAGCTATGATAGTTGTAGCTGTACATTGATTCTATCAGTCAGGTCAAATTTACCTCTTTTTATCCCATTAGAAGATAAATTATGGGAAATGCTGAAATATGTGTTTTACAATTTTGGATTTTAGAATATTTTTGTCAGGTTTGAAGAAAATCTAATAAAAAACATTTTCTCCAATGCAAACATTTATACCTATTTTCACATTTTTATTCCTTCAGGGGTTGAATTAGGAAAAATTATGAAAAAAGTGTTTTAATATTTGTGTTTTAAATATAGTTTTCTCCAACACAAAAACATTTTTTCCAATAACCCTTTGTTTCATTTTTGTTCTTTTAGGGAATGAATTCAGAAAATGCTGAATTAAATGTTTCATTATTTGTGTTTTTCAGAATATGTAACTAATATATACAATCAAAAAAATATTTTTTCTAATGGAAAAATTTATATACCTTTTTTTACATTTTCTACCTCTTTAGATTCTTTTAGGGAATACATTTTGGAAAATGGTGAAAAATATATTTCGTTACTTACGATTATATTTAAAAGTAATTATCTTAAGTTTCAAGAAGATCCTATGAAAAAAGTACATTTCCAATAAAATCTATTGTTCCATATTTTTAACCCTTTAGGGATTGAATATTACGAAATCTTTTCTTAATGAGCATCTGTGTTATGAAAAAACATATCCTCAAAATTTCAAGTCTCTAGGTTTAGTAGGTTTTGCTCTGCGTTGATTATATGTCAGTCAGGACTTATATACATAAAGATTTCTTTGGAAAATATCATGTATTTTACAATATATTGTATATTTTCTGACAAAGAATGAAGCACAAGTTCTCATATTTTTAACTTTAATCTGTGCATTGAAACAACGAGATTAAAAAAACTGATTTACCTTCACTGGTTTCCAGCTTTTTTGTGCTAATTTTAATTGGCTAAAAAAGTTTAATTAAAAAAATTATTTTTAAATCTAACAAAACAAAATCAAATGTTACTCTACTACAATGTTCTCAAAGTAGTTATCTTCAAAAAGTCCATATGATTATTATTCTTAATATATCTATTTATTTATACAAAAGATAATTTCATAAAAAAATTGGTTGTGGAAGTAACAAAAGACATAAAGTAAGTACACCATGAATAATAATAAATCACTCAACAAACACAACAAAAAACAAATTAAGATAAAAAAATAGCGCTTCATAAACCAAGATGTGTTTATGATTACTGTACTAAATGATACATGACATGCATTTTTATTGTTGTTTAGATACATTTTGAAATTGTGTTTAATAATTTATTTATTTAACACAACAGAATATATATTTATCAATATGATGTGTAGACAAACTGCTCTTTAGAAAATTTTGAATTACCTGCTCGAAAAAATAACAGCTCAACAAATTTACAAAATAAAACAATACAGTGTACCATGGTTTAACAAACTTTACTGATTTCACTATTGAAAAATGATGTTAAATGATTGTGATATTATAAAAAATATATTATAAGTAATCAATTTTAAAGATTTATAAGAAATAAGAAGTAAAAAAAGTATTACTATGTTGATGTATTATTTTTATTAATATTATGTTTATTAGATTAAATATAAACATTAATTAATGCAGTAAAAACTTGTAAATAAAATCTATAAAGAAGAATACAGTACATTTTTATAATACAGATTCAAATAGAAACTTATGTAGTTTAAATCTTTATGTTTATTGCTGAATTCACAAATCTTTAGAGATTTCACATCTTGGATTGGATAACAATCCAGTTATCTGTAATCGTTATTATATTTAGAACTAAGTATAGTGGGATAGACTAAACCACATTTAGTTCAGTCTTGAAAGTAACTATGCATTATTATAAGGACAAAAGTTAAGAACTTCTGTTGTACTTGGAGTTTTCCTTTTAAATGCTTATACATACAAAAATTTTCACTGGAAACAAGTAGTAAGATACTGTATTTCATAAATTCTAAGATACCATTAAGTGTATGAAGCATTGTATTTTACACATAATTTTTAAGGTACATGATAATGTAACCAATAATTTCAAAAAATTGAATTATTAATAAGTACATCCTACTGTATTTACTAAAAAAATACAATGGTCAAACACTTAAATATACTAAACTAAACCTTGATATTATGGTAATTATTAAGGTTATGTTGATAATGAAACTATATATTTTAATTCCAGTTATACTGGAATATATATCACTACTTGAACAGTCATTATATATCAGGATTTTTTCTCATAAAATATCTCATATACCTTCGTCTTTCAAAACGTCCAGTGCATTGTACAAAATTTCTTGAATTACCGTTGCACTGTATTTTATTTCAAAAAATTAAAACCCATCCTGCAATGAATAACAGATGCATTTGCTTTTCAATCTTGCCAGGTGGTGTAACAGGTAAATTTTCAATAAATAACCATGCTTCATAATTTACCTTGGAAAGTTTATTTACTGAAATTGTCAACTGGTTGAACTAGTCATTCCATTTCTAACCACTTCCAAATCACAATTTTTAGTTTTTAGATTATTTTTTATTTCTTCATAAGTATATGGCCTTTAAATGCATCAATTCCTAGCATGTTATTGGGGTTTTGAATGGCTCCTAACCCTAACTGCCTATTCCAAATGACATTGACCAAGTTATTCATCATATCTGCTGTCATCCGGCCATTTTTGGTGATTAATTACATTTTTTGGGACAATTTAATTTTTTGGAATAGTTTTCATGTTAATTCCATAAAATGTAAACATGGCCATTACATTAATCCCATGGCGGTCAGAGGATTAAATATGAAATGAAGAAAATCTTAATTATTTATATATATATATATATATATATATATATATATATATTTTTTTTTTTTGACTTGCACTTAGCTAAATTATCATACAAGGAGACAATAATGTATGATCATTACCTTTCATGACCGTGATCGTGATGTATCATATCCTGTAATTTTTATTATAATTTCTCTAGCACCTTTAGAATTCAGTGTATAATTTCTAGCTTTAAAAAATGCGTTTCATTAAATTTGACTATTAAGTTAAATGCTTAGTTATGCATCTCTTACTAAATTCAATAATATAACGTTAGAAGGTCAAAAGTTTTACTTCAAAATAAGCTGGAAGTCTTTGAGAAATAAAAGTTAGATGCTATAGAGATAGACTTTGACGATGCATAAACCTATCCTAACAACCTCTTGTAGCTTTAAATAAATGTATCTCCATAATATGTTGCTGCTTTCATTGCTTTCGGATGTATTATTTGATGAATTATTACTGGTAGAAAACCACAAACTGTAGGACTTTTTATCAATTGCAGGATAGTGTCCTTTTTTTAAGTTCAGTAAAACATGTTAATGTAGCTTTACATTCAAGCATTGAATTTCTGTCCTTGTACTATCCACAAATAGTAAATTCCCATTTTGCAGCTCTGTTTCCAATTTGTTCAGTGAAAAAAATAACTTTTCATTTCATTGCTGCGTCATAATGTATTCTCTTTGCAGACGTTACAGTGGTACCCCGGTTAACAGTCTTAATTCGATCAAGAACTAAGACTGTCATCTGAGCAGACTGTTGTGCAAGTCAGCGTTTACAATAGAGTCTTATGGAAAATGTTTTAATTGTGTCAAAAATTGAAAACAGGATTTAAACAATTTGAAACTTGCACACAAAGATACTTAACGTTTTGTTAAATTTAAAAATCAAAAGTATGTAACATGATAATATTATAATTGTTTAAATTTTTTAACAGACTAACAAATTAAATGCACAGAAACGAGTTGATGCATTTAAGTAAAATTAGGTACAATGACAGAAAAGGGAATAGGAGGGGTATTCTGAGAACAGGTAACTAATACATAAATAAATACAATAGGGAAGTTGATACCCTACAAAAACCAAACACCCATCAATCAAAGGCTTGTTTGTGTCAACTCAGCAGTTTGTAATTTCTGTAGCACAGCACAATGTTAAAAACTGTATGTAGGTTGTGAAAGAAAAAAGAGGAGACTTCAGGACACATAAAACTTGATTATGAAGCTCTTGCTGGTAGGAGGCTGAAGGTTTTTGATTTTTAGGACCCAAGGGATTTTCAGCAGAATGAGCTAGTCAGTGGATTGTTGGAACTTACCAAGGGCATCAATCTGCTAAACTAATACTCAAGAGGTTTGTTGATCTCAGTGCCTGGGGTTGTATTATCCGTTCCTCTAGTTTAAATTAGGGGGCCGGGGCCCCGAATTTTACGGGTCGGGTCGGGTCGGGTCAATTGAAAAACCCGACTTCGGTTCGGGCCAAGCATACAATTCGGGTCAAAGACGGGTCGGGCCAAGTAAATATTAACTTTTACTTTTAGGCAATAGTGTACGCAATACGTATAAATATTTTCACTATCAAAATTCGTTGTATACAAATAATATAAATAAAGAACAATTTAAATAATCATCGAAGGTAAAGTATCTAACCACTTATAATCATTCTATTTGTTTTACTCGAGAAAACCAATTGTTAATCTGTCAGTGGGTGCAGTATCGGTTAGTAGTTTTTATTTATTGTGATGCTATAATGAGAAGGGACTAAGTGGACTGTGCATGTTTACAATTATAGTTTCCGACTATACAGTCGGGTCGGGTCAACACACGTTCTTGTCAAATAAATATGTCTGTGATTGACAACAGTACACAATCAGTTCAGAGAATCTGCAGATATCCATTTGTTTATATCGGTCATGATTATGTCACTAAATTAAAAGATTTTTTTTTTTCAAAAACAAAAATCAAATGAAAATATTGAACACAATGAGCCCGTAATAAATCGGTTCGTTGCGGTATTCACACATTTTTTTCGCGCCGATATAATCGTTCCGTGGCGGTATTCACACAACATTTTCGCGCCGATATAATCGTTCCGTGGCGGTATTCACACAACATTTTCGCGCCGATATAATCGCTCCGTGGCGGTATTCACACAACATTTTCGCGCCGATATAATCGCTCCGTGGCGGTATTCACACAACTTTTTCGCGCCGATATAATCGCTCCGTGGCGGTATTCACACAACATTTTCGCGCCGATATAATCGCTCCGTGGCGGTATTCACACAACATTTTCGCGCCGATATAATCGCTCCGTGGCGGTATTCACAACATTTTCGCGCCGATATAATCGCTCCGTGGCGGTATTCACACAACTTTTGCGCGCCGATATAAAGGGCCTGTGGCGGTATTCACACAACTTTTGCACTCCGATGTAATAGGTCCGTGGCGGTATTCAGTCAGCCCAACGGAGCCCGTATTACAACGGCTAGTGGCAGTATTCACACAACTTTTGTACGCTGATGTAATCGGCCCGTGGCGGTCAGAGGATTAAATATGAAATGAAGAAAATCTTAATTATATATATATATATTTTTTTTTTTTTTTTTTTTTTTGACTTGCGTTTAGCTAAAAATGTGATGGGTTCCCCATTTAACCGTTTGGCCCGACCCGATCGCCGCCTCGGTAGCCTAGTTGATAGCGTACTAGGCTTTCACCCCGAGGACCCCGGTTCGATTCCCGGCGAGGGCTTGGCATTTTCATACGCTATAAATCATCCCATCGTCTGCATTAGCCCAAGTGTGCACAATAGTCGGACGTAAAAAATAAAAAAAAAAAAAACAAAATATTGACCCGACCCGATCCGAAATGCCCGAGTGCTGAAAAAAAACCCGACTCGAACTCTAAAAAAACTCGACCCGCAGACACCTAGTTTAAATCCAATCTAATCTAACAGCACAATGTTATCTCTATATTTACACATCTGCTTAGAAATAAAATAACAAAATGAAAACACCCTTATAATATGTTCAGCCCTTTATACGAAAACTAAACTGTTTTGAGGGTCAGTTTTCATTCTGTGTATTAGACCATTGTCCAGGTCAACCATTAGCCAGGGTATCACTGCACATACAGTATTTTTTTAATTATGTATTTATCACCAAAACAACACAAGTTTTAATAAAAACACTCCTTACAACACAAGATTCAAATGAAAACACTTCTTACTCAATGGTAATTGCAAACAAAATAGCAAACTGTAGAATGTGAGGAAGTGTTGTAGTGAATGACCTTACAACTGCGCCTTTGTAATATTGTTCAGTTAATAAGAGTTTATTTCTCATAATATGACAGTAGACGTATTTTTGGATGTTTCCCTATTGTCATCAAATGTAATACACCATTGACATGCAACTTGGTTTTCTTAGTATCAGAATAAGAAAAAATATGGCTTAGAATCCATGAATATGGTATTTAGTACAAAAACTAGTTGTTTTACATTAAAGATGTGTATTTGCAGTTATGGTTGCAATTATGACAAAATAATGTTGCATACAAATATTAACATAACATCCAAAGCTGCAATAAGCAAGGTTAGTTGTATAGCCAATACTAAATGTAGATCAGTAAAAGCTGTAGTGGCATAACCATAACAAAATAATTGAAGAGAGCAATAATTTGTTATTTAATTATGTTTAACTTAATAAATATTTAAATTAGAAAAAAATACAGTTGGGAAAACAGTTGTACTAGAATATTATTTTTAGGTATAATAATATTTTATTATTATGGAATTGTTAATGGTTCTCAATGGAATTGTTTTAATGTAAAATAACCTGTAACAACAAAATAGGTTAATGAAAAATAAATGGTCAACATTGTAATTAAGTTAGTACACAAAGTAATTATTTATTTAAATAAATTATACAGAAGAGGGTTAGTAAGGGCAGTTGGTTTGGTCTACCCTTTCCAGTATATCAAATGATATATTATTCTGTTCCAAAAGGTTTTTCACTGCAGTAACTGCGGCATCTGTAGCAACAGGTGTGCGTGAAAAGAACCACACAATTGGATCATTAGTGCCTGAAAAACAAAAGCAGCAGACAAAAATTATAACTCAACATGATCATATTGTGATGAGATGATATTTCATTTCCTGGTATGAGCTGGGCACAGAGACTTGATAAATAGATTTATATACTAATAATCTGTTCCAGTGATGATTGTTAAATGGGAAACTAGGAGAAATTGATCATGGCAGAGTGTTCAAGTTCTGTAAGGATACATCCATCAACTGGGAAATATAAATTCAGGAAAGCATTTTTGGTTTAAAACATATGACACCTGCACCTTTAATATAAAATTATAAATGTAGAATGAGATTATTCAAATTTTGACAGGAATGGTAAACTTAATACTTCATAATCCTTCTATCAAATAGTATTTGAAGTATGAAACCTTGAATGTCAAAGTAGATTCGGAGCATAAAAACCTACGATTGACCAAATCAAGTTAGAAAATAATAATAATAATAACAACAAACATATTTTTAGTATTTAGTGTACAAAAAACCAATAACAAAAAATAATCAACTTACTTCGTTTTATATCAACAGCACAAATGTAATAAACCAAGTAGCTCTGCCCGGCATCTGTTCCAATGCGTGCAACATTAAACATAGGTACATTATCTGAAAACCATATAATATATATAATAATTTTAAAAATGTTCAAATGAATTTCACTACATTAATTCTGCAAGTAGGATTCTGTACCAAACTTTTGAAAACCTTCCAGTTATTTTAAAACTAAATCTTGATGAACCTAACTTAGACACTGATAATATTAAATACTGCCAGATATGGTATACTAGAAATTAAATGTAATAATGTACCTCACATTCAAAAATCTTAATTTTAAAAAATTATCTCATTAAAATATGAGATTTGTCCAGTAAGTAAACTTTCTTCTCAATAATTCAAATCACCACCATGATTAGTTTAAAAAAGGCATGAAGAGAATTGTTCTCCTTACAAAAAATAATAAAATAACTTTATAAAAAATAAAATGTTTATATTTGGATATTTGTTTTGTCTCAATCCAAGTACAGGTATTAAAACTAACATGAGGCAAAACAATGAAAATGGCTGCTAAATTGTTTCAAGTAATATTTCTGTAACTGCGCGTGTTTCATATTGTTTTCCACTAAATTATGTTTAGTGTTTTAAATAAATAAAACTAAATAAAATGTGTTTTATTCTTTTCCACGAAATTATGGTTTTTAAAATATTTTAACTGGGGTCAGATATCCAGTAGTTAACAGCCATTTCGTTGATAGGCCTGAATTTTTGCACAAGTTATGCTCTTCTCAGACTGGATTGCCAGTAGAACTGGTCAAATAAAATGCTACGCTTTCATATTATTTTTCATCATTTTATTTGGATTGTGCTACAACATTTCAGGAATTTTCTCAAATAAATGATTCAATCTTAACTCCATTTTATGTATTGTCAGCACAAGACAAACTCCACTGTTTTGTGTTTGACTTTTTACATAACTTCCCCGATTTGACAAAAGCCCGATTTGACTTTTTAGTGTCAATTTTGTCATGTGTAGTGTTTTCTAAGTATTCAACATTACAAACAAAACAGTATTCAGCATTAATATACTTATAAAAAGTACATAACACATAAAAATTTTAAAAAATATGCTTTATGAACTGTATTTTAATGTTACATTTTTACCAGTTAAACCAAAACAATTACAAATGAAAATGCATAGGTCTATTCTCTGCCTTTTTTTATATCAATAAAAGTGTTTTCTAAAAGCCCTTAATATTGTTTTTTTAAATTAAATATCCCATAACAACATTTTTTACTGTAGTGCAAAACAATTATGAGCTGTTGGTGCAGCATGATCACTACACTGCTTGAGCTGACAGCAATGTAAGCAGCCAGTCAGGCTGGCTATACAAACTCTGAGACTGAGAGTGAGGAGTGACCAGCAGTAAAAGTTTAATTAACACAGTTCATAAGTTGAGACACAGATCCATGAGATCACTCATCATCAGTTTATCAACCAATGTTCAATCACAGAGTGAAATGATTCAGTTTCTGCATTATGTGAGGTCACAGAGGTTTATGTTCATGTTTTAATTTTATTAATTTTAATTACTAAGTTCTTGATTTTTTTGATGATAACTCAACTACTTCTCAGATACAGTAAAACTTATAAAGTCACTTTCTCATTATAAAGGTTGACTTATAAATGTTTTTTAAAGTTTCAAGATATTCCTTGCTTAAAATTTTAAACAGCACCAATTTTAAAATTTATGTAAATAAATTTTCTTTTTTTAAGCTTTTGAAACGAAACATAATAATATGTATACCAAATCTGAACTTAATATCTCATGTATATCATGTTTTTTCAACAGAAAAACAGTGGACAAACAGAAATATAAGTGAGATAGGACTATAAGTTGTATGCCATTTCTTGGGTATTTTGTCCTTCCAAATCAGTTTTTGAAGTTGGGACTTCAGGACCAACCACTAATTGTTTAACGAATCCTTGTATTTCACAAAACTCTTCATGAGGTATACAGTAATAATTATTATACTTTTCAATAAGTTCTTGTAGACGGATTCTTTGTAGGTCTTATTTCCTTTAAATAACTACTTTTTGGAAGCTTTTTATGAGAACATTTTATTAAAATATGTATTTTATTTAATATAAAAATAAACATATAGTTCATATGTTTATATGCTGTATTGTTTCATGTGATAACCAGTAAATGTAATGTTTAATGTTTTAAAGTGTGCAAAGTCCTTAAAAATAGAGAAAAAGGCTTAAAAACCAATCAAGATATATCATGAAAAATAGTACTGAAAATGGAAATACAAGTTATGTAATCTTATTGAAAGTTCATAATTTCAGTTCTGAAGACAACTTCATGATGTTAAAACATTTCTAACTTTTGATTTTTGTTCATAAAATCATTTAAAACATTTTTAACAATAATTAAGATAAAAAATAACTATCAATTTTAAATAACACATTTATTTTTAATATAAATTATTAATTTAATACTAACCCTCCACAGAGGCAACATTGTAAACTGCAGAATTGTTGCATGTTGGTATAACATCAGCTACGTAATTGTCTGCTAACGACAAGAATTCTTTAGTACTGAAACAAAATTTAAATAATCTCAAAATTATTCAAAGACTTAGGCATAGTGTTCAGGTCAGACATCTTTATAATATATTAGAAAGAGTATTAATAAAACGTCTTCTGGAGATATGTAAAAAGAAAGGTTTCTTTATTAAACACATCTTGGTGTATAGTATATATAAAGATTGAATATAATGGTACTAGCCATTCCAGAAATTTTGTCCAACCTGTGTCTGTTTACTAGAGAGTTGTTTTTAAAAATCACTTTAAAAAAACCAGGGTTATCAAAAAATGATAATTATTTCATTCATTAATATACAACTTTTGATAAAGTATTGATTGTATAAATTCTAATAATTGTAAAAATACAAGGTATTACATCTTTCAATAATGTGTATATAACTGAACAACAACATTGATATAAAGTGTTATAATGATATACTGTATACTGTATACAATGATAAACCAATCTCCTATACTGTACAAATAACTGGTTTAATGGCATTTCTTAAACAAATAATATACTTCTGTAAGTACTTTGGCTGTACAAAAAACAATTACTGTATAAAAAAAATTAAAAGCTACTACTTTTGCACTCAAAAAAACAAAACACAGGAGACCACTCAAGACACACAAACAGTAACTAGAAAGCACTAAGTACAATTTAGGAAATTACAATAATATTCTCCAGGCTTAAGCATAAAAATATGTTGTGAAGATCACTTCATTGGGTAAATTTTGTCAAATTTGGAAGTAGGGAATAACTATAAAAAAATTAGAGATCAATGAGAAACTTTCATAATTTTAATTTATTCTTATTGGTTAATATAAACAAAAGCAGTAAAAAAATTTTCTGCCTTTAGTTGTGGCAAGTGTCAGTGAACCCCATGTGTTTGTTAATATTTTCTACTATGTATGGCATGGCACTTTTTTGTGATGTTGCTACCCTACATATTTTAGTTTCAAATAATTTAGGTTGTCTCTAAAAAAAAGCTTAAACAACTGTTACATCAAGTACAGAATAGTTTTAATGGCAATTCTCTGCTACAGTATATTGTCAACAGACACATTTTTCAGTTTCAATAAGATATTAATGTCGGTGCCTAGTAGAGGTATAAACCAAAATATTTACTGTCATATTCTGCCAAAATAGTATCCATTTAAAGAAAGGCAAATCCTTAGGACAATACAAAGTCTAGTTTTTGTGGGTCCCAGGACATCAATGGAGAATGAAGAAGCAGGATCAGTATGTCAAAGTATGAACTGAAAGCTCTTTTATTGGTCCAGAATCTGCAAGTGAAGTATCTTATAATGTAGAACGCAGGCTTATCTCCCAGTGGGTTTCTAAGGGAATAAAAGGTGTGAAGAGAGAATGGGAGGTTTTTTTATAGTCAAAGAGGTGATGCCCTTAGACTGAACATGATAGATATCTGGAGAGTTATGGGTCACTGGAAGTTTCACAGTCAATATACAGAAAATTGGGTTTCATCTGACATATCTTTTATGTAGGAAATGTGGTACAGTTGAGGAAACTCATCACATAATTTTTCTCTATCCAGCTTCAGGCAGAAAATATTTTCAATCCCTAGGCACTCAATGGAGTGGAGGTTAGATGATGAAAAAGGGCAATGTCATCAAAAGTATCTCATCATTCTTAGAACTTAAGATTGGAAAGACTGAATCTGTGAATGAGGATTCACAATAAGCTTTACAGCTAAATGGCAAAAAAACAGGATTATGGGAGTCTTGTTCTTCTGACTAATAATTAAAACAAAATACATAGGAATATGTCTTGTCTCCAAAAAAATATTAGCGTACTATATGTGTCCATTATCAACAGTGTCTGTTAAAGAAGACTGCCTGTATATCCCTCTAAAAAAATGTATAGTTCTGAAAACCATTTCATCAAATATGAAAAAAAACTAAATTTAGTGTATAAAATTTAAAATATAAAAAATACAGTTTAAGAGTAAAATTTTTTATGCAAATTTTGTACAAGGACTGGAGTTATGAAATTTCATATACAGTAAAATTTAATGAACTGATTTTGAGAAAGTAAGTGGACTATCAAGTTTTGTTGGTAACTCTTAAAACAGACTTTTTGTGGAAATAGAAATAAACAAAATTACTTTATGTTTGGGTACTTGAGGGCCTACATTAAACAATATATTTTAAGGTCTCTTGACAAAAAAGTTTAAAAAGAAAATTTAAAAAGTCAGGGTATTGTCTTACTACATCATCTAATCAAATTTTGTCATGATTAATCAATTTATATAGTCTATTTAATTTGCACTCTGACATCCACTTTTTTACTCAAGGGGCCTAAAAGTGGAATTATTAAAAGTATCAAAATACATATATGTTACCCATATGCCTTTTCTACTATTTGTATATTCTGTATAGCAAAAATCATAAATCACAAGTATTCAAGAAGGTTTTTTTAATGGATTTTGTATAAATTATAAACTATTGAAAGAGGAAAACATTGTATCATCTAACAACGTAGGACAAGATATGTAACCTATCACTGGTCCGTTATAGAAGCATAACACTCTACCACTTCTGCAACCAACATTTTAGCTAGTGGAAGTAAAACAACTAGTACTGAAGGTCAAACATTATCTTAGAGTGGAATGTAAAAATTTTTAATTCTAAGTGTAAGTCAGGTACACATACTTAACTTAATTTTTTTTTTTAAATTAATGACTTTTGTCACCCATGTGACTGAATCTGTTGGCAATCAATTTTACAAAAAAAGAAGAAAAATATAAAAAAACAAATATGCCACAGCTGCAGCATACAAAACCTGTTATGGACGTTTGCCACATAATATTCTCTAACATTATTTCTAAAATTGTAATGTGTTCATACAGCTTTCTTTGAACGCTGTTAAACATAGTGACAAAGTAGTTAGCTATTAAAATATTTATTTACATTTGGTTTTGAACGAATGAGGTCAGATGTAAAGCAGGTAATCCAGTAAATGGTTCAAGGTTACCTCCGACACAAGAACAAGGATATGAAGCCTCTGCAAAACAAAAATTTAAAACAAATATCAATAAAAATATCATAAATGTCATTTTATAGTTATATTTAGTTATTTGTAACTAATAAATATATTAAACATTAAGAAAAATTGTATTTAGTACAATTATTTAATTGTAATAAGTTGTTAAAGAAATGCATTACTACCTATTATAAAGTTTTGTAACTGAAGAAGTATTTTCTTTTTAACTTGAACACAAATAAAATATACTATATGAACAATTAATAAATATGAACAATTAATATACTGAATATTCAAATCAGGTTAATTTAAATATTAAAGATATATAGTTAATCCAAAATTCATCATAGTAGGCCTAATAGAAGTTAAGGTTTAAAATAAAAAACTATCTTAAAAAATTATAATAAATAAACATTGACTAAGATCAGGTTTATTTTTATTTACTCTTGAATAATAATAAATTTCTTTTACTTAAAATTTACTACCCTGATTTGAATTTTAATTATAACATATGATTAAAATTTGAACAAAGTCTGCTGATCCATTTTTAGAAATCAGGATAAATTTACTGTTTTTTTTTATTTCCAGCTTTTGAATTAGATTTTGAGGATATAATTAAATACAGTATACTATTTTTGTACTATTCATTATAAATTTAGTAGTAGTATGTGTGCATGCATTCCACTGTAAAGCAAATAAATTGTCTACTTATGATAAAATTTGGTACATAGTTAAAGTTTGACCATATTTTGGAACTATTAATAGACACTTGTGTTAATGTGGTTGTTCAGGTTATATGAGCTATTTATATCAAATTTGTTCAAATATAGTTAACAGTGGTTACTACAATTAGTCATAGTTACTAAAAAAAAAATGTATGAATCTTTATTTCTTTTTACAAATCTAGTTTAAGACTTCTTGGGGAAAAATGAAAAATCGACTCACCAGGGTTTCATTAAACTTTTTTATGTATTTACTTGATACATGATTACTTAAATCAGTGTAGCAAATTTTAAATAAAATAGAAAGATAAAGTTCAAATGTAAATTTTTAAAAAATCAATTATTAACCCCATGCAGACAGTTTTTTTAGTTTGTTCTCAAACTACAAATTTTTGTATTTCATATTTTATACACTAGCTTCAATTACAGTTCTTCATAACAAATATCTAAGACTGAGCATAACCTGAACAAAAATTAGGCCTATTTTTGTTGTTGTCATTATTTTTCAAACCACAATATTTGGAAAGTAATTATCAACTGTGAAAACATTGTGTAAAGTTTTTACAAAATTTATTAAACTTGCTTACATCTGATAAATACAAAAACTAAGTTATATGAATTTACTTTTATGATAATTTAATTATATGTAATCAAAATCGTATTTTTATACTTACTGAATAAACCACATGTGTTACTAATAGCAGGATCATTAGGGCTGGAGGCATACAAGTACCAGGTACCAATAAGACTCTGAAATTATGAAGTGGATTGATAAGTTAACATTTTTTTTATTATACTTAATATAAACATAACCTTATTAAATTAGCAAATTAATATCTTTTGCTATAAAAATCAAATTAATGATTAAATAATTCAAATGTTTAATGAATTTATAAAGTTATTTTTATAGTTATGTAGTTCTGTGTCTATTTCATATAACTATTGTCTGGACCAAGAAAGAATACACTCTTGATTTAGGTGCTTTTTATAAATATAGTTTTGAAATCGATTATTATATACAAAAGTTAGCTAAATAAAAAATAATTGTCTTTTTTATAAATCTATATTAATATGATTAACATTTTTTAGGTGTAAATTTTAAATAAAAAACAATTTTAAATAAAAAACAAATGAAAAATTTGTTTACTATTTGATAATAATATTAGAAGTTATACCTTCGTCAAATTTCATACTTATTATATAAAATTATAAGTAAAACAGACAGTATTGAAGTATTGATTTTACCTGTCATTTGGTATGTTATAGTAAGTATGTACATATATTACATATAGTAAGTAAGTACATATATTAATGTCTGCTAAATTTTAAAGATTTTTGCAAAATGTTCAAATTTGAAAGACGTTTTAAAAAGTGATAATTATATATTCTGTATCTGTATCAAATAGAATAAAAATTGTATAAATCATGCACGCCATTATCCAACTCATTTCAAAAGTAATTATAGTTCTAAGTTCAATGATATCAGTCTTTGAATAACCTTTAACAACCATTTGTAATTTTACAGTAGTAATATATAATATTTATGAATTATCATATGTTATATAAAGTTTTAGTCAAACATGCAATATTTTTAACAACCAACTGAAAACATTACAAAAAAGTTTCTCAATTTTTTCCAATATACTTTATAGAATACATACACTGGAACTATGTGATTTTTTCAAAATCTATATTTTCCAAGATAATATGAACTGAAAATTTCTATTTCCACCTCTCAAAATCAATATTTGTAAATTATTTTTTAAACACTTTTTTAAAAGTAAAAGTTATTGACTTAAACAGAAAAATGAAAAAGTACAAAACTATAACTTTTACAGAAACCAATCTAATGGTTTCTTCTTTTTTTCTTTTGGTGTTTAATTTTGAAAATATAGAATTTTAATAGCACTGGAGCTGTAGCAAAAAATATACAACGGGGTAGATCCAAAATTGCTCAAAAAACTACAAGCCAGAGGAAAAATGTTGTTAATGTAACAATTTAAGCTATTTAAATTTTCTTTTATGTGAATAAAATTAAAACCTTTCATTACAAGAGTTAACAAAAAAGTAGAGCTTTTAAAAATATATGATAATTACTTTGTTTTTGTTTTGCTACAGTTTCTTATTAAATAACAAATTTTAAAAATTCGTTTACAAGTATCTAATGTATATTATTACTATAATGTTCAAATTTTCATAATTTTTAAAATAAATTATTTTTTCTGTATTCATTTTCAATAATGTAAATTTTGAGTTCTTTGAACAAAAATTATTTTGTAAATTTATTTAACTTTTTGTAAAAAAAATATAGGAATACAAAAATGAAACTTGTTAAAAAGTAAAGAGTTTGCATCATTTTAAGTTTTTCTAAATCATGTAGTCAAAATGTTTTAATATTTAAAGTTGAAAATTATGCATTTACACTAATAAAATAAAGCAAATTATTTTTTTTTTTTTACTTTTTCTTGATTTGTTTATATGATGCTTCATTCGTTCCTAATCATAACATAAAATGGTTTCTTTCAGAAGAGTAATATTTAGTGTATAACAAAATGCATAATAAATTTTGTAAAAAAAAGGCATGACAAACATTTCTGGACCCACATTGGTATAGAACCTACCAGATAGCCTAAAACGGAATGATTTAGGAAAACTAGCTAGCTATATCTGAAAACTCTGAATGAAAAATAAACCATAATATAGATTAAAAATGTTGTTTTTTTTTTTTAATTTAAGTGAATAAATAACAGCTATTTTCAGATATAGCTGTTATATATCTGCCTGTATATATATATATATATATATATATATATATATATATATATATATATATATATATATATATATATATATAAGCACTTACAACTTTTGGGAGGGTTTATAAACATAGACATTATTTAAAAAAAAACATTTTAAATATTTCTAAAATTTTAAAATAAACATGTCTTTACAAAAACCTCTGAATTTGTCCTTTATTTTAAAAGAAATACAACTCTACTCAATAACAACTAATATTTTGATTAGTATATTAAGTTGGATATCATTGCAGAGGTGTTTGTTGTTTTGTACACCTTACAACATTTCAGGACTACTTAATACTACTTAAGGTAGCCTCATAGGAGAAAAAGAAATTACAAGCCCCACCATTGTTTCATTAGTGGTGTGGCATGTGACAATTACACTGTCTTCTTGAAATCATCGAAAAAGTTCATCAGCTTTAGATTTCTACAGAAATAATATAATTAACTATATTCTTGAAAAAAAAATTGGTGAAATGCTCTGTTTCTGAATATGACTACTGCATACTATTCATTTTCACTGGATGAAGTGGAACCTCAATATAGCATGGGTACAGATGGTTCTGTAGCATCCACATTTGTTTTCAAAGAAGGCATTATCAAGGAATCAGCTAAGATGCCAAAGATAGATTTATAGAAAAGGAATTTTTTCCTAAATTAATACGCTTAATTTTATCATGTGCTTAGAAATCATGCATCTCATTATTCAATTCGTTTCAAAATTAATTATAGTTCAATTATTTAATTATAGGTTCAATGATAACGGTCTTTCCCAAGCTATGGAAGATGTTTTAAGTTTGGCATTTGTTATAGAAGAGTTAGGAATTAAGAAAACAGAATTTGATAAAATGTATGCTACAGAAAAAAAACAATGTGATTGACCTGGACTGATATTCCTGTTCCAAGACAAGATGTTCACACTTGACAATAAAAGAGAAGAAGTAAGGCTACTTGTATTTACTCCATGTTGGATAATAAGAAGCTGATGCTCTGACTAACATAAATACTGAAGACACTGATACCAACATCATCAATATTGGTGTAGCCAAAATACAAAACAAATTAATTTTGCCATATATAGGCAAATTTATGACACTAGGTTTAGGTGATTATAAGAAAGTTTTTTTTTTTTTTTTTTTTTATTTAACATAATTACAACTAGGCAATAAAGCCTATCCAGCAATATACATTTAATAGTAATGTCACTGTTTGTTGAAGTAACACCCACTGATGGACTCCTGATGAACACACACTCTGTTCGTGTGTGATTAGTTATACACTCTCACTGCAAAGTTCCAAAGGCTTCGTCCTTTTCAAGCGACGGATCTCGCCAGAGTTGTCTAATAAGCAAGCTATTTCCTTGTTATCGTGATGTATAAGTCTTTGCTTGTGTTTCTCTGCAAATCTTTTGATTTCTTCTGAGACAGTTTTCATCCTAAGGTCCCTATGAAGACTGTCATTGCGAGCTAACCACGGAGCCCTTACAATACCATGCAGGACTTTATTCTGGAAAGTTTGAATTACTTTTACATTTGTATTTTTGTGCAGCCCCACAGCTGGATTCCATAGGTCCACACCGGCTTCAGTATTTGCTTGTATAGAAGCAGTTTATTTTGTAGGTCTAAATCTGAGTTTCTCCCTATCAACCAGTTAATTTTCCTAAATTGCATGTTTAATTCAACCTTTTTCTTTTTTACATGTTCTTTCCAGTGGAGCTTTGCATCCAGTGTCATCCCCAAGTATTTAGCAGAATTTTCTGGAGTTACTACATGGTTATTAATTATAAGTGGAATTGGGTTGATTTTTCTATTTGTAAAGTTGACATAGGTTGATTTGGATTCATTTAGTTTTAATCTCCAATAAGAAAGTGAATAATTATTTATATCACATAAAAGTAATTTTTCATTAAATTTTAGATTGATTTCATTTAAACTTGGCGCAAAATTGATTTTAGAAATACAGTACTTTTAACAAGTTTGTTTTTTGAACAAACAAAATCCGTTTACCTGTTTCAAAAAAAATAATAAACATTTATAAATTTTAAAAATAAATTATTTTATATATTATATTTTTTTAAATATTTTGTTTGATTAACATAATCAATGTTAAATTCTGCACACATTACAATTTTAAAGATTCAAATGATTAATATGAAAATGAACTTGAATACAGTCAGGGTTTATTTTTGCATTTTCAATCAAATTTGAATTTTTAAAATGCTGATTTATGCAGATTTTAAGATTATTTATTATTAAGATTTTTAATAATATTTCTACCATTTTAAAATAGACAAACAGATTTTGCTGGTTAAAAATTCATCTAGCTATTATGAAAATTTATTTTTGGATAAATTATATCAAATTGTTTATGGAAATTTCGTTTTCATCACTGTTTTTCTATTATTTTCTACTATTACTTACTGAAACTTCATCTCTCGTTGACACATTAACGATGGGACATATTAGATCTATTGGTGCACAGTCTTCAGCCCTCAAACTGGCTATCATGCCAACCAACACAATAACAACAAAACTGAAAAATATGATTTTATTATTAAAGATTGTAATTATTTCTTATGTGAATATTGTTTTGAATATTACACTATATTCTTATTAAATATTGTTTTAAAACCTCTGCATTAGTGATATATTATTTTAACAGGTTTGTAATGTTTGCCTAAATGTGTACCTTTTACTGAAAAGCTAAAGTAATGATTAGGCTTACAAAGCTACAGGAAATAATATAAACCATTTACAGGTATAATTTCATAAACTGCATTAAATACTACACATTAATTTAGTACAATTTTAACTTTGAAAACTATATTTTTCAAGTTGAAAATGAAAATTTTGTTTTCACTATCCCTAGCAAACAGTTATTACAACTTAAGTTTTGTCATTTGAGCAAATGATGTTTTCTTCTATAAAAATTTGCTAATAAACAGTAGTTCTCCAAAATACTTCTACTTAGTAGATAATTAGGAAAATTGTTGTTGATTAGAAGTTCGTGAGCTATAGAATCATTTACAAAAAAATAGTTTCTTCTAAAATTGCAGAAACTCTTATTTTGGATATTTCCATGACATTTGAAAAAAAAATAAATTGTCAGAAAATAATTTCATAAATACTGTAATTTTATAGGAAAATTTCTTGCAGTGAAGTGAAAATATTTAGAACAAAAGTGTAATATTAATATAAGCAATGCAGTTTTAAAATGGTTGTTAGCATTGTTGTTGTTATGACAGTTTAGTAGAAATGTAATAATAGTGTTTAATACCCTAAACACATGTTACCAGAAGCTGACTTAAAAATCATGAATTTTTTATAAGAAGAAAAATTTGTTTATGAAGTAATGTAAAAAAATGTAAATAACAATTTCAAGATAAAATGTTGCCTCACCACAAATTCCTCAAAGTAATCATCGTAAAAGTGTGAACAACCTTTTGAACAATATCTGAAGGTGTATTTATACTAAATATGCTTAAGTAAGCATTATTCAATAATATGAAATAAAGAAGGCAGCAATAAAGTAATTACATTATGTATGAACAAACAAATCTAGATAAAAGAATGGCATATGTTAATAACTGTAGTAGTATGGAAAAATCTTTGTTGGCATGTGACATTCATTATATAAATTGCTACCTTATTAAATGTGAGGCCATTAAAGAGTCGTCATAGACTTCACAGCCTCCATTAATTCAGGAGACAGTCTGAAAAAAATATATATTTAAGAAGGGAGTATAATGAACAAACACATGCAATCACCACAAAAATTTGCAAACAAAACTGACTATAGGTTCATGGTTAGATATTGATGGTACATTGTTATGTAATGAACTAATAAGTACAAAGGCTTTTTCTAAATAAGGATATATCCTCACTTGTTTGTAGTTGATTATGAAAAAATTACACCTCATATTGTATTAATTGTTATTAAAAATTTCTCTACAAGGATTATATCCAAACTTATGGATTGCATTACACATTTTACTTAAAATACCAGTAAATGTTGTCAGTGGAGAACATAGCTTTTAAAATTTCAAATTAATTAAAACATTTTTGAGAAGCACAGTTCTGCAGGATAGACTAACTTCTTTGGCTACACTGTCAATGAAGCAAAATATAGCGGAAAAATTGGATTTGTCTATATTAATAAAAGATTTTGCTGGCTTAAAGTCAATTTTCAATAATTTTAAATAAGTAAAAATGTGGGGCTCATTAACTTTTAGAAAAATTTGATTATTCTTTGTAATAATGATACTATTCTATACAAATAAAAATGTATTTGTTCGTTTGTTCAAAATCTTAAATTTATGGAAATTTTTCACCGATTGCTTTTAAATTTTGAGACATTACATTCGAATACATGTATGTTTTTATATATCTATACTACTTAGATAATTAAAAAAGTAAATGTTCATTTGTTCAAAATTGTGTATCTCCAAAAATTCTTCATGGATTGTTTTTAAATTTTTACACAACGTTATATTCAAATGTACAACAATATACTTTTATATATCAACCTTCTATCTATATACATAAAAATGTAAATGTTCGTTTGTTCAAATTTTGAATGTCCAATAATTCTTCACTAATTTCAGGTTTTGACACAACATGGCATTTGAATATATGTCTATTTTTATATACCTATTCTATCTGTATAAATAAAAATGATATATGTTCATGTGTCCAAAATCTTGAATCTCGGAAAAGTTCATGCCAATTTTTTGCTTGAAATTTTTAAACAATGTTGATTCAAATAAGTGCATATCTTCATAAACGAAGGTGGTCTGAAAAGTTTCCAACCTAACAAAGATACAAGACATTTTTTCAGAAATTTTTTTTTTGTTTTTCAACATAGTCACCTTGTACCTCTACAAACTTCTCCCAGCGATGCTGCCATCTCTGTAACCCGTCAAAATAGTACTCGGCGTTTTTCTCTGCAAAATAATTGTTCACGAAGGTGATTGCCTCTTCACTTGACAAAAATATCTGTTCTCCGAACGCAATTTTTAGATGATGGAACAAAAAGAAGTCGCTTGGGGCTAGATCTGGTGAGTAAGGCAGATGGTCAAGCAGTTCAAACCGTAATTCGTGGATTTTTGTCATGGCAACAGCTGAGGTGTGAGACGGTGCGTTGTCTTGGTGAAACAGGATTTTCTTTTTCTGCAAATGTGGCCATTTTTCCGCAAGTTCTGACTTCAGCTTGTCAAGTAATGATGCGTAGTATGCTCCTGTAATGGTTTTTCCTTTTTGAAGACAGTCGATTAAAATAACTCCATGACTATCCCAAAAAACAGTCGCAATCACTTTCCTAGCCAAAAAAACAGTTTTTTTGGAGCCGGTTCCCCCTTTGAAGTCCACTGTTTGGACTGTATTTTTGTTTCGGGCATATAATGGTGTATCCAAGTTTCATCTACAGTAATTAATCGGCGCCAAAACTGGGATTTATTGCGCCTAAACTGCGCCAACAGAGCATTGGAAATGTTCATTCGAACACGTTTTTGGTCTAACATGAGCAAACGCGGCACCCAACGCACGGACAGCTTTCTCACGTCTAAATGTTGTTTTAATATGTGACAAACACGTTCTTTTGACATGTTCGTAACGTCTGCTATCTCTCTCACTTTAATTCGGCGGTCATCTAGCACTATTTGGTGAACTTTGGCAATGTTTTCATCGGTAGTTGCAGTTTTTGGACGTCTCTAACGATCATCGTCTCCCAAGCTCTTACGTCCACGTTTAAATTCAGCTGCCCAAAATTTCACTGTGGTGCAGAGTCCCCATACACAAATTCCAACTCATCTTTGATATGTGTAGGCGTATTGCCTTTCAAAAACAAATATTTAATGATAGCTCGATTCTTGATTTTGTCCATTTTCATAAAAATACTCACATCAACTCACTCAAACGACTGTTACATAACAACTGCGCGTCCAAAATGGCTGAAACTTTGGTGAGTAACTGTCAATAGATGAACAACGAAATTCGAGTACTGCCACCGACGAGTGCTGCTATCTTTATGTTGAGGTTGGAAACTTATCAAACCACCCTCGTACCTGTGATAGGTAAAAAAAATGCTTTTCTAGAAAAATAATGCCATCTCTTAGATATAAAAGCAACTCATGCTATACTAAATATTTTATGATTCCATTTCAATGTTTCTGAATTACAATTCATTTACTATTTCAAAATTTCCAATTTTTCGATTTTATTTCAATGTTTCTGAATGCATTGTTAAATTCAACTAGACTGCGCCACAGCAATATGTGGCCAGGTACAGATAGTTATAAATAAATTTTCCAATATATACCAACTTATTGTTATTTTTGTTTTTATTAACTGTAATTGTGATGTGTGAGATGCAATAATTGTATTGTGTGCAGCAATAAATAAATAAATTACAATATAAACACTTTAACTGAAATTTTTTTATTGTGAAGTAAGCTGTAAAAACAAAGTAGGTTAGTGAAAAATAAATGGTCAAAATATTAATTTAGTTTACAAACTAACTAATTATTTATTAAAATAAATTACACAGAAAGTTGTTAGTAAAGGCAGTTGGTTTGGTCTACCCTTTCCAGTATATCAAATGATATATTACTCTGTTCCAAAAGGCTTTTCACTGCAGTGACTGCGGCATCTGTAGCAACAGGTGTGCGAGAAAAGAACCACACAATTGGATCATTAGTGCCTGAAAAACAAAAGCAGCAGACAAAAATTATAACTCAAAATGATCATATTGTGATGAGATGATATTTCATTTCCTGGTATGAGCTGGGCACAGAGACTTGATAAATAGACTTATATACTAATAATCTGTTCCAGTGATGATTGTTAAATGGGAAATTAGGAGAAATTTATCATGGCAGAGTGTTCAAGTTCTGTAAGGATACATCCATCAACTGGGAAACATAAATTCACGAAAGCATTTTTGGTTTAAAACATATGACACCTGCACCTTTAATATAAAATTATAAATGTAGAATGAGATTATTCAAATTTTGACAGGAATATTAAACTTAATATTTCACAACTGTTCTGTCAAGAAGTATTTGCAGTATGAAACCTTGAGTGTTAAAGGAGATTTGGAAGATAAAAATCCATGATATTGGCTCAGTCAAGTTAGAAATTAATAAATTAATATATATATATATATATATATATATATATATATATATATATAGAATTCTTCTGTACAAAATTAAATATTCAAGAACTGAACACAAAATATGGTAAGATAAACAGAGTCAAGCACTTCAAATATCTGGGAGAAATTCTTGAACCCACAGGTGGCGAGAAGGCTGCGCAAAAGGTTCGGCTACTGAGAATGAAGAGGGCTCTTGGTATAACACATGATATCTACAATAAGAGATGTATGTCGACGCACACAAAAATCAGACACTACAACACAGTTATAAAACCGGAGGTATTACATGCAAGTGAGACACTAGTACTCCACACAAAATCTACCATGGAGGGTATTTTGAAGGAAGAACGCAAAATCTTGAGGAAGATCCTTGGCCCGAGATTAACAGAAGACGGATACAGGTTGCATTCCCGTAAGACCACAGAGAAGATATCGAACTTGGCAGCAGATATCAGAAGAAGGAGGCTTCGGTTCTATGGACACATCAGTAGACTCCCAACAACGAGACTTGCCAACAGAATCCTGAAGTATATACAAGGAGTCAAATCAACAACGTCGTGGATCGCACAAGTCAGAATAGACCTACATGACGCAGAAATAGACTCAACAGATGTTGAAGACAGGCACGTATACAGGAGAAAGTTGCTCGGTTGGAAGGTCCCAGAGAATAAAATCCCAAAGAGAGCAGGGGTAAAATGGACGGAGGAGCGGAAGAGGATCCATGGGGACAGGATGAGGGAGGTGTGGAGGATTAGAAAGAGCAAGACATGAGTCGGAGTGCTTTGCGTGATCCAGCAGGGTTTATACGCAAATAATAATAATAATATATATAAATATTTGTTATTTTATATAACAACATTATGAAGGTTGATTTGATAAATTTGACTGTTAAAATTCCATTCCAAATTTGAAGTACTGAATAAAGTACTCTAAATTTGTAAAATGTAGTATTTTTCAACATCAATACAAAGGATACATATTAAGACATTATGTAGGACATATACCTTCCATGACTTGCTCTGCATATTGTAACTCAATCTATGAAATTTGTTATAACTTTCAGACAGATGTACTAGTTGATTAGGGCAATGATATTGTGAACCTCTTACTTTATTTCTTGTATTGTTAGGGTATTACTTTGATAAACATATGGTTTTAGATACCCCCTAAAGAAGAAGTCACACGATGTTAGGTCACATCACCTTGCTTGCTAGTTCTGATCGCAGTTGTGTGAAAGAACTCTAGTGGAAAATTTATCCCTCTACAAGTTTATCATATTATGTTAGGTATGGCAGGTAGTACCATCCTGTTGGAAACATAAATGTTCGATGTTAACATAATTAAGGTAAAACCATAAAAGTATTTCAATAATATTCTATAGCATTGTCCATTCACTGTCTTGACAATTCCATCCTCATCTTGAAAAAAGTAAAGTCCATTGACCCCATCAGTCCAAAATCCACAACACACTTTTACTCTTTGCTGATACTTTACCTTGGGATAGGTTTTCTGCCTCCCCCCCAAAATCAACAGTTCTGTTCATTAATGTAACTAATTAAATGAAAATGTGCCTCATCAAATAAGATTATTAATAGTTTTTGAATAATTACCATCTATACCTTGTCTCTCCAAAATCTTTTCAACAAACTATTTAGGCTGCAAATAGTCCTTTGATTTCAGTTGTTGAGTTGAATGAATTTTGTAGTCTGCTTATGGACCTACAATCCTTTGTGAGAATACCTAATCTTTTGTGAGAATTAGATGAGGGTAGCTTTCTGAGATACCCAACTGTTGTGAAAGACAGTAAATTGCTTTTTGTGACACAGAAAAACTGCCATGCACAATTGCTATGTTCTGATCAGACCAGCTGGAACAAGAGTGCAGTGGTATTATGATGTCTGTAATCAAACTTGTCTCAACTTTTATCATTAGCCTACAAACTGTTGACTCATTAGGTGCATTATGATGACCTAGATCCATATTGCACAGTTTTAAACAACACTTACCATATTTTTAATTTCATTATTTCAACATAGCCACCAGACCACATATTTAAGTAATTATGTCATGAATGTAACGACATACGAGTCGCACGTATCATTTGGCCAAGCCAAATTTCATCATATGTATTTTAATCATGTAATTGTGTTCATTGTTTGTGACGTATGTTTTTAATGTTTTATTTGACTTTGTAACGACCTCGACAGAGGGATTTAACATTTTGTATAATGGCCTGAAGATGGAACAATAGAGTTTCGAAACCGCAGTAGCCTTTACAAGGTGAGTAGATAGACCACTGACGGGAAGAATAGGTCATAATCCTAATATTTTTAATGTTTTTTTTCACAAGTAATATTAATTGTTTCATGATAACTAACCCTAAAAACTACTGATTAGCAGATATTTATATTATGAAATAAAATATTTTATGGCAACAATGGAACCATAGTTTGCAATTTAAAATCATTGTTTTTAATGAATCATCTTTTATATATGATTCAGAGATTGCCAACAAATATTTTCTGAAGTGGTTGCTCATCTCGTATTGTGACAATTTCTTAAATTATAATTGTAGTGCTAAAGCATAAATTAGTTGTAAATAAAAATATTTTTAGTATTCACTGTACAAAAAACAAGTAACAAAAAATAATCAACTTACTTCGTTTTATATCGACAGCACAAATGTAATAAACCAAGTAGCTCTGTCCGGCATCTGTCCCAAGACGTGCAACATTAAAGTCAGGTACATCATCTGAAAACCATAAAATATATAATCATTTTTTAGCATGTTTCAAGTGTACAGTCAAATAATAGAAAACATTAATTCTGAAAGTAGAAATGTGTATCAAACTTGAGAAAACTTTTCATTTATTTTAAAAGTTAAACAATTGTTAAACCTGATTAAATCACAAATAATATTAACTATGTCTAGATATTGTACACTATAAATTAAATGTAATAACGAACCTTTCATTCAAAGAACCTAATTATGAAACTTTAACTCACTGAAATATGAGGTTTTTCAGTAAGTATGCTGTATTTTCAACAATTTAAACCATCATCATGGGCAGTTTTAAGAAGGAATTGGGAGCCTAGTAAAAAATAATAAAATAACTTTATAAAAAAAAGTTTTTGTTGTAAATATTTATTTTGTTTCAATCCAACTTACAGGTAATACTGTCACCATGACAGTAATGTTAGGTAATAACTAATATGAGGCAAAACAATGAAAATGGTTGCTAAGTTGTTTCAAGTAATAAGTAACTGCACATGTTTCAAAGTATGGCTTTTATCCATTTCAACTAAACTATGGTGTTTAAAATATGTCCTTTGAGCTCAGATAGCCTATAGCCATTTCCTTGACAGGTTGGAATTTTTGCATATGTTCCTTTCAAATCTTTTCTGGCCAAGTCAAAATTCGTTGAACATGTGGATAGCCAGAAGGACTGGTTTAACAAAATGCTTTGCTTTGGTATTAATTATTTTTTTATTATTTATTTAGATTGTGCTGTAACATATCAAGAAATTCCTCTCCCTAAATAATTCCAGCCTTATCACCACTCTACATATTGTCAGCACAAGGCAAACTTGACTGTTTTGAATCAGGCGCATTTGAATTTTTAGTGTTAATCAAGTCGTGTAGTGTTTTCTAAGTATTCAGTATTACAAACATAAAAGCATCAATAATAACTGTACTCATAAGAAGTTTATAAATATACAAACATTAAAAAAAATGTTTGCACTTTATGAACTGAATTATAATGGTACATTTTTTCATTAAAAAAATATTTCATTAATGATTTTTCAAATTTAGCTGCAAATATATTCTAATAATATTACAACAAACTGTTTACAGATAAACCAAAACACTTAAAAATAAAAATATATAGGTCTTTTCTCTTACTTTTTTTAAATAGTGTTTCAAAATAGCCCTTAATTTTGTTTTTTTAAATTAAATACCCTACACCAGACTTTAGTAAGAAACAGTTATGTTGGTGCAGTATAATTTCTGCAGCTCACAGATAAATGTAACAGCTAGTCAGGCTGGCCACCCGACCTCTAAATATTGTCAGTTGACTGAAAGTGAGGCATGTTCAGCAGTACTGGTCATCCAAGTATATAGGATTAATGCAAGACGCAATTTGAAACAAAGACATATGAGGTGACTCATCATGAATTTTTCATCGAATGTTCTTACGCAGAATAAAGTGATTCAGTTTTTGCATGATGTGAGATCACAAAGCTTTGTGTTCGCATTGCAGTTTTCATGTAGTGACCATAATCTATGGAACAAATTTAAATATAAAAATTTTCAGTTTTTTGGTGATACTCAATTAGTTTTTCAGCTTCATTACAAAGCCACTTTGTCCATCATTAAAAAGGTTAACATGTAAATAGTTTATAAATTTCCAAGATATTCCTTGTTTAAAATTTTAAACAGCCACCATTTTGAAAATTACGTAAATAAATTCTTTGTGTTTGCTAAACTTTTAAATCAGAACATAAAAATGTGTATATTCCAAATCTAAAATTATCTCATGTATATCTAAATTATGTTTTTTTTATAGCAAAATAGTGGACAAACAGGTATTGTAGGACTATAAGATAGGACTATAAGTTGTATGCCATTTATTGTGTCTTTAGTTCTACCAAATCAGTTTCTGAAGTTAGGACTTGAGGACCAAACAATGCTTTTTTAGAAAACTGTTTATGAGTTACACAGTAATAACTGTTTGTTATACTTTTCATTACTCAATAAGTTCTTAAAGACAAATCTCTGTGGGTCTTATTTTCATTAAATATCTACTTTTCAGAAGCAAATATAAAAACATTTTATAGTTCATATGAATGTGAATTATATGATTTTTTCATGCATTAACTTTTTCATGCATCAATCAATTTAATGTTTTTAAGTATGCAAAATACAGGGCAAAGGCTTCAAAACCAGTTAAGATATATCATGAAAAATAGAAATAAAAATAAAAATACAAGTTACATAATTTTATTTTATGTTCCTAACTTCAGTTCTGAAGACAAATGCATGATCTTTAAATATCTGACCTTTGATTTTTGTTAATAGAATCATTTTAAAATATTTTTAACAATAATGAAGCTACTAAATATAACTATAGCAATTTTAAATAAAACATCTTTTTTTTAGTATACAGTATTAAATTAATACTAACCCTCCACAGAGGTAACTCTGTAAACTGCAGAATTGTTGCATGTTGGTATAGCATTAGCTATGAAATTATCTGCTAAACTGGTGCTAATTTTATTACTGAAACAAAATTTAAATATTATTCAAATACCTGTTAGGCATAATATTCAAGCCAAACATCTTTATAATATATTAGAATGACTATTAATAAAAGTCTTCTGGAGGTGTGTACAAAGAAAGGTTTCATTTATTCCATTCATGTTAATGTAATACATATAAAGATTGAATAAAATGAAACCTTTATTACGAAGACACTAGCCATTCCAGAATTTTTGTCCACCTATGAGAGGTTAGAAAGATCTGTTAGAAAGAAGAAAATTGCTTTAAAAAATCACTTTAAAAAAACAAGTTATCTTAAAGGGATAATTATTTCATTTATGAATATATAACTTTTGGTAAAGTAACATTTTACTTGTCAAAATACAAGTACAAACTTTACAATAATGTGTACAGAACTGAACAATACCGTTGAAATACAGTACTATAATGTACCCTTTATGGATATAGAATGCATTTTACAGTACATAGACATACAAAAAACTTCTACTGTATACAATACAAAAAAATAAAAATTACCAAATATATTTTGAAGATCGCTTTGTTTGGTGATTTTTATCAATCTTAGGAAATGGGAATTTTTTTGTTTTCATTTGCACATGGTATTTCTTTTACACAAAAAAATAGCTATAAAAAATAGAGACTAATGAGATACTTTCACAGTTGTATTCATTCTTATTGGCTACTGTAAACAAAAACAGTAATAAAATTTTCTGCCCTTAGTGGTAACTTGTGTCAATCAACTCCATGACTTTTTTAGTATTTACTCCTATCTATAGCACCTTTTTATGTTGTAGTGCCTTACTTATTTTAATTTCAAACAATTTTGCTTGTTTCTACTAAAACCTTAAACTAACGTTCTTAGTAAAATACAGAACAATGTCATCTTGCATGAAAAATCTGACAAAAACCAACAAACTCTAGTTTTTGTGGGCTCCAGGATATCAGGGCATAATGGCGAGTGAAGAGGCAGATTGTTGTGCCAAAGTAGGAGCCAAAAGCCCTTTCATTTCAGAACATAAATGAAAAGTATCTTATAATCAAGCATGCAGTGATATCTCCCAGTGAGACTCTAAGAAGCACAAAAGGCCTTAAGAGAGAATGGGAAGTCTCATAAAATCAAAGAGGATGCTTAGAGATCTAGGTTGATTTCTTACAGGAGATGCACTCAGGCTGAATATGACAGATCTGAGGAGAGTGATGGGTCACTGAACATTTATCAGTCATCTACACAAAATAGGTTTTCACCTAACAAATCTTTCCTGCAAGAAATGTGGTATAGATGGGGAAACAGCTGAGCATATCATTTTTGATTGTTCAGCTTCGGACAGAAAATTATTTGAATCCTTATCCACTCTAATGAGTGAGTAGACAGATGATGAAACAGGGCAACACCATCTGAAACATCTCATTCTTCTCCAAAAGCCTGAGACGGAACTGGAAATCTGTGAACGAGGATGCACATTAAGCTATATAACTGAGTGACAAAAACAATTATGGGAGTCCTGGCCTTCTGATCAATAAGAAAAAAAAATGCCTATGAATATTTTTCATCCCCAAAATATGTCAGCCTACTACAGGTGTCCTTATATCCAAAGGAGATTTCACTGTATATCCCTTTAAAAAAAAGTATATACTACTAAAAATCATTGTATCATATATGAAAATAACTAAATTTAGTGTGCAAAATTTAAAATTTAAAAAAACAAAGCTCAATTGTAAATTCCTTTTATTTCAAACATTGTTCAATGTCTAGGTTATTAATCTTCATATAGAATAAAATTTAATTATCTGATTTTGAGAAGATAAGAGGACTATCAACTTTTGTTGATAACCCCTAAACCAAACTTTTGTGGAGATAGCAAACAATAAATTATGTTATGTTTGGGTACTTCAGGGCCTACTTTCAGACAATATATTTTAAGGTTTCTTGACCAAAATTTTAAAAAGAGAAGTTGAAAAGTCAGAAATATTGTCTTCTTACACCAACATATCAAATTTTATTACAATAAATCAATTCACTTAGTCTATATAACTTACAAAGGATCACACTCTGATGTCCAAATAAAAATCACATCTTTGCTCAGGGGAGATAAAAATGGATATATTCAAAAAACTCAAAATAATTTTATTTTCATGTTATTTATAGATCTAGCTACTATTTATATATTTTGTATAGTAAGAAATCATAAGAAGGTCTTACACACCACCATGTAAACACTATCTGTAAAACACCACAATCACCTACACAACACCATATGTAAAACTAACACTGGTCTGTTACAGAAACACAACACTGTAACATTTCCACAACCAACAAACAAAGTTAATCATTATCTAATGGAAGTAAAACACTTAGAATTGAAGATCAAACACTATTTTGGATTGGAATATAGAACTCTTTAACATGTATAAACTATTAAATGATTTAAAGTGTTCTCATATTTTGAAAATTGTTTATATTTTCATAAAAAGAAGTTGTGGATGAGTGATTCTTTTGACAAAATATTTTAAAAATCAAAAAAAACGTTCAAGTGAATACAAAACTGTGGAAATATAGCCTAAGTGTGAATCAGAAACGCAGATTTAATTTAACAGAAATTTAAATTTATCATATATGCGATTACATCTATTGGTAATCAATATGTTTTAAAAAAAAAAAAAAAAAAAAAAAAAAACTATCTGCCACACCTACAGCTTACAAAACCTGTTTGGGACACTTGCCACATATAAAATTATTTATTTTTTTTTCTAATATTTGTATTATGTTCATTCAAATTCCCTTAAACATTGTTCAACATAATATGAGAAACTAGTTAGGTGTTAAATTAAATATTTACATCTGGTTTTGAACGAATGAGGTCATACGTAAAGAAGTTGTTCCAGTAAGCAGCTCAAGGTTACCTCCGACACAAGAACAAGGATATGAAGCATCTGAAAAACAGAATTTTAAAACAAATGTCAAAATAAAATATCATAAATGACATTTTATATATATAGTTATATGTAACTAATAAAGACATTGAATATTAACAAAAAATGGTATTTATTACGATTATTAAGTTGTCATAAATTGTTAAAGAAATGCATTTCAAGTTTTGTAATTGAAAAGGTATTTCCTACTCAACATGAATTTAAATAAAACATATTATAGAAACATTAACAGATATTAGAATACTGAAATATCAGGTTAATTTAAATATTAAAAATATATATTTAATCCAAAGTTAGTCACTATTATAGAAGTTAAAGCCACCTCGGTGGTCTAGTGGATAGCGTACTAGGCTTTCACCCCGAGGACCCGGGTACGATTACCGGCGAGGGCTTGGCATTTTCATACGCTAAAAAATCATCCCACCATCTGCATTAGCCCATGTGTGCACAATAGTCGGACGTTAAACAAAAAAAAAAAAAAAAAAAAAAAAAAAAAAAAAAAAAAAATAGAAGTTCAAGTTTAAAAGAAAAAACAAAATACAGTATTTTAATTTAAAAAAAAACAGGAGTAAACATTGACTAAGATCAGCTTTATTTTTATTTACCCTTGAATAAATATAAATTTATTTTATTTCAAATTTGTTATAATGATTTGAGTTTCTAACCATGTATTAGGGTATAAAATTGTTGCATCATTTTTTGAATGTAGACATTAAATATCTTAACCACTTAATTTCTGTTAAAAACATTTTTCTGTAAAAAAATGTTTGCCATAATAAATTTTGTACTTTTAAGATATAAATAAAAAGGAGATACATATAACGAAACTTCATTAATATTTGAAAAAATGTATTTCATGTAAGAATATGAAATTACAAAAATATAAAATCTATAATATTAAGAAAATTTTGGGCATTGTGATAAAAATGGAACCTGTATGGAAATCTTCATCTTTAATTCCACAGTGCGAAAGATGTCAGGGATTCAATCGTACCCAAAGATAATGTCAGTTGGAACCACGCTGTATGAAATGTACTAGTAAACTACTAACTATAGGTCAAATGCTTAGAAAATGGCCTGCTAAGAAAAAAAATGGGACAGAGATAAAAAGTGTGCAAGTGAGAGATTGATGCCACTTTACTTAGTGAGAGCTATAGGGAGCTTTCTCACTATAGCTCCCTTCTTTTCCTCGCTGTCATTGAGTAGTAATAGTTTGTAGACTCAGATTGGCAGACTGTGCCAATGGAATGTTAGAGGGAACTGGAAGGGATTTCTTTTACATGTACAAGAAATTCTTTACAGGATGTTTACTAAATGAATAAGTGTACACAAAGTAAGTGTGTTAATTTCTCCAAAGTGTGTTAATTGTGAAGAAATGCGACTAGCATATTATAAAGGATATATTGTTGCAAAAATATTATGAGGAAGAAGGAATAATGTAAGGACACATCAAAAACAACAGAGTATAACAATAGCTGAAAAAAAGGGCTGTAAACAAAAAAAAGATTTGAAATACCCATGAACCTGATCAATCGGGTCAGCAGACAAAGCAAATACCAATTAAAAAATCTTTTGCACAAGCAGTTACGAAAACTAAGAAAGAAGAAGGCAACAAATTAGATATTATTGTGACATTGAAGTAAATATTAGAAAAACTTGAAAGGCAAGAATTAACTAATAAATTGTTCTTAGAAAGAATGAAAATTGAATTAATTAGAAAATAGCAAAAAGAAAGCTACTAATACATGTAGGAATAAATAATCATGGTTTATAAATTGAAAATCACTGAATGAAATATTAATGGGCTGTTGAAACATATTTATGAATTAAAAATCCTGGAAAGTGAAAGAATAGATGTTTGCCTGACCTCATTTTACTAGGTAATTTTTTTAAAATGAAAGGTTACCAGATGTACCACACCGTCCACCCTTCTAGTAAAGCTAGAGGAGGAGGTGCTGTTTTTGATAAAAGTAAAATCAAGCATTATGAAGTACCTAAATATGTAATAAAGTTGTCCAAGTAACTAGAGTTATTGTGGCAAGAAATAAGAAAATCACAATATTAGCTATATATAGTCCTCCTAGATAAAAAGTGGTGAAAAAAGAATTTTGTGATTTATTTCATCATCTGAGAAATCAATTCATTATCAGGAAAGATGTTAATGCTAATCATACCCATTGGGGCTTGAGATTAATAACAATGAAAAGGAAAAAACAATGTATGATGCAGCTTTGGAGAGGGAGTGTGATTGTCAATCCATTAGGAAGCCTACATATTGGCCTGCAGATCAAAATAGATTTCCCGACTAAATAGACTTCTTTGTGGTGAAAGGCACTGCAGCCAATTATGTCCACCTAGAGGATAGTTATGACCTAGCATCAGACTATTTAGCTATTATACTAACTTTGAGTGATATGATCATAAGTAACAAATGGGAGAATGTTGTATTTACAAATAGTAGGACTGACTGGGATGGTTCTAGATGTGAACTTGATATTAGAATATTGCTTCAAATAACAGTTTAAACTTCAGGTCAATTTTTTCCAATTTGTAAGTTTAATAGAATGTGTGTGTGTGTGTGTGTGTGTGTATGTGTGTGCTGCGCGTGCTAAAGCTATGGCTTCACCTTTGGGGCTGTGTCAAGAAGAGGAATTTCAGGATGATCCAGTTCTTTCAGGAACATTGTGAGTGATGGTACATCAAAAGTGACAAGACAGTTGCCAACAAAGTTGAAAGATTTGATGTACCAGCATGATGTTAAACCAGCATTTTAACCATCAGTTGTTTGATTACTTAGTGCCAATGATCTGGTAAGATGGCTAAGAAGAGTCAAGCCATGTGATCTGGTTTTGTAAGGAAGGAAAAAGTGTTAGTTGTAACCACATGAGCTAGTGGATATTCTGTTCAGTTGTCAACAGTGGGTATTTACTGACAAAAGTGAATTTTGTTAGTAAAAGTTGTTTAATAATAACTGTAAAGTTAGTTGTAACATGTTTATGAAAAATCAACTCATCATATTTTGCTTAGATTTTGGTTATATATGTATCTGACACATAATAACTTAAATCAGTGCAGCAAATTTTAAATAAAAGAGAAAAATAAAGACCAAATAAAAATTTTAAAAAATCAAACACTAACCGCAAGCAGACAGTTTTTTTCAACTGCTCTTAAACTATAAATAGTTGTATTTTATATTTGTCATACTTGCTCAAATTACAGTTCTTTATAACAGATTAAATCTGAGCGTGAATAAAAATGCTCAGTTTTATGGTTTTTGTCAGTAAATCTTTTGAACCATATTTTTGGGAAAGTAAATTATTGAATGTGAGAAAATGTGTGTAATGTTTTTACACAATTTATTAAACTTGCTTATACAGAACTGATTAAATGTAAGTCTAAGATCTAAAGTATATGAATTTACTTTTATCATAATTAATTTTATGTAATCAAAATCATATTTTTGTACTTACTGAATAAACCACATGTGTTACTAATAGCAGGATCAGTAGGCGTGGAGGCATACAAGTACCAGGTACCAAGAATATTCTGAAATTATGAAGTGGATTGATAATTTTTTGTATTATACCTAATATAAACATAACCTTAAATTAACAAATTAATATTTGTTTTGCCCAAAAAAATCAACTTAATGAATATAGAATTCATTAATGAATTTATAAAGTTACTTATATAGTTATGTAGTTCTGTGTGTACTTCATATAACTATTGTCTGGACCAAGAAAGAATACACACTTGATTTTGTTGTTTATAACAATAGCTTCAAAGTTTATTCTCTCTTTATTTGTTTCACCCAACTTTGGGGTACACTAAATCAATCACTTTTTAATGTTCTGTGTCTTCCTTGTAGCCCAGTATTGCTTCATTCGTTATGATCTTGCTTTTCTTTCTTCTTCAGAGATTTGGATCATTCGCTTGGATTTGACTTTGCCTTGGAACCATTGTTTCTTGTCCTTGGTTATTGTTTTGGCTGTTCTGTTTATTATTATATAAATAGACTTTTCAAAATTTATTATTATATAAAAAGTAAGCTATATAAAAAATAATGGTCTTCTCTCTATAAATCTATATTAATTTGATTAACAATTTTCAGATGTAAATTTTAAATAAAAAACAATGTGCAAAGCAGTTTTTATAAAGTTTTTTTACTCTTTGACAATTTTAAAAGTCATATCTATCAATTTTTCTACTAAATCATATCATTTTAATATTTTATACACATATGTTATTATATAGTATGTTATGTTGTGTAGTAGTACTCATAAGACTACTAAGTAGTCTATTCTATTACTCAAAAGACTATACTATTGTATAGCAGTACTCAAAAGACTAGAATAAGTAATGTACTCATATTCTAAATTTTAAAGATTTTGCAAAATGTTCAAATTTGATAGAAATTTTTTAAAAGCGATAATTTTGTTTTATATATTTGTGTCAAAAATTAACCTTTAACAGATGTTTGTAATTTTACAATAGCATAAGATTTACGAATTATATTTAATGTTAAATGTTTTAGTCCAGTATGTGATTTAAAACAACAACAAACTGAATGCAGTACAAAGAATTTTCTTAAATTTTCCATTATGCTTTATAGTATGTATGTATATATATATATATATATATATATATATATATATATATATATATATATATATATACCATATGTACTATATATATACTATAGTCGCCTCAGTGGCCTAGTTGATAGTATACTAGGCTTTCACCCTGAGGACCCGGGTTCGATTCCCGGCCAGGGTTTAGCATTTTCATAAGCTATAAATCATTCCATCGTATGGATTAGCCCAAGTGTGCACAATAGTTGGACGTTAAACACAAAAAAATATATATATATTGGGTGATTTATATTTGGGTGACGATGGGATGATTTATAGCGTATGAAAATGCCAAACCCTCGCTGGGAATCGAAGGGTCCTCGGCGTAAAAGCCTAGTACGCTATCCACTAGGCCACCGAGGCGGCTTATATATATATATATATATACTAGAACCTATATTGTCACTTTACCTGCTTTTTTCTATAGTGGTGATACCCATCATTTATTTAATGGTTTTTGCAACAAAAATTAATACAAACTGCAAAATGTGACAGAGAATTATGTTCTAAAAAAATTAACACACTTTTTTTAAAAATCTATATTTTTTAAGGTAAAACAAACTGGAAATTTAAATTTCCATCCCTCAAAGTAGATATTCCAAAATGTTTTTTTTTATAAATTACTGGAAAGTTATTGATTTAAATAACAAAATGAAAAAATACAAAATTGAATCTTTTACAAACACTAACACATAGGTTCCTTATTTACTTTTTTCAATACTTTTTAAAAAATATAACATTTTAATGACATTGGAGCTTTAACAAAAACTACATGACATTTAAATACAAAATTACTCAAAAACTGCAACTCAGAAGATAAATTTTGTTGATGTAAAAATTGAAGATATTTAAAATTTTATTTTTAATGAATAAAATTAAAACCTTTTGTTGCAAAAAACTAACAAAAATTAGCGCATTTAAAAATGTACAATATCAAACTCTGCCAGTTATTGGTATACTTTTAGTAAACTTACTACTTGCAGCCTAAGTATATCAATGTCTCTTCTGTTACATTAATTTATATTATTATAACTTTACACTAATACTTTATACACAACTAAATTTCACCAAAATTGATTTAAAATAAATATTATTACTATTATTAATAATTAAAATTCTTTATTAAATATTACCCACATTGCCATGCTTGCTGAATATACTGAGCCAAGCAAACCCAATCCCTTCTATTTAAATGTTCGTTCATTCCTTCTCCTAAAAGTACTCTTTTTCTGAAAAACTGTTTTCTAAATATCTACAAAACTGGACACCTTGCCATGAAATTAAAGATGTCTTCTTTCTCTTTCAGATTATATAAAAAACATTCAAAATTTTTTCCCTCCACTCAAGGCCTGTAATTTAAGTACAGTAATTCTGCCCTACATTTCAATATAGTTTTCAATATAATTTGTTCATTGTATTATAGATAAGACTAATTACCCAAATCCAGAGTACTGTAAATGTTATGGTAAATGCAACTAATATAGATGCCGACTATTATCTTGTTTTTTTGCATGCCATATAACTTCCACCAAAGTAAACATCTGACTTTGCTATTCTCCTTAGCCCATGGGTACCTTGACGAGAAACACTGAATATTTATCTGTTAAAACTTGCTATTCCTTATATCAGGGAAAGGTTTTTATTTATTATTTCTTTGGCAAAAAAATTCAACCTATCATTTTTAGAGCTTTTAATAAATATTTTATATATAACTTAAACATAAAACAAAACAGTTTATCTAACTCTATATACAAAACATAATTTGGTGTATTATCCAATAACTGAAATACATGTTTAAAAAAAATCTTAAACTTAAGTCAATTGTTCAAATTGTTTAAAGCACTAAAATTTATTTATTTTTAACATGTAAAATCTATTTAACTGTTTCAAAATAATAAGAATTTAAAAATTTTAAAGAACACTACTTTTTCGTCTTATGCTTTTTAAAATACTTGATTTCACTAATATTCCATAATCAGTGTTAAATTCTACATAAATTACAATTTTAAAGTTTAAAATTATTAATATTGACTACATAATATTAATACTAATATTAATAATAATGATTAATATTAAAGTTTAAAATATAAATGAATGCAGTCAGTTTATTTTTGCATTTTCAATCGAATTTAAAACTTTAAAATGCTTCCTTATGCAGATTTTAATCTTGATTATGATTGTGAAATCAGATTAAAAAAATATATAAGATAAAAACCGTGATTATTTAAGATTTTTAATAATATTTCTACCATTTTGAAATGGATGAACACATTTTGCTAGTTAATAACTTATCTAGCTATTATGAAAATGTGTTTATTAATACTCACTGGAACTTCATTTTTTGGTGATACATTAATGTTGGGACATATTAGATCTACTGGTTCACAGTCATCAGCTCTCAAGCTGTATATCATGCCAACCAGCACAATTACAGCAAGGCTGAAAAATACAATTCATTTTAAAGATTGTAATTATTTTTTATGTGCAATCAAATATTGTTTTGAAACTTAGTGATGTGTTATTTCAACAAGTGTAAATATTTGCAATGTTGCCTTAATTTGTATTTACCATTTACTGGAAAGTTAAAAGAATAATTAGGCCTACAAAATTACTAATTATTACCTGTAAAGGAAATAATATAAACAATTTACAGTTTTAGAAATCATTATATACAGATGTCTCAATCATAACACATTAATTTCGTAAAATTCTAACTTTGAATACTCCTTTTCAACTTATATATATTGAAAATTTGGCTTTTCATATTTAAATTCCTTAGCTTAATCAGCCACAGACCTTTATAAAAAGTATTTTTTTTTAAAATTATAGAAAATCTTATTTTGACAATTTCCGTTACACTTGAAATGATAAATAATTTTCCCAGGAAAATATGAGTAATGTCATAAATACTCTCATTTTATAGGATAGTTTTTTTGTAATGAAGTATAAACGTTTAGAACAAAAGTGTAGTATTAATATAAGCAGGCCTGTGCTGTACCCCCTCTTTGGGAGGGTAGATCTGGGCTACAGGGTGCTGAACACAAGAGGGGAAGGTTAAATACTCTTTAGACAAAAGAGGAGGATATAAATTAATAATAACACACAAAAATTATCATTTCAAAGATATTTTATCAAAAAAGAAAGAAAACTTGTTTTTTTAAGTAATCAAATTATTTAATTGAATAGTTGTGGTTACCTTACCTGTTGACTGTAGCTAAAGTGTAACTAATAAAAAAGACTTTTTTAAGTGTAATCAATATAAGCCATTCTTTTAATTTGAATCATAAAATGAAAAATGTGAAAATTCAAAAGTTTGTCATAATTGCATCTACACAGTTAAAAGTCAGAGCTTTTCAGGAAGGATAATTTAAATTATATTAATAAGAAGAACAATTTTCATTCTATTAATTTTCAGTAAGGATAGTAGCTTTAATATTATCATAATGTAAAACATGTGTATTTATTGATTTCTGTAAAAAATTTCATTTATTAGTTATTTTTTAATATTGAACAAACCTAGAATATGTCTTAGCTATATTGTTTCAAGCAAGAAGTAACTGACAACTTAAATATTGCAGTTTAGACCTAAGACAAATAAAAAAGTTGAAGAAGCAGTTAAGTGAATTTTAACTCAAGTAACAATTTAATTGTTGTGGGAAATTAGTTTTTACAAGTAAAGTAAAACAATCTAGGAACTTATCCACACTAAGTTTTAAAAATAAAAATTACGTTTTAAAATTCTTTCTGGACTGGAGTAGTCCTTTCATCACAATGTTAGACTGATATATTCTATAACAATGTTACTATCAACAGAGTTCAAAAATGTTTAAAATGTCCTTTTCTGAGTTCATTAAGATTAGTGCCTCTAGGTTATCATTTTTTAAACTAGATCTTAATATAGTTCTAATAATTTTCAGTTTCAAAAATACCAATATACAAGAAAATTGTGTCATTGGAATGGTTAGTATATACTTGTATACTTTAAATAGTGCTTTGTATTGCAAACAATAAAAGTTTTAGTCCAAGATTATTTTGAATACACATTTTACACAACAGTTGCACACTTTTGTAGTTTTACAATGTAGAAGTTTTTCCTTTTGATGTTCATCTTTTTCATCTTCGCACGATTTTTTTCTGAAATCCAATTCATTCATCATAATCATTATTTATGTTTTTTTTGTGGCAAAACATTTATGAATGAAATTAGTTCTTCTTTCAGTTTCCCTTTGTCAGTATTTGGTACCAAATCACATATTTTATTTAATGTGTTTGGATGAAAATACTCTTTGTTGTGAAATCTTTTTGGGTCAATACAAACAAGGTCTAAATACAGAGATTTGAGCTTAATAAAACAGCTTTCCATTGTTTGTATTAATTTGTCTAAAGTGCAGCTGAATATCTTTCCATAGGTAATGGCTTCAAGACTGTATAATTCATAATTTGCTTCAGTTAAATCTTATAATGAAAAATCCTTTTATAGTTAAATTATTGTAAAATGATTATTTATCTTAAAGACATCTGAATCAAATGTGTTTATTATGCATGTAGCTAATACAATTAGAAAAGTTAACGGTTAAAAAAATTCATCTATCCAATACCTTCTTATTTAGTTAGCAAAATCTAGTTAGGAAATTAATAATCTAGTCGACCTTGGATAAAACGTGGTTGAAGAGACGAAACGTATATGAGCACTGAAAATGAGATAACATTGTAACTGAGTTTAAAATAAAAAAGTTTGTAAATGGTGGAAATACTGTATGTAGTGAAAGAAAAGCATAATTTGTACTATGTACATAATTAAGGACTATTTTATTACAGTTTATTACACGTATTACATAATTTTGAAATATATGTTAGTTAAAACTAATAGAAAATAAGTACTTTACAGTCTAGTATGCTAGTCTAACACACACTTATACTTACAACACTACACTTACGACTTTAACACGTAACACACACACTTACATTTATGGAGGCGATAATAGCCTCAATTTGCTTTTCGCCTTAAAAAAAATGTATACATGCAACTGTTGTGTGGGTTCATGAGATTGAAGTTTTCCGTGTGTGTGTGTGTGTGTGTGTGAGTGTGAGTGAGTGTGCGTGTGTGTGTGTGTGTGTGTGTGTGTGTGTGTGTGTGTGTGTATAAGAGAGAGAGAGAGAGAGAGAGAGAGAGAGAGAGACCGCTTTTAAGGGACCGACACAATTTACTTTGTTTAGCCTGCAACAAAATTCTAAGAAAGGGTCCGGTTCAATTCCTAACCTTTATTCTTAAAATAGAACACAAATTGTATTTCAGGTGAGAGTGATTATAGGTCAGCAGCTTAGAAAACTGCTAAGAGCACCAGTGGGACAGAGAGAAAAATGTGCGAGTGAGAGGTCATGTCCCTACTCTGTCACTATAGCTCCTCCCTTTTGCTTCACTATTGCTGAGTAGTAACAGTTTGTAGACTCAGATTGGAAGACTCTATGTCCCTGAGCTGTTGGAGGAAGTTGGAGGGGAATTCTCTTACATGAACAAGAAATTCTTGCGCAGGCCATTTAGTAAGTGGCTGGACTATAACAGCAGCATGACAGGTTGTATTTGAGTTCACAAGGCATTGTAATCAAGGCTAAAATACATATACTCTTAATATAAAAATTTGGGGACATTATGAGAACAGCGCTATATACAAGTTAGCATTCTAACCGAGGGTGTTATAATCAAGGTCGACTGTATTAACATAATATGCACTTGTTAAAAGTTTGTTTACTGAACAAAAGTTTCCTAGAAAGTTTGTTTCATTTATTGTAACAAATTCAAAATTTGCTGAAATAAGTAGAAATCCAACTTCTAATTATTTGTTCTAAAAGTTGAGCTATGCTAGGACTTGACATTTTATCATCTGACAGCTGATAAGCTGATATTCACTGCTCAGTAATGCTGAGTCAGTTATAGAGGACAGAAGGAGAGAGTTGTGTTGAGAAAGTGAGGACTCAATATCTCACTCAACACATTTTTCTCTCTACCCCTCTAGTGTTCAGAGATGCCAATTCCCATCAAAGCTAATAGAGCGAATTCTCCCCTAAATATTATTTATCCCCTCAAAATTAATTAATAATATTAGCACACAGTATATAATATACAAGCTTTGATTTCATTTCAGAAATTCACTATTTAAATTGTCAGTCTCCACTGATGAATCTACCATAACATTTCATACAAAGTTCAAAAATTTTATATTGTAATTTGTTTGCAAAAGATACATCCATGAAAAATAAAAAATTCTAGATGTTGTAATTTTACATTTTACTACATAAATATAAGTAAAAAAATTGAAAAAATGTACAACTTGTGCAGATTAAAATGCATAATTTCATGCATAAATGTATACAATTTTATAAAAGAAATAAAATGCATCATAAAATTAGGCAAATATTTATACATTATTTTATGCATAATTTTATTTACAAAAGAAATTTTTTACAAATGTTTTATGATTATTTGGTAATACTGTAATAATGAGAAAGCAAAAGTCACATTATTAAAAAAGTCTTTGGTTAAAGCCCCCTAAACTTACTGTCATAGGGTAAATGGGTTTAAAATCATTTGTTTTTCATTTAATGTTTAAAATAGCAAGAGATTTAGTTAAATAAAAATATTCTAATGTAATTGATGTGTTGAATAATCCAGGCAGTAAAATTGTACTGCACTAAATTCTTTTCTCCTTCAATTGATAAAAAATTATTGTTTTAAAATATTTTGCTCTTACAATTATAGTGACAATTTCTTGCCCCGCCCCAAAAAAAACCTTCAATGGGGCAACTTGCACCATTTTTCTCCTGCCTAAGCACCTCTGCTGGTGTTCTTAGTAGGCTGTTTTCTTTACCTATATATATATATATATATATATATATATATATATATATATATATATATATATATATATATATATATATATATATCCTATAGTAGTGACAACGTACTAGTTCACTAGTAGTACTGTAATAGTACTAGTACTAGCAGTGACACTTTAGTAATTCTATAGTAGTGACACTGAATTTTCACATATACTATTGAAACATCTGACAACCTATGTATGCATGAAATACTGCAAGCATTCTTATTTTTACCCATGTATAAGTGCATCAAATAATGGGAGAATTGAAACAACAATTAAGAGAAATTTGAGCTTCTTCTTCTCACCCTGTGGAAGGAATACAGAAAGGAAGTGTAAGGCTGTGTGGGATTATTCTGTTATGTAATAACTGTTATTTGTTTTAACTATGAGAATGAGCTCTGAGAGTGTTGGGAGAATTTTGTTAAACACTGTATACTGTATACATATTTTAATATTTATCATTATTTAAAGTGTTTCAATATTTGTCACTAAGTCACTCTTTAGTGTTTTAATTTATCTTTTATTTTGGCCTATTGTTTTTTTAATTATTTATTTATTTATATATATATATATATATATATATATATATATATATATATTCCAGTGATGTAAAAAAATATAATTCTTCATTTTGTACAACAGAATATGTGAGTGGAGCAATAGAGCTGACACACATAAAAGAGTCCTTTAAGCCCATTACTTACATTGTACTACATAATGCTAAAACAATGATAACAAGAAGATGCAATCACAGCAATAAAATAAACAGTAAACAGCTAGTAGACTGGCAAATGTCTGAAGGGGATGGAGGGGAATTCTCCTACATGCACAAGAAATTCTTGCAAGTCCATTTTCTTAGTGGCTAGCCTTTAGTTGGATATTACTGTCTATTTGATTATATCACAACCCTGCTCGACTGGACGCATGATGATTGAGAGAACTGTGTGTTATTCTGTACATGTGCAGTGAGCACATTAAAACTTAACTGTGTAATTGTTCAGCTTCTTTATGGAAATGTTTTCTTCTGTATTACTAACACTATTATTAACCCTTCAATAATTACACTCAAAAACTTTCTACATTAAAAAGTAAAACAATGAAATTCTTGGGGCAGTATGGAGGAGGTAGGCCAGAACCATCAACCTTGAAGAAGGGAAGGCAGAGGGCACACTGGTAGACCCACTGATGATTGTCCCAATGGGCCAGCACAGGCCTGAATATAATCAATGTAGTTTCAAAAATGGTCTGTAGTCATGTTGTTGTTATGACAACTTAGTAAAAAATACAAAATAATAGTGTACCTTCAATAGTTTAAAGTTTTATTTATTTTAATATTTTATCATTTTAATTAGAAATTTTAGTACTAAAGAACTCAAAAGTTCCATTGACTGTTAAAGAATGATTTTGAAATTTAATACAAATGAAAGATATTGTCATATTTATGTTACCAGAAGCCTGATTTATCACCCAAGAGTTTTTTAATAAAAGACAAAATATTTGTATAAGGTTAAACAGTAAATTTATACAAAAAATTAAAACAGCAACTCTAAAGTAAAATGTCTCACCACAAATTCCTGAAATTAGTCATCTTCAAAATGTGAAGAACCTTATGAAAAATACGTAAAGGAAGGTGTATTTATACCAAAAACACTTATGTAATAATTATTCAACAATATGAAAACACAAAGGCAATTAAGTAATTACATTATGAACAATAAGAAAAAACACAACTTTGCAAACAAATTTAGATAAAAGAATAACATGCATTACAGTAGTTTTAAAAAATCTCTGCTGGCATATGATATAAATTATTTAAATAGCTACCGTAATTAATATTAAGCAATTAATTAGTCTTTATTCAAGAGGTATAGTATGAAAAGAAGTGCATATCCAGAATGGAAGTGTAACAAACAGTAACAGGACTCTATAAAGGTCAACAGAAAGCTTTTATTTCATGAGTAAATACCATTATTTAAAGTAGAATCAGTAAATGGTATGGACTGTACTAACTTCCTGAAAAATCCATACCTAATTCTTAAGATTTCTAGTTCGGAAAATTTGGGAAATATATCTAAAAATCATATATATATATATATATATATAGTGGTACCCCAGTTAATAGTCTTAATTTGTTTCAGACTGCTGTTTGAGTCAGCGTTTACAATAGAGAGTTATGGAAAACATTTTAATTTGTTCAAAAATTGAAAACAGGATTTAAACAACAATTTGAATCTTGCACACAAAGACACTTACCGTTTTGTTAAATTAAAAAAATAAAAGTATGTAACATGATAATATTATAACTGTTTAAATTTTTTAACACCCTAACAAATTAAACACTCAGTAAATGTGTTGACACACAAAGTAAATTTAGGTATAATGATAGAAAAAGGATAAGGGTGGACATTCTGAGAAGATATTTTGGTAATAACTAAGAAATATCATGGCCATTATTGTCCAATAAAAACACCCATCAATCAAAGGCATGTTTGTGTTAACTGAGCACAATGTTTATTTCTAAAGCACAGCAAAACAGATATTTATCATAAACTAAACTGTTGTGAGGGTCATTTTCCATTCCATGAATTAGACTGTTGTCCAGGTCCACCCTTAGTTGGACTACCACTGTGTATATATATATATATATATATATATATATATATATATATATGTGTGTGTGTGTGTGTGTGTGTGTGTGTGTGTGTGTGTGTGTGTGTGTGTGTGTGTGTGTGTGTGTGTGTGTGTGTGTGTGTGTGTGTGTGTGTGTGTGAAGGTTGTTTCATAAGGAAGGCTAGAAGTGAGGTTTAGGATCTTACTTTGGGGACCAATGGTGTCCACAGCATTGAATATGTGGTGTGTGTCTAAAGAGCTGTCTGTCTGATCATAGGCATATCATCATGGATCTCAGAGTGATTAAGAGATCAGTGGATATTTATTGAAATCCTAGGAATACCAGATGGGAGGGCCTATGAAGAGTTGAGGCTGACCTTAGGGATCTTAGGAGGCCGATGAGTAACTTACATGAACTAGAGTATGCAACTGGAAAATTGGTGAGGATAGTTGTGGATTCTTTTCATGAGAAGAAGGACCCTTTTGAAGAAGGTAGCTGGGTTTAATGTAAAATGCCAGAACTCAACACTTTCTGAACAAAGGGGACAGGTTAGAAGGATGTTTAATGCGGCCAAGCATAGTAAGTGGGAGGTCTACAGGCGAGCCCTGACCATCCATAACTAATTCTTAAGATTTCTAATTCAGAAAACTTGGGAAAAATAGGTAAAAATCATCTATCTATATATATATATATATATATATATATATATATATATATATATATATATATATATATATATATATGTGTGTGTGTGTGTGTGTGTGTGTGTGTATAAAGAGAGAGAGAGAGAGAGCTTTTAATAAGGCATTAAAATGGGCAAGACAGCAGAAATCATGGAGGAAGTTCTGTGAGGAGATATTCTTATTTATTCCAACAGTCAGGCAGTAATAAAGCACTTGTGGGTCCTACAATTCAGTCCAAGTTGCTCTAGAAGTATCAGGAGAACCACAATGCTCTTTCCTGTGGAAAAACAATTCTCTGTCCTGTCCTCAAGGATCTGTGGAAAAACAATTCATGGCTTTGCACTACGATAATGCAGCAGCTCTCTCTACATTGCTTGTTTGTGACTTTTTGGCCAAAAACAGTACTGTAATGATGCCCCAGCCTCCATATTATCCAGACATGGCTCTGTGTGACTATTTCCAAAAATAAAGAGAACCTTAAAGGGCCATCGATTTACAGCCGTAGACGACATTAAAAGCGCATCACTGAAAGAACTAAAGGATATCTCAAAGATCGAGTTTGAGAAGTGTTTCGAGGATTGGAAGAAGCGCTGGCACAAGTGCATAATCTCCAATGGGGACTATTTTGAAGGTGATAACATAATTGTAGAAGAATAAATAAATATTTTGTTCGAAGAATTAAAATTCTCGTTACTTTCTGAACACACCTCGTATATATAAAGTTGTTGTCGGAAATCTATAGCCTGTTTTTAATAGGTGCTAATTTAACTAATTTAAGTATTAAGTGCTTTTCTTAAGCCTGCCTCTCATAATAGCCTTGTTGATTAGATACTTAGAGATGAAATATAAGCATTAATTAAATAATCAATACCTCATGGTACTCATATCCACGTGCCCAATCAACACCTGTATCTAAAAATGTGAAACCATTAAGACAAATATTCTGTGCTCAATTTAATAAAATGGGCTGTAAAGTTTTGCATACTTTTTTTTTAATAGTAAGTTATTCCTATAAATTTGAAAAAAAATGTTTAAATTAACATTTCTTATTATGGTGTATAAAAACTGAGGAAAGTTTTTAATTTCTAGTTTTTTTGTGAAACATAAATTTCAATTGTAATTTGTATATTGAATATATATATAGTTAATTTCATGACAGTGTATTTGCAGCATGTATTTGTAAGGTACCTTACAAATAATAAAAAATAATTAGAAAATGGTGAATAATTCTGCTTAAATACTGCCCAACACAAACTGACCAACATTTTCAGTAAAACAAAATTAGTAAAATTTTCAAAATATCTAAAATCTCAAAATGACTATTAGATTTTGGTAATTTCTGAAGAATATTTCTGACACATTATTCAAAATCAGTTTAGTAACTTTGTATAATAAGTATAGTGCATTTTGTTGTGTCATATTTTAAACAAGCATACTGGACCTTAATAGACTCATGAGCAACCAGATCAACCTTCTTTAAAGCCAGAATTAATTTTGTCTTATATATATATATATATATATATATATATATATATATATATATAAACACATGTGCATGCATGTGCGCACACACACACACACACACACACACACACACACACACAAATGTATAAACAGACCAAAAATATATGTTGATATTTTGACCAAAAATCCAGTTTATCGATAAAAACATGAAAAATTAAACCTCATTTCACAAAATTTGTTTGCTTTATCCAATTTTGCTTTAATTTAGGTCATGACAATTTATGACCCAAGTTATTGTACTAAATTTTAAATAAAAGTAATTTACAATTATAGAATAAATAAAACAAGCTTTAGAAAATACTAATGGCAGACATGATGTACTTTAAATGATTAACACTTTTTGAGGATTAATTAATATATATTTGTACTAATATATACTTGTGTTAATGTATGCTTGATAATATAACATGTGTTAGCATGCTCAAGTAAACAATTTTAGTCCAAATTGTTTCTAACTTGGCAAAAAAAATTGATTTTGTTAATAGTTTGGACAAGTTTGGGCAAAATGCTAATGTATGAAGATTTTAATAGATTATAATGCGTGGACTCTGAATTTCAAAAAGTGTTTATGACAAAAAAGCTATTTTTGGAAAATACACTTTCAAAATTTTAGCAAGATAGTTGTGTACCATATTTGTTCTTTTTCAATTACCCCTTTAACTGTAAATTTTTTTTTTTTATTTGCCACATTTTATATGATTTTGATGTAGCAAACTCATCTTCAGGTAAATTTAAATAAGTATTCATTTTGTGAAGTCATAGAAAAATACCAGTTAAAAACGATTAGCCTTGTATATGGATGAAAGAAATAAAACAGGAAAGCTAACCGAATGTTTGACATAAGGACAAAGTGGAAAGAGAAAGCCACAGATTGATAAATCTGAGAAAATATGAATGCAGCACTGAAAAATTATGATGAAAATAAAGAAAATGACCCAACATTAAAGAAATTTATGAAACAATGCAATCCAATTTTTACTGGCATAAACACATAATTTATTCATCCAGAACATTTTCTATGTGATGTTTGAAGCAGAAAAAAGTTCAATGCTTTATTTGTATTAAGAGAGCTCCATGTAGAGATACCAAAATGACGTATGGTAGCCTAAGTGTTTAAAGAATGGAAGACAGAAATGACTGGCTAACATAATATAACTGTAAAGCATATTCAATAAGACAAATAATAACTTCCTTGTGCAATCATGTTCTAACCATGCTTTACTGATTCAATTTTCGTTAATCACTCCACACAGACAAAGCCTAGTTGATAATATTAATTATAGTCCTATATATGATTAACACTAATATTTTAATTCCACTTTGTAATCTGTAACGTTTCTTTGTAAACTTACATTTTTTACATGCTTATACTTTTAATAAATAGAATTATCAGCTGTTTATAAATTGCACAACAGTTTTGTACAGCCAATCTTAGCAAGAAAAGCACTTCTTTGTGTACATTCTGCTGTTTGGAAAGTTTGGGTGTTTGTTCCCTGTATTTTCACTTGTAAATCATATTAAAATGTTTTTTAAAACTTTAATATGTCTACGTGGTCGTGTCAAACGTAGGCAAAGTTAACTAGAAACAATAACTTTGTTACAGTATTTTAGTATTTTTTGTACATGGACAGCTGCTAAAATTCAGAACAGCCAGAACAAAAACAACAAAGAATTTTATAAAGGTAAGATAATGTTTTTTGATGTAATGTTATAAGTATTACATTCTTACAAGTAGCATAATGAATAGAAATAAGATTTAATTTCTAATTGTGAAACAAATTTCTTATTGAACTTTAATGAACATGTCAGATATTATGTTTCATGAATCTAAAAGATTTTTCCTTTTTTTAATTATGTTTCTTAACGTCAAATTTAAGACGTAACTTGATAAATACAAAAATTTTATTTGTATTTAGTAGCCTAAACTTTCTTGCTGTCAGAAAAAAAATAAAGAGGGATGTGAATAAATTTATATTGGGTCAAAAAATAATATAAATATTATTTTTTAATAATTACAAATTATATATTATTTATTAATATTTTAAATACTAAAAGTTTAAATATATATATTTAAATATTTAGTAAACATTAAAATAATGTATTAAATATATAAATAAAGTTTAATTTAAATAAATATATTTATATATTTGTTTAAATATAAAAATGTGTGTATATATATATATATATATATATATATATATATATATATATATATATGTGTGTGTGTGTGTGTGTATGTATGTCTTAAAATATTTAATAACAAATACATAGTACCAGGTAAATATTATAAATTACTTTAATCTTAATGAATAAAGTTTTACTTTTACTAATCAGTTAATACTGAATGTAGTCAGTAATTAATTGATATTTTAATAAGTAAACATTAATAACATTAAATAAAGGATAATTCAGTTACACATTAAAAATCAGATGTTTTTTACTCTATTTTAAAATAAATATTTACATGAAATAAAGTGGTAAAATATGTAATTTAGCTATGTAGTTTTTTTTAAATGCATAAATATAATATACTTCAATAAGTTTCATACAAATATTATTTAAATAAACTGTAACTAAACACTGTACAAACATTCTCTTCATTTTGCTATTTCTCTCAAAATTTCTTTTCTAAAATTTCAACTTAATTTCTCAAAATCGGTTCATCAGGTTTTGTTCAATCAATAAGTCAAGATTAATTACACAGGTCAGTGCACTCATTCCAGATTTTATAAAATTAGACTTTTTTGCACTAATATATTGCAAGAGATTTTTAATGTATATGGTTGAGAAAGGTTGTGAGCAATTTATTTGTTCTGATTTTTTATGCATATTTTTGTTTATAAAATCTACTTCATTAACCTTTAATCCAATAGAAATCATATAAATTAAAATTCACCAGATAATATTTAAGTAATGGTTTACTTAATTTTCGTGTAAATATCATAGCCTACATTTGTTTTATCTAAATCTCATTAGGTTAATTTGATGAAACATGTTAGATTTAATTAAACTGTCTAGATTATGCAAAAAATCTCATTTCAAATTTAAAACTAATGTTGATTTCTTAAGAAAATTGTTTTTTTTTTAAATAGCCCAAGTCAATAATGTGGTAAAGCAACATATAGGATCATAACCTTAACAACAGAGACTGTAAAAATAAATTTCTAATTTAATAAACATGCCTTTAACCCTTCTAAAATACACTGTAAACATGAATGTAACCATAATTGTTTACTACAGTTTTATTTCACCAAAACGTGTTATATTATATTTTCAAGAACTTTTAATCTGGAAAGGCACAAATTTACTTAACCAATATTAATTTTTTAATCTACTAACTCCTAATTTTTCAAAATATTTTTAATTCTAAAATATCTTAAAATTTATAAAGCATATAAAACTGTTCCTTAATTTGTATAAGTTATGGAAAAAAAGGAAAAATTGTAAGAAATAGATAGTAATAGAGTAACTGTGCAGGATTATTGGTATATTGGATTTAGAAAAAGTAGAGAATACTAAAAATCAACAATGTATACATGTTCTTATACATAAATGTTTATTTAGACATTTGCCATCAGTTATAAATATAAAAAAATACACAAACAAGTGTGTTTTTTTTTAATATACGAGAATATTCCTTCATTAAGTAACAATTTAAAAATAGAATATTACACATTTCATAAAAATGAGATCACATATGATGTATATTGATGGGCACACAAAAATATTCACTGAGTTATTTTCTTAGGCTTATGAGAAATATTGATATTTGAAGCAAACAATTTTAAATTGTGAAATGATTTTAAATAAAACCAAGTAAGCAAAATACCACTTATTATTTCAAATGATTATCTTTTATTTGTTTTACAGCATCTCAAAACAAAATGACTTTGAAAACGACATGCGCAATCATTGTTTCAATCTTTCTAACTAAAACGTCTGTATGTGATGCTGCTACAATACAAGGTAATTTTGGAAAATTATTAAATGAAATTATGAATATATAAGCTATTTTTTTAAAAAAAGTTATAGTTAATGCATACTTACATAAAAGGTATTTTTTTTTAATTTACAATATTAGTACAGGAGATATTTTTTTATTACCTTAGCGTAACACTTTACTTACCTTGCCTTTTATCACCATGCTTGACATATTACTCCTAAGTGCAACAAATACCCTTCACAATAAGGTTCCTAGCACTATTACATAGCTGCTCCCCATAACTGCCTGAAGTCCTGTTTTCTGTACGAGCCAAGCTGAATGTGTATAAATCCATCTATAACTTACTATTCTGCTGAGTGTGAATTAGTTCTCTCTATGACGAAGAGCATAATATAGGAAAATTCAATGAAGAATGTGTGTATAATGACAATTTCATAAATGACAGGAAGAAATATTTTTTTTTTAATTAAGAGTAATTGTTGGTTAGTTTGTTAATTGTTAAGTGGCACTGTTTATAAACAGTCTGATCAACTTGCTGTATGATGGCTTCAATTACTACATACTTTTTCCTATGTCAGCCTTGTTATAAATGTTAGTCTACTCAGTAAAATTTCTTTTTCCTTACCTTCACTCTTAAAATTACCATTTCCTTTTTAAATTTATATGTTGAAACATTTCATCAAACACATTCTTTGATCAATTTTATTTTGTCTATAAAATACTCTTTGTACAGTAAAAATCGAAGAATATGTGCACTTGTTGAAAGAGTTAATATGTTTACATTCAATTCTTATCTTGAAAGTGGGATTTTGGACAAAAGTAAGACAGGACCAGCAAGAGGTGTGATCATATAGCGTCCATAGTAAACAAGAGATGTGAAAAATTAAAATCATTGGAAAGTGTAACAGGACATAGTTGAAAAATCAATTGGACACAAAGAAATCCTATAATTGATAGTGAAAAAAAAGCAACACACCAAAACATCATAATTTAATGAACATTTTCAGCAACAAAGATAAACTGCCAATTTATTGGAAATTTTAAAAAAATTTCTTGGTATTAAACTTGTTTTTCACAAAAATGATTACAGACTCGTATTAGATAAATGAAAAAGCACTAACATAAACAAAATATTATAACAAAAATACCATTAATACTTGTGATACTATCAAATATTTCATCATTTCTTTGAACGATAGAAAGTAGCTGTAGTACACATCTCATACGCTATTAGCAGGAGTCTTAGCACTGTGAAATCAATATAACTACTTGACTGTATTTATTTTGGTTTGGACAGTATTGGTATTTATTAGTTTAATGCTCTAAGATGAACATGAATTTTTTTTAATTTAGAAAGTGAGGCACACTAAAATTCTCACACAGTGCACAAATCATCCACAAGCCAGAGCTGTTGTAGGAAGCCAGAGGGTTCCTTAACTGTGAAATAGAAATTATTAATAGCAAATAGGAGCTTCTCTACATTGCTTCATTCGGTATTGTGATCTTATTTGATATCAATATCAAATGCCTTTTACATTGAAGCACAGAATTATATAACTAACAACAATAAATAAAATTTCTAATCACTCTTCTAAAATGTAAATTTGTTTAGGCTACTAAATTTTTACAAGTCTTTACTAAGTTTATTTTGTGTCCTTGCAATTTATAATAAACTTTTAACCCCATATAATTAACAAAAGACCAGCTTAGCATAGTAGTAATCATATATATTATTTCTCGAGTTCAATCCCTTTTTCTCAGCATATAATATTCGTACAGGCATAAATTAGGTATCTTAAGAAAGATTTTTTAACTGGCTTCTGACATTGCAGAACAATTTTGAGCTAAAACTTACTGTTTGTGGAAAATTTCAACATATAAGACACTTTTATCTGCCATAGGCAAAACGGCATCACAAATCAGACAATATTTTGTATATTTTACAAAGCTAATGTATTAATCACAAATACACAATCCTATTAAAAATACCTCTTTTTGCATAACGTGCTTAGAAAAATTTCAATATTTACTTAAAGTCATTAAATGTATAGATTATATGGCCCCACTGACAGTCTTAAAAGCGGGCCATTGACAGTCTTAAAATGATCCCTGTATGTCATAAAAGCCGTGACAAACTTTTCGAATATTAAATACATGTTTTGGACACAGTTTTTACACAAATATATTTGTGATTTCTCTTTCCATCATGCACTTATCTATTGCTAATTTGGACATCATAAAATATGAAGTACAACAAAAATGTCAAAATACAGTTAGAAGTTATCAATCATGCCTTTTCAATTGACTAGAAGACAGTTATCTATTAAAATTGTGTTTGCTATCACTATAAACATATCGCAGGGACAAACATTTCAAAGAGCAGGATTTTATTTATTAAATGCAGTCTTTACTCATGGACAATTATATGTAGCATTTTCAAGTGTAACAAAATCAACTAACATGTTTGTATCGATTAATGGATGTTGTATCCATTAATGAAATACAAAAAGTGTAAGATTACATTCTTACATCAAATATCTTTTACAACAACTTATTGTAATGCACTGTAAAAATTGCTATTAAAAACAATTATCTGTATTGAAATGTATATGATACAGTGACTCATAGATTTGTGATTGTTATTTCAAACCAATTGCTTTTTGATTTATTTTTTAACATTTATTCCCTTCCTTCAGCTACTGCCCTCACTTCAATGGCTACTTTTATTCAAAAGGCTGTGTTTACTTAAAACTTTCATAGTGTGAAATGTCGCACTGGTCCCCTTGTACTATAAATTACAGTTTTGTTAAAATATAAATAAATACTATTTAGATTGTTTATAGTGATTGTTATTGTTTAATATTTTTTTAACTGTGCATATTTTGTTTTTACTAATCATTATTCTTGATAGTTTAATCCTACTGTTAATTAATTGTCATTGCTTTCAAAAAAAAAAGATAAGGTAAATTGAGGAACGTAGCTGTCTCGCTGATATGATTAAACTAAATTTCCAAAAGTATTTTTGTTTATCTTACCCATTTTGAAATTCTGTTTTGATCGTCATAATCAGAATAAAATCTTGATATATTACTATTTTAAACTTTTCAATTATAGTATAGTAAAATACAAAAATGAACTCTGACCAACACCAAATTAAATTTCTTGATTTCAATTGATTTTGAAAATTCAAAATGTTAATTTAAAAAGTTTTTAACTTTGATTATGATGGTGACATCAGATTTTCAAAATCATTTAAGACAAAAAATCATATTAATTTTTAAAGATTTGAAATGGTTGCCATTTTCAAACTGCCAACAAATTAACAAACTTGTCCAAGCTATTATGCCAATCGATTTTGGTGCCAAGTTTAAATCAAATTGGACCAAAATTACAAATGTGAGCATGATAAAACACACACACACACTTTTTTTTTTTTGGTATTTAACGTCTGACTATTGTGCACACTTGGGCTAATGCAGACGACACACACACTATTATGGGAGACTTTATTTCAAAAGTAAAAATACATATTCTTTTTTAATGTTTAGCTGCAATTGATCTGGACAAAGGAATTGATGGAATGTTGGACATGCTGATGGGTAGCTTTGATCTTCAACAAAATGAACAACTCACAAGAAAGGTAAAGTGCATATAATTTTCCCATTAAAAATACACATACATTCTTGCATTATCTTAAAAATATGTCATCTATAAATAATACCTGTTTGGTTTAAAGTTCTGTTGTATACTTTAACACGCAAAGCTAAATTCCGTCTTTTCCCTTTAATGGAGGATCGTTTCTTTCACATGTTAGGTAGCCCCATTAAAGGGAAAGTATAAAAAAATATGTGTTTTTTCTATTGTTAAAACACTCATTTCATTATACATGAAACAGCTGAGTTGAGTTAGGTCAAACCGCAATAGTCAATTTAAAAAAAAAATATTCTTTTCATTATTAATTACACACACGAAATTTATCGTTTTTGCCATTAAAAAGACATTTCTCACTTTCGTGCAGTAGTCATTTTGAGGATCATAATTAAATGTGTGCTATTAATAATGAAAAGAATATTTTTTTAAAAAAAGAAGGAAGAACTCCATAATAACCTTGACTCGGCCGTTGTGTGTTTAACGTAACTTGACTGCGTTGTTTCGTGTTTAACCTACCTTAAGTTCTTAATAATGAAAAATATATTTTTTTACAGACAAATAACAGCAGCCATTTTTTCAACAATGGTTTCCCTACAAAAACTATCACAATAATAAATGACTTATTATAAACTGTGTATTAATATTCTGGGAAGTAAATTTATTGTACAAAGTAATAAACAAGTAAATGGAAAAGAAAATATGGTCCTTCTTTAAAAGGAAAGGAGTGTTTTAAATATATATTGTATTAATTTTAAAATACTGGATAAAATCATTTTAAACAAATTTTAAAAAGGATTATTATTCTTTAGATATTTTATCTTAAGACTATAAACAAATAATAAAACCATAAACAAATAAATATAATAGGTCAAAACATAGTACAATAAGAAATTGTTTGTCAATAGAAAGCTGCTGACCTCACAACTGCATTGAAGATCTTAGCACCCTTGTTAACCATCAGAGGAAATATCACTGACAGCTCCAGAAGTTTTACACTGAGTTTTAACTTTGAAGCAGCTCCAGGTGTTGATCAGAAGCAATCAAGGTAACTATGGCAAAATTTTCTCATTATATTATAATAAACAGAGAATGTAATTAAATGTCTGAGAAAGAATAGAAGTCTGGTCAACAAGTCAAACTTTTTGTATTGTGACTTTAAAGGGAGAAAAATATAAGAGATGGGAGAAAAGAATAGTCTAATCAAAGAGTAAAATATCTGGTGTTATCTATTAAATACCTTAAAATCCCACACCCAACTTTAAACATTCATTATAAGAAGTCTTCCAAAAGTCATGAAATGATCATCCATTAAGTCTGAAAACCCCATTCTCTTAGTTTTATTCGTTTCCATATACAAATCAGAAACTGTATTATTTTTTTTGGAATGTGTTTCATCCATTTGTAACAAATACAAAAGGAATATTAAAAGAATAAAAAGCAAATTGCACTGCATCAGTTAACTTTCTTACCAATCTTTAATTATATCAGTCACTATAATCTTATGGATTTAAATTTTAAAGTATTTTAGTAAAGAAAAATGGAATAATGGTGAACATTTCTTGATTTCTCAAAATTAGCCAAAACTTATTTTGCCCAAATTTTAATCATCCATAAAGAATCATAACTAAAATAAGACTAATTATAAATCATAATTTTTTAAATAAATCATAACATTTTAGTTATAAATCATAACTAAAATCATAACTAAAATAAAACTTTTTTTAAAAGTATAGAAGAAAAATAAAATACTAAAGAGAAAAATGAAAATATACCTGTCATGATTCATTTTCTTCTCTTTTCGATATGGTAATTCAATTTTTATCTAAGCAATTAGAACCATTTTTGAGATACTGTATTTAATGAAAATTAATATTTTTTTGCAATATGACAGCTAACCTTAAATTTGGAGTAACAGCTAATTCAAAAAAACACTAAATATAAGGTTTAAAAACCCTTATTATGTTTAAAATTTGAATCAAATCATATTCCTAGACAAATTATCAAATGAAAATACAGGCATCTCCCCATACAATACAATCCAGGCATCCTCCCAATACAATCCAGGAAAGTCCTTTCGTCCCTGCTTCCCTCTATCCAGGCCCTCGAAGATCAGTAAGTGATCCTTGTCCATAACATACACATCTTTTGAACAAATCTTGCACTTGTCAGAGGTTATTAGTCTCATCCTATGGAGATGCTTGGCAAGACAATCGTGACCAGTTTCCAAGCGGAAATTTGTTACAGCTATTTTGCGTGGAAGCATCTTATTGTCCTTAAAAAGATTAAACGGATCATAAGCTTTGTCTTGTAGGTATCTGTATATATATATATATATATATATATATATATATATATATATATATGTGTGTGTGTGTGTGTGTGTGTGTGTGTGTGTAAGGGATCTAGCTTTTGCATAGAGTTGGGATATAACAAAACTAGACAAAAACTAATTTATTTGTTTTATATATAAATGTATATAAATAAAATGTGTGTGTGTGTGTGTGTGTTATTACATACACATAAAAAATTAAACATTATTTTTTGCATAAAGTGGTCAATAAAGGTGAAAAATGTTAAATATACATATTAATAACTTTTTGAGACACTCTGAAAACTTTATAGAATATCTGGAAAATAAAAACAAGTGTTTACACAAAAAATAACTACACCTACTTATTTTTACTCTAACAAATTAGGCTGTACTTGAATGAAGTACCATTAATAAACATTATACAGTACCATGATATAAACTGGTACATTACACATAAACCGTGATATTACATGGTTGTGTAATACCAATTACCTTACAGCTACTAATGTATTTTTAAGCCTTTGCATAGAGTTGGCATATAGCATAACTAGATAAAAACTCATTTATTTGTTATCAAAATAGAGTAAACAGTTAATCCTGGACATGAACACATGCCAAAATTGGGTAAGAGCTGCTACTTATGTAGGATGTGCTTATACTATTTTCAGTACCAAATTACTCTAAATCAGATCAACCAGCTTATTTTTGTATTAATTCATATATTTTTAATAAATAAGCAATTCAAATGATTATTTCATTCTTTTAATCATAAATACTTATTTATACGTCTTATTTTTTTATATAATAACTTCTGTAATATTTTACATTATGGCAGTTAAAGGGAGCATTAAGAAGATGTTTATTCAAAAGCCTTTCAGGAACTTCTTCCTGTAGTAATTAGTGCCTAGGGCAAGATCTGAGACTGGTGCCCAATTTTTCTACAATTTTATGGATGATTTACACATTCTATTTATAAAATAAAAATAAACAGTCCCATAATTGTAAAATCTGCCAGTATATTCATAACATTCATAAATTCATAATCCTTACAAATAAAATTATAAAATTAGATTAAAATTTTTCACGAGACAACAGAAACTATTGCAATCTATTCTATAGCAAACTTGAACTAAGCCTATCCAAAAAAAGAACAAAATTATATTTTAACAGGTTTAAAAAAAATTAAATAATAATAAATATCAATAACAGGAAGAAAAATAGAATGGTATTTTAGAAAAAATCTAAATTATTATTTATAAAGTTCTAGTGAATTTATTTACAGTTGTTAAATAATAATTTGGCAAGATTGTGTTAAGCAGCAAAAGCCCCAAGTTTAGTACACATATGAGCATAGTTGGTCTATGTTTTCTAAATCGATCAGGTTTTGATGTTTTTTTTATTGATGTTGCAAGATTAGAAATTGGTGTTTTCAACAAATGGTCAATGTTTGCTCGACTCTTTTTTTTAATTTGACACATCAGCTGATCTATCACATTTTTAAGAATCTTACTATTCATTATGCAAGTATTATTTCTGTCTAAACAGAGGGTGCTATAAACCACATTATACATAATATTCCCTGCATCTTTGATCAAAGGCGGTCATTTACACGATCATATCCTAGCAACCTATCGTGTTTCATTTCGTATCTGGTGTCACAAATATAATGTTGCAAACACTCAAATATGATAGAAAATTTGAATTAAAGTTCAGTGGGAAATGTAATAAAATTCCCATATGACATATAATATCAAATATCACAGAACATGACCTTGTAAACATTCATTCATTTTTTTTATCATTTTTTACCTTCTAGCCTCTGCTTATATTTCATCATTATTTTTTTAATTTCTCAACAAGAATTGTTTTTAAGCCTTTTTTGATAAAAAAAAGGTAGAATTTCTTTTAAATTTTCTTTAATGATTTTTAATTATAATTTGCTCGAATTATGTATATATTGAAAAATACATAATATCAATATTTTACTTTGTTAACAGAGAACTAATAGCAAATCCATCCGAAGAAGATGACCACTACGAGATAACCAACTGGAGAAGCACTGGTGGTATCTTCCACCCTATAGTTCAGACAATTGAACCTTATGTGGTGGAAGCACTAAATCTCATTTTCAGTGGGATCCTCAGCACTATCATTGGCAATTTTCTTGAGAGTGCGAGCATGTTGCATGAGGCACATTTACTCTAAGTAATCACAACATGACATCAAAATTAGAAAGCACTAACCAACATGGTTTAGTTGTTAGGAAAGTATCAGTGCTAAGCAAAACTCGTATTTACACACATAATTCTTTAATTTTTCTTCTTCTTAGAGGAATTGGAAACACATATTATAGTTTAATTTTTAATTTTTGTCAATGAAAGAACCAAGGTGGCTCGAGGACCTTGGATTCACTCCATGTTACAGTCATTAAATATTTGGTGTGTTTCTTAGATTCCTCCATGAATTTGCTTTAAAATATTCTTTTTTTTACCTAACAACTAAACACTTGTTCTAGTTTTAAAACTAAACAGCTGGTTGTATATTGTATTTTTCTGAGTGTATGTTTGTAACAACCCAAAAGAGGAGCAGCTGATTTCTTGAGCAAAACTTTCATTTTAAAGTGATGTTTATTACTATTGATTAAATGTTCATTATCAAATAATAATAATTAATTATTTTTGTTGATAACTTTTGACTTAGTTTTTAAGCACTGAAAGTAAATCTTTTAAAATAAGAAATTAAAAATTAACACATCATAACTAAATATTTTCCAGTTACTGGATTGGTAACTTTGGAGTAATGTTTTTTATATAATATATTATTTCAAAATCAGTTTTTGGTAGTTAAAAAGCAGCATAAAATTTTATATATGTTTTCCAATTAATTTATTTTCAGTTCTGGTTTTTGTAACAACTGTGTTCATGTCTGTTCATGTATAATAAAATGAATTAGAAAAAACAAACACTATTTTATTGAATAAATCCAATAAAGAACAATGTGGATATTTTTTAACATTATTGACTACAATTCTAGATAGAAACAAGAAAGATGTTGATCAGAGGTATAAATAGTATCCCTACAACACTCACTGCTGGTGGAGACACAAAAATGTTGAAAACATGTGTATCAAGGTAACCAGTAATCCTCCAGCATAGCACCCAACCTCCTGTTATCTAGTGACATTTGTTTGAGCGCACTAATATTCTCTGAATTGTAATGATAGAATTTTCAACAGATTTTCTCAAGTTCGAAATCTGCTTGAGTGAATGTCATTATAAGGCAGAATGGTTAAATAGTACTTCAGACTAACAGGTGCAGTAAAAAAAAACCACAGTAGCATTTTCTGTTGGCCCATTGTTGGTATTTTGTTTTCACACACAGTTGGGCAACGATTAAAATTGGCAAAAATTCCTACCAATTAATAACGAATCAAATACCAACATAGGGCCAACAATTAAACACCAACAAAAACCAACAAAGAAATTGTTGGCCCATTTTACTCCCAACAGTTAACCAACTAACGTTCAATGGTAACCCTACTAATTACCAACATGTTTAAAGTATATTTCTATTCAATTGATTAGTGAACTTAATAGCAATCATAACTTCTCCATAAATTCGTGAACATATTTGAATAACTTTTATTATCCAATGTAGAATATTCTTACTCGAAGTAATATATAATATGTAGCCTACTTTTGCTTTTTAATTGTGTATTATAATGTACATATTGAATTTGATAAGAAAAGGTATTCAAACATATTTGTGAATGTAGAGAAGTTATGATTATTATTAAGTTCACTAATCAATTAAATAAAATATAACACTTTAAACATATTGGTAATTAGTAGGGTTAGGCCTACTATTGAAAGTTAATTGAGTAATCAACATGGCATATTTCGGTACTGAAACAAGGTTATTTTACAAAAAGAGACAAAATTCACACAAACAAAATTTATTTTAATGGCAATTGTGAAAAGCCAAATCAAAAAAAGCACTATAGCACCAGATTAAAACTATAACTGTACACATGTAGCATCATGCAACTATGCTGGGAGAATGACAACAAAGAATTAAACCAGTAATGGACAAACTTTCACTTTTCCACAGTACTGGCAATATTTCAAATAATAAGTACATCATAAAATCATCCATAGTAAATGATTATAGTTAAGTAGAAATGAAATTAATTTTTTTAAAATTTGTAATCATTGTAACACTATTGTTAGTATAGTAATTAAAGATATATAAAAAAAAAATTGTTCTGTTGTAGGCAATTTTGTGTAAGTCATCATGTGCACTTGCACTTTGCAGTAAATTTTACAACATCGATAAAATACTAACATCTTATTATACTAACAAATAAGACACTATTTTTAAACTTTTGGAATAATTATACCCTATTTAATTTATGAGATATTTATTTTAACAAAATATTTTTTTTATTTTCTGCAAACTAAGAATTGATATTGGGCCAAAAATCTGACAAAAACAGCAGAGGTTTTCATGAATGTAACAGTTGGCCTAGCAAACAAACAGCTTGTTGACCCATTGAAGATAATTCGTTGGCGTATTAACTAACCATTGCTCAACTTTGCTGATAAAATCCCAACTTTGGGCCAACAATATGTGCTACTGGGGAACATTACATATAAAATTTGAACATGTATGTTAACAAAGCAGGTATTACATTAACTAAAAGAAACAAATCTTATTTACAATAAAAGTTACAAATGTTTACAGTATTCTTTGATACATTACAAAGATATATTTGTGGGTTATTTTTTTCTGTTTATTTAACTTTTGCATACAACAAATTGTCACATTTTATATTTTTGCTGTGTATGTGGAAATATAAGTTTTAAATTCACATATATCTCATGAGCAATCATTGACTGGTTCTCCTAAAGTAAAGCCAAGTTCCTACAAAAAAAAAACTATACAATATAAATAACATGGGAAAATTTGTAATATTCAACAATTTTAAAGTGAGAAAACTATAAATTTTATATTTTTGTAGAATAATGGAATATTTAGGCTTCAAACTGATTTATTTGCATGAGCCTATGTCAACATCTTCTCTCAAACTAAGGTATAGTTCCTACAAAAAAATCTTCCATTTAAATAACAGTATATATTTTTTAAATATCGGTTATGTTTAGAGTACAATAACACATTGGATTATTATATTTTTTTTCTGTGCATCTGCAGCAGAAAAGGTGTAAAACAATACATTTTATCATTCTTCCAAATCAGTTGAAAAATGACAACCTAATAGCCTGAAAACGAAATTGCTTAGCAAATTAATATATGAGATAATTTGTGCTCACAATATGTAACTGCTTGCCTAGCAGTCTAATCTAACAGTTCCATTTTTCATTCTTGTTCACTTACATCTTCTTCTTTTTCTTCCTTAATGTCTCTTAACATACCTTTTGTTTATTAAAAAACCTTTAAACAATTCAAAATACTAAAAAACTAATTTTCTTTTATGTATATTTAGCACCTAGCAAATAAGATAGAAATTAATTTTAGGTAAAGAAAAATTTGTTTTCAAAAAAAAGTGTGTAATTTCATAGTTTATAGGTATTTTATAGGTACATTATAGGTTTTTCAGGCTGCATAATGAGGTAAAGTGTTTGAGTAATTTCACAAAATAGCTAGGATTCAGAATCCATAATTTAAGGCCATGAATATTTGGTAAAAATATATAAGTGTAAAAAGTAGGCTACTTTTACACTTAGTTATTTTCACAATTTTATTAATAAAATGATATTTAATTTGAAGTTTTTTTAGTAACAAAAAATGTTCAATTATAACAAATAATTGAAACATTTTTTAATAATCCCCAAAGCAGAGACAAATTAAAGTTTGTTCATGTTATTACAAAAACTAGAACAAAAATTTTAGTACCATTCATGACATATTCTTATATACAAACCATGTAATATAAGACTTCTCTGACAAAGGTTTACCAGCAAAAATTAAAAGTGACATTTCTTGAGAATTTATTCAACCACAAATTGTTTGATTACCGAGAAATTTCTGTTCTGAATGGTAATGTCGGAAAAAACAAAACAAATAAATCTAAGCCTATGTTACTGCAGACTTTGTTAGTTGTAGGTACTAACTATAATTTACCACACTTTGAACTTTGTTTATTTTGACTCCAATGATAACACAAATCCCTAATTTAATCTAACAAATACGATTTACCATTATGTCAATTTTAGTAGCTATTCACATCTTGCTATATGTGCATCTAAAATCCACTACAAATTTTTAATGCATCCAGTGCTACATGGACTAACAACTACTCAATTATTTCAAGATCCATGCAGATGTAGATGTATTGCATGCAACACATTATATCAAGTTCTGTTAATAATATTTTCTCTTTAGCAATTTTAGGAATATTAAAAGTCAAAACAAGCATATAATTTTATTTAATCAAAAATAATTCTTGTATTTCATAATAATCAAAGAAATTGGCAATTCTGAGCAAAAACTGCAGTTTACATTTATTGTAAATTTTCACGGATTGTAAATTAAATTAATTCACAAGAATATTTGCAAAAACCTTTTACAGCAATACACATTATTGTAACCTGATTTTATTATATAAATCAAAATTGTCTTACTTATGCTAACCAAATTGTGTTAAATGTTATCTTGATGAAAACTTTTATTTGAAAAATATTTACAAAAGTTAATCTGAATACAGTCAGGTTTTATTTAATTTTATTTATTAGTTCACCTTAACTTTTAACTTCAAACATAACTTTCACATTTAACTTTCATTTATCTCAAAATCTGTAGAAATGATTTTAAAAATTACTTTTCATTTGACTTTCAAATTCTAAAAATTCTATACAGCTAGTAAAATGATATTGCATCCACAAAATGCAAATTTTTACTTTAAGATTGTTTTGTTTTCTCAATTTGTTTATTATTTTTTAAAACACTTTAACTTAAGTGTACTCATAAATTGAAAAAAATACACAATTTGAAGATGTAACTTTAAGAAATTGTCCATTGATATTTGGTTCATTAAACATTGTAAAATAATGCAATGAATATGAATAATTTATACAATATTTTTGCACTAATTGTGTATGTTTTAGATAACTAACATTATGTCAGAAATTAATAATCCTCTGAAAACAATATATATTTTATGCAGAAACATTAACAAAATGATCCAATAATTAAGAGATATTATGTTTTTGCTCAGAGTTACCAAATTATTTAACCATATTATATTTTAAAAGGAATTATGTAACAAAACATAATTCAATACCTAAGTTCTTCAGAAGCACTGTACTCGTGGCACATCAACGTCGAGCAAATCTCTTGCAAGAGTTGTTAGCAACGGGTTCTTGCCACAGCCACATACGTTTTTAAAATCATCATAATCCAGAGCCCACATGAATGCGCCACCATAACCTTCATGTTTCACCAACCATGTCTATGAGAAAAATTAATATTTTTATATATTTATATTATAATAAAAATTGTAAGGCAATTATCAATAAAGAATTTTTGTACTGTTTCCTCTGTGGAAGTTGGAAAAAATAAAAAGATAACAGTAATTGTTTTAAAGTTCACATAAGTATGTTTAATTAATCATTACTGGTAATTAACAATAAATTTACCATCTGCCAATTGGTTTGTTTTATCTCCATAAAAATTGAGTTATTAAGATTTGAAAGGTTAATTATCGACAGTTAGTTCTTGATATGTTTAAAAAAAGGCATTTTGTAATAACATTAGAACACAACCAATGTGTGTAGAATCAAAAGCAGTGAATGAACATAAATGAAGCTTAAAAATATTAAAATTAACCTAATACACTTTAATACACGAGCGCTCTTACTACTCGGATACTATTGCATTAAGTTAATATGTGGACTCAAACAATGAAGCCAACCGAGTAGACTTTTTTCTTTTAAATTATTATTTAATGGCTTTTAATAACCTCTGGAGAATATTACATATTTGTATGCAACAATGGAATCAAGTCTTGCATTGCAAGTATACCCATATTTAGCCTGTAAAAAAGTACCTTTAATTACTAACACATAAATTAAATTTTTTACACTCACTCTATCTTCCACATCTCCAACATCACAGTAAGTTACAAACTGGTCACCTTTGTAAGCATATGTGGAATTTGTCCAAGTGCTAACAGAATGCCAGTTATTGTTTTTGATATTCATACATATCTATAAGCAAAACACAAACAGAATATTGTATATTGTATTAGTAAGCAGTTTTATAGTGAAAGATTATTGTTTAGAAGATAAAATTATTTTGTAATTGGTATGTTAATATACAAATATATAGCTAAGATTTTTGTCATGGTAGATTATGTTGTTGGATAAGTTGTGCTTAACTGAATCATTCACCAGATGACAATTGCCTCATAACTGGTATTCCAGTTATCTGAAAAACAAAATCCAAAAGTAAAAGTTGGTAAGTGTATCAGCAATAAGAACCTTATCACTTGTGACATTGGCGAGGATCACCACTACGACAAATATTGTTTATATTTACATCAGTGATTTAGCTTCTGTGAAGCAAAGTCAAACAAAAGAATCACTGCATTTCCTACCAACATAAGTTATTCAAATGCATGTTGAAATTGATCTGATGCATGAAGACCTTGAACTTTTGGAATTCTGGTTCAAAAAAAGTTTTTTGGCTTTAAGTGACAAATCTAAATAGATGACATTTAGTATAAAAATACAATTTTAATAACAATTTATTGTAAATTAATTTAATTTAATTTGAAAATACTAAATTTAATTTAATTTATTTTATTAATTAAATCTAGTTTATTACAATTTTAAAAAGTAAAAGAAATAAGATATATATAGTTCATTATAAATTTTGATCTTGCCTAGACATATTAGTAAGACCAAACATAAGCTTTACAGCATGTTCAACAAATTTTATTTGTTATTTGAGAGAGAGAAAAGAGAGAGAGAGAGAGAGAGAGAGAGAGAGAGAGAGAGAGAGAGAGAGAGAGAGAGAGAGAGAGAATGAGTGAGTGTGTGAGTGAAAGTAGGCCATAACATAGTAGTCAACAATATGTTTAATGTGAGTTTTCAATTTAAAATGCAAAAACTTGAACTTGACCTATTTCACTCACCTCATAATAAGACATTGTTCCAGCATTTCCAGTGTATTGTCCTGCAAGTCCTTTTCCAGACACAGGAGCACCTAACTCGTGATTGGATGGATTTTTTAAAGTAAATGTCTGTCCATAGAAAGGTAGACCAACATTCAGCTTACACTTTTTCGCCCCTTTTCTTTCCCAGTATTTAAGACTTTGAACCTATAAAATCAAATAAATTTATTATGGAATAGGTGAAATAACAGTAAAAGCATGAAGAATGTGTTGTATACAATAAAGATTCCTTTTGTTGGACAAAAATGTAAAATGGAGACTTTTGTGGTTGTAGTTGGTGATATATCAAGACATTATAATATCTACAATACTTAAAACATGAGTCTATTAATTATTTTTCTTAAAATTTAAGCAACAAAATACAGTATTTTAAATAACTTTATTGTTTTCAATATTCAAAATTTTAAAAAAAAAAAAAATGATATTTAGAATTTTTGATTGGGTTAGATAATAGTGTCATTTCTTATAAATAAAAAAATGCAAACATGACGTTTTCATCAATTTTTAATATATATGGTTAATTGAAAATTTAATTCAAATGAATCCCTTCAAAATTGAGTAATGAATGGCAAAATTAAATTAAGATAGAAACTAACAAAATGCATACTTTTTGAAAAATGTTTATAGATGTACTAAAAGAAAATTTGGTAACAGTTGCAAGAGAAGGGGCATTCAAACTCACATTTTGAGCTTTATAATTCGTATTTTGTAAACTTTTTCTCAAATACAGTCCTTCAAGTCTAGCTGGAGCTGAAAGAGGAAAGAGCTGGGATGGGAGACCATTGACCAGTGTAACCTTGGCTGTAGTGGCTCTTTGCACGAAGGGTGCTAACATCACAACATTTTTGAGAGATGTAAATAAGGTATTATTAATTTTGTTTTTTTTTTCAATCATGAAAAACTATGTAAATTAAGACTGCACAAAAATTTGACCTGTCAATAAAATATACGAATGAGGCAATTAATTAATTTTGGGTTATTGGTGCAAGGACTCAGCTCTGAGCACTCTCCCTCTGTACGTCACTGAAACCAGATGAGCTAATTCCAAAAAATTAGGTTGATTTTCTGTTTTTTATGCTAAAAGCTGAAATGTTTATACAAAATAATTGAATTGTTTGAATATGTTACACCATTTGTTTTTAATTACTTGAAACATTTTGTTCTTACAGTTTAATTTTATTTTAATTTTTTTTTTAAGTTTAAAGTTTAAAGTTTTTTAAGTTTAGTTTTAATTTTATTTTGCTGGTTGATCAAGAAATATTGTTTTTGGAATAATCCTGCAACACAACTAGAATATGTTATGTTTAAACGTAAATATTTATTCTGAGTATTTACTAGATAAATTTAATTAAACTTGTTTTGCAATTATTCATGCCATTGTCAGATGTGTATGTTTGTAATAATCAGTTCATGTTAACAGCAAGAGCTGTAATGAATTTAATCATAAAAAAATGAAAACTATGGAAGAAATGAAACAATTTATTTAATAAAACTGTACAGTTTATATTATATGTTGATCTTTTTTGATAAAATAACTTAAATATTACCGTTGCGTAATTCTTTTTAAAATCAAAAAATGGAGAATTGGCTCCAGTAACTCCATCAGCAGCTGAATTGTACTCATAAGTCATTACATTGATCCAATCCAAGGCACAAGACAAAACAGGGACATCAAAACCTGGAAATGTAGATAGTTTAGATATAGCCAATCCATTCACCTGCCCATTATGGAAAGAATATGCTATACAGAAAAGTTACAAATCAACACTAATTGGTATTTTAAAATGATGCTAAAAATTGTAAGTTATTTAGTTTTCAATAGATTTGAGTCAAAAGTTGCAATACAATTTGCAATTTTAGATGTTGATACCAAAGAAAATTAAACTATTATGGCCTAATGTCCTAATTAGAAATAGTAAATTCTCTTTTCACATTCCATTAAGCTACAATATTTCCAAATTTAGTATTTTATAAATTATAAAATTAAAACTTATACAATATTTGCAATATACAAGGCTTGACCAGAAGTAATGTGGTAGTATAGATGGGATGAAGGATCTGGTGGAAGTAAGAACTAACCTGTGAGAGCATGCCTATGAGCAGAGCACTCACCTAGCATTGTTTTCTTGAATGTACAAAGTTATTTTCTGTAGTTTATTGTTTGTGCCTTATACTATCAGCTTTCCCTAAAAACCATCCCAACTCTTTGTTATTTAGTATAGTGAGCAATGCGCTCTGTTGCGTATCACGGGCGAGTAGTTTTTGTGCGGTTATGTATCAAATTTTTTCATATATTTCCTAGTCTAGTTTTATTAAAGTTGTTTATACACATAATATTTATTTGTTCTGGGCTATAACTTGTCCTTACTCTTGTAAATACTATTTTATGATTGAAAATGAACAGGATGCTGATATTAAAATGTGGTTAGCTAAAAGCTTAGATGGTGAAGATGTTGTCTTTCTGGGATCCAAAAGTGATGGAGATGTAGATTGTTTGGATGACAATGAAGAAGAGTACAGTGATCATATGACATGGCACGGAGGTAGATGATGGAGAATAGGAGGTAGATTAACCAGAACAGATACAGATTCATTCAGAAAATAAACTACTGTTTGTGCTTAGTAAAGATGAACTTACAAAATGTTTTTTTGAATGCTAGGGTTTGTACTAGACAACATAACATAGTATATGAATTGGCTGTAAAAATTATGTTCAAGCAGACTAACTAACACAAGACTCAAACCTGAAGTAAAAAACCTAATTAGGTCTGAATTAAGAGTTGTAGAGGAAGAAAGAAATCCTGAAGTTGCAGCTAGCTGACTGAGAGAAATATAAGTACTGTCCAAGGAAAAAACAGGAAAACCAAAGTACAGTGTGTGCATTGTGCAATGCCAATTTTGCGGGGAAACACAATAGCAATTTGCACAAGCTATCATGGTAAAAAAAAAAAAAACAGTGAAAGTGATGATTATGAAGATTAAGTTATTGTTAAAAGTGAGAGAAAAACTACAAAAAAATATATCTGGTATCATTTTTGTTTGGATTTTGTTTGTTTTGTAAGTAGTGAATATTCTAATCTTATAATAATACTTTAATAAAAAACATTTTTTTTTATTTATAACAAATCAATTATTTAAAACAACGGATTTAATTTACATGAAGGATATTAACTATAAAAAGGATTATTATTAAAGTTTCTTCAGCCTAAAGCAACATATGAAGGTATTTTTACTATGTGTGAGCAGTGCGCTCACTTGTGTGCTACAGCTTGTGTTTCAGTTATATGTGTTCTTATGGGTTAATGAGATTTATTTGATACTGTACAGTTAAGCTGTTTGTAAAACAGATGTAAAATTTACCATTTTATGTTTAATTAAGCTTTGTATTTTCATTATTGCCAATTTTCAGTTTTTTCCCTGCAATATAAATTTCAGAACTTGAGAATTTTATTTGAGATCTAAAGAGTGCAAATTATGTGTGAGAATTATTTAAATCAGAAATCATAATTTTTTAACAATATTGTTGGGCTTTTAAGTTGCAAGAGAAATTATTTTATTCTATAAAAAATTTATAATTTAATTTGTAGTTAATATGAGGTAATTAATTGGTAATTAATATGTAGAAAGTACATAACATTTTTCTGTTTTGTCTTGTTGGTTATAAATTTTGTTAGTTGAAACAATGAAACAATTTGTTATACCCATTCTATATTATTTCCCTTAGTAGTTTTCATTTAAGTTCAAATACTTATTATGATAAAGTTTTCGAGTTTTTCTAAACCTGTGTGGACAAGAGGAATCATTAATCAATACAATTCCAGTAGATAAATCCATACTGTTTATTCTGGATGGCGCAGCAAAGCTGAAGAAACTTCTGCATTTAATGTTTCTTCTCTTGGCACAAAATCTGTCAAAAGTATATTTTTAATAAATAAAAAAAATAAATAAATAAACTATCCCTTATTATACACTTTAGTTTGTTTGCAGTATGATTTTGTTAGTGATCAGGCGTGACGTCCTCTGACTAGGGTTCAGTCTCTTGAGTTTTATGTGAGAACCATTGCTTTGTCCCAATATGATCCCAAATTTAATTCATCCTTTATTTCATTGTCATAACACAAGTAAAGAACAGATGTAAGGTGAAGGAATTGCCATTTATGATGTAGATAGAAAGCAGCTGTTACAGAATAGCCATGTTTAACAAGTGCTAATACATGAATGCCTTAGCAAGTTTAGTAATGGCAACTAACAGATTGGCAGAAGAGAGGATGGCCTAGAGATGCAGGATAACATAATCAAGTTCAGATAAATGGCGCTGAAGAACAAATGTATAAACTAATGGTATAAATGAAGCAGATAATTTTAAAAAAATATTCATTATTAAAACATTTTATAAGAAAATATGTGTATTTTATGCCTAATTATTTTCCTTATAAATGCTGATCAGTAGAATTGTTTATACCAAAAGCAAAATAGTAAATTTAAAGACAGAAAAACAAGAATAATTATTCCAAAATATCATCATAAGTATGACATTAAATAAACAAATATTTAGGTGTTACAAGGTTTGATAGCTCTTGATATCACAACCAAAGAGTATACTGTGCCAAAATCCTCTTAGGTTCTTGTTTAGTAGACTGATTCCGTCATGAATTTCAGCAGTCTACTATCTTGATCCTCCAGGGTCTTGAAAGATAAATATCCTTTGCCTCCTGCTATCAATAATCTCACATTCATAGATTACATGACCTTCAGTTCTTTATCCACCCTATGTAGCGTTAACTTTGTTTAGGCCTTCTCTTGCTCAAATAGCCTTTTAAAACATTATTTACCCCTTACTGTGATAAATATTGACTTGAACTACCTTCACCCTTCATTAAAGTATAGATTATAAAGGATTCGTATCTCTCACTTTTTTCATTGCAGAATGAACAGATTCGCTTAACATTCCCACAGTCTGCTACAATTCGTTGTGAGTTCCATGGAATTAGGTGATAGACTTTCTTCCACCACCATGTTAATTTCACTCCCCATGTCCACCTTTACCAGTTCCCCAGAGTTTTGTGAGTTTTGACAATTTATTTTCAGCCATAAAAATGCCACAAGCCATAAAGGAAAAAAATCCATGATTCATACAGAGCCCTGCATGTATAGGTAAAGCTATGTTAGGTTAAGTTGTTTTATTTAAAGATTTTCAAATGATTGATTTAAAACAATAATAATGATTCAGGATAGTTACAAAACTGAAAGCAGTTTAAATATAAAGAATTTAGTTTAGGAATTGTATAGTTAATTTGTAAAGTTATAATTATGAAGTAAATTTAAATAAAGGAAAGTCAACAATTGTATTAATCAACAAATTTAAAGTGAAGTTTAAAGAATAAATTTTGAAACATTAAAGTGATAATTTAGTCAGACCGACCTGCAATAAAAATATAATATCCATTTTATATATTATTTAGTTTTAGAAGTATTTTTCAAAAGTTTAGAGTTTTAGTTCAAAAGTTTTAGTTGAATTTTCAAAAGAAAAGAGACAAATTTTGTTAACACATATCTAAACTTTATATTAAAATTATATTTTTCTTTGAAGTATAAAAAATAATATATATAAATTACTAACTATAACAAGGTAATCAACAACACCAATAAACTATACATAATGTGACAAAGATTGATACAAGACAAAATTGTGTTTATTATTACTGTTAATTAAAATATCTTTCATATACAATAAGTAATTACAACCTTAAAACATAAACAATCATTAAATTTAACACAAACAAACATATGCAATTCCAATGATTACTATTAAATCAGTTATTGTTGAGATTAACATCTATTTCAAATATCTGATAATTTTCACTACTCCAAAATATCTTTATCCCTAAATTTTAAAAAAATAATTTGGTTATTAAATTTTAAAAAATTAAAATTTCAAAAAACGTATTATTTATGGTTGATCAATTTCTTTATTTTCAATTTAAATTATGAACATATCCCTTCAGGTATTAGATCTTAATTATTATATTCCTAAACAATGTTTATAAATGAAAATAATTAATTATTCTTACTCTATCAATGAATATGATACATATAGTCCTTACAATCAATTATTTGCAGTCTTATTAATACTGAATATTAATTATTAATTATTATTAATATTAAGTTCATGAGCATCACATTAATTTGTATCACTTTATAATAATCATAAATTATGCATTAATGTTCTGTAGTCTATTCTCAATTCTCAGGGGGGGGCTTTTGAGTGGATCTCATTTAAGATTAATTTTTAAAAAATGATATTCAATTTCATTCTTTAAAAAAATGTAATTCAGTGTTCTTTGATAGTCACTAAAGAAATTTTCTATTTATTTAATTTATTTATTTTGGTTTTTTCAAATTTAATGGGAATGCTTGATGAATTTAAAATTTTGTAGTTATTATTTTTTTGTCTAAATTAAATAAAATTTGTTTTATTCACTAGAATTTCAAATATTTAAAATTTTCAAAGTTCACTCTCAGATCTCACAATTATCCAACTATTAGATGAAATTAGGCTGATCACTGATATCTTGGCACAATTAGCCCTAAAACTGTGGCAAAGTGGCACTCTGCTGAACCTTTGCAAAATGTTTGATTACTATTCAACCATATAAGTGTCAGCAGTGAGCACCACACTTCTTATGTATTCCTGCTTTGTTATTTACTGCTAATTTTAGAACTGGTGGATAGGTCACAGACATGATTCTTCAGTGTCTTACAGACTTCAAGAGTGAATACACCTCTGATTGTGGTATGCAGTGACTTCAGTAAAAACATGAATCTATTTATTCCAAATGAAAAAGGCTCAGTAAAAAAAGTGAAAAAAATCAACATATTTTTGAAAAAAATTATATAATTATAATAACATATGTAAGATATTATTTTGAAATGTGTGTGTGTGTGTGTGTGTGTGTGTGTGTGTGTGTGTGTGTGTGTGTGTGTGTGTGTGTGTATCATTTTTGGTTTGAATATTATTATTATTATTATTTATATACATGAAAGATATCTAAACAGTTCTTACTGACAATCCTTGGAGCTAAATGTTACATACTCCTATCTACAGAAAAAAAACAAGGTTAGTCAGATATTAAAATTAAAATCAATATTCAGATATTCTAAAAAAATTAAATATTTGGTAGGCTACTAAAAACTATTTCACAGTAATTTTGGCTTACCCTGGTCAATTTTTTCCTTCCCAGCTGGCACAGCTGCAGATATTGTCAAGCAGTTAGGCTCATAGGCTTCTCGTAACTTTGTCATAAATACTCCAAAATTTTTTTTGTCTGAAGCAGGTCCTGCTTTACAATCACCCTAAAACCAAAAATGTCAAGAATCATTCAATTTAATTGTTGAATATGTAATACTGTGGCTCATACAGCATTGTTGAACTACATGTATCCTTCACAACTACTCCAAATATATAATTTGGACTTGAAGCAAATATATTTTGGCGAAATGTTGGTACAATGTTTCTTCTAGAAACAATTGTGTCGAATGGATATATTCCAGTTTTAAATAAGACTATTTACAAAACTGTAATAGCATTACAAATTAGACCGCTTTTGCATGATTAAACAACATGTTTTCTGTGAAAAAAGCCAGGTGTTGTTTGTTGTTAGCAGGGTTTAATAAAACCCCTTAAAAAACCCAAATGAGTTTAATTGTTTTTTAGGTTTATTTCTGTGTTTTGGAGTTTTACTTGTTAATGACGATGAAAACAGTGATGAAAAGAGGGAAAACTATAAAAGAGCACTAAAACTGTAAATAATACTCAGAATGTGAAGATAAGATATGCTGAACCAGCTTACTTGAAAAGTTGCAGAAAAAACATAAGTAAGTATATATGAATAATCAACATCAAATACCCACTGTTTCTCGGAGAAGTGAAAAAAGAAAAAGTAGATTTTGTTGATATTCACTGTGACAATCTTGTAGTAAATACTGAGTAAAGGAAACTATATGGGAAAAAAGGTTACAAGTGGTTAACAAGGAAAATAACAAAAACTGGAAAAACAACAAGTAAAAATAAAAGTCCTAGTCCAATATAAAACACAAATGCTGACCCCTTGAAATGTTTGACTCTTTTTTTAATAAGGATATTCTGGAAAAAAAGTATTTTAAAGTAAATGCTCCTGTAGCTAAGACATCCATGAAGGATGAAGGAGTGAAATATGTTAACAGATACCATTATTTTCTGGAAAACGAAATACTGATAAATAGAAACGTTCCAACACAAATGATGTTTGATGACTCACTTTGTGGTTTTCGATATAGGGCAAACAATGTCTAGGGAAGATAAGTCTAGAAAACTTCCTTATAAACTGTCTCAGATTTGATGAGTGGGAAACCAGGGAGGAGAGGGAAAAAGTAAGTAAGTTAGCCACTATTAAAGAAATTTGGGATAACCTATTTAACAATTGTAGAGAAAATTACAAGCAAGGATTATACTGCAGTACTGATAAGCAGATGGTTGGTTTTCATGGCTGATGCACATTTTGGGCTTGTATGAGCAGTAACCAAAGAAGTACGAGATTAAGATTATTATATATTGTAATAGTGGTAATAATTGTATAGTTGGTGCTGACGTTCAATTTGGTAAAAGATCTGTGTGTAAAGGCTTACCAACTGCAGATGATCATGTTATGAAAATTATAGGAAAAATCAAAGATTTTGGAATCTTACTATGGGTAAATGGTTTCTTTCCATCTCTCTCACTGAATTATTATTGACAGATTTCAAGTTGACTTGTGTTGGAACAATTCAAATTAAATTACCTCTTGAGCTTATGGATCCAAAATACAAAAACCTAGGACTAGAAACCTCCTTATCCCTCTTTTAAGAAAACCTTCCGGTTCTTTCAAACTAAGAAAAAGTAACAAAATTGTTGCCCTCATCTCAACAATGCATGATGGTACTTCTGATCAAAAGGAATCAAAAAACCAAAAATAGCACACACTTATAACAGTACGAAAAGTGATGCAGGTAAGTTGGACCAAATGTGACAGTCTTTGATGAATTGTGGAAGAAAAGCCAAAAGATGACTGTTGTATTTTTATATCTTAAATTTGGTTGCAATAAATATAAGTTATACTGTTTATGCTGATAATTTTTTTCAAAAAAAGGGCTTGTAAAAACAAAAATGGAGTTTATGGTAGAGATGAATAAAAAAATTGGCCACACCTTGGCAGAACAGAGGCAGGAAGAGAAAGTTGCAAGTTCAGGGGTTGGCATGTCTTTTCAACTGAAAAGTATTATCCATCAAGCTTTCGGAAACCCTGTAAATGAGAGAATTCCAAAAACTGCATGTGCTCCTTATAGAAATCTGGTCACAGAAAAGTATTGCTTATTGTGTCATTATAAAAAAAATAATGATAACCAACTATTGTGCCAAATGTCATTGACCAATCTGTGATGAGCATCATGTGTTAAATTCGCCCAACTCATTATATGATACCTAAATAATAAAATTTAACATGTATTATTTGACATTTTCTTTATTTGAAAGATATTTTAAATGCTGCTGTTTTTTTACAAGACCTATTTGAACAATTTCATAAAAAGTTTCAAAAAGTAGATTAATAAGATATACGTAAATCTTTGAATGTAAAACTTAAGTTTTTTAATACACTGTAAAAAATATTGAAAAACTACGCACAAAAATATTTTTTTTTATATCCATGAAATGGAAATGTACATAAATTTTGCACATATTACTAGTAATCATACTACAAATAATGTTAGTATTCTAGGGTTAATGTAATATAAAAAACATTTCTATAATTCCTGCATCAGCTTAGGTTTACACACATTACACAATATTTTTACTACTTATGTTACCTAACCTGCCAACATTTTGGATATTCCCAATCCAGCTCCAGGCCTACAAAGCCATATTTCTGCAAGAATTTTATAGAATCTGTGATAAAGTTTTTTACCGCCTGTACACTGTTAACAAGACGGCTGTATTTATCCCCTTCAGAATCATTCCAGCCTCCTAAGGATAGCACTGGCTGAATACCTTCAGCCTTTAATGCTGTGATCTGTGTGAAAAACTCTGTAAAATAAATAATTTAGTAAAACAATCTTTGTAAAGAAACCACAGAAGAAATATAAATTGAAGTATATAATTCATAGGTCACATCATAGGAGATCAAGGTTAATTTTTAGTGTTTTCCAAAGAAAGTGTTGCTTTCTTAAATTCAAAGTCTTAAGTTATAGTACAACTGCTCTTGTCATAATCACATTAATTTTGTGCCTAATTTGGACACATGTTGTTTGTGATGCCGGAAATTAATATGTAATATTCTTTAACTGACTACTAATTTATGCTGTTTGTAGTTAAATTTCACCTGCAACTGCATACTTGGCTAAATTTTTTAATGAAAAGAAATACATCCAATACATAACCTCTAATGGTTTCTAAAAAAAAGCATTTAAGCATTTTATGGATAATAAATTGAAATATGCAGATCTAATAACTAAGAAAGATAAGCCCCCATATGAAATCTGAAGTGGGCCCCTTATTATTAAATAAGTATTTGTTTTTTTTTATGAAGTGGGAAAAGTTGGTAACTCTACACCTAGAATGGCTTATATTTTATTTGTTAGTTAGTTTTAACATCTGACAAACATAAATTTTTACAGTTAACAAATATTTTTCCAAGTTTTGTCCAATATATCCAAAAAAAATGTCAGACCTGGGTTCCTGCAGAGCTTGGTCCCTCAGGTGTGAGAGCTCACCCCTTGTGGAGGCCATGCAGATAAGGAATGATAAGGCATTGACTAAGGGCAGCAGGATAGCATTTAGGTGCTTAGTGCTTGTGGGCTTTTTTGCTGTCAGTGCCTCTTCTACTGTTACACAATTCACCCTTTATTTTCAAGAATATTAAAACTTTCCCATTATTCATCAATAATCTATACAAGCATGCATATATTTCTTAATCAGTAATTTTTCCTTTCAATTTTTTATAATTATTTTTCTTTGTTCATTAATGACTTTTTGTGCCTTTAAAAATTGTGCATTCTAGGCACAAGCTTAATAGGAAATACTACACTGAAGGGCAGGCAAAGTTAATGGTTTAAAAAGTGGTAAAATATTAAGGGATATTTGTTCATTTAAAACAGGAAACATTGTTTTTTAATTGATCTATTAATTTCCAAGCATTATAAATTATTGATTTTTCTACTTCTTTGTACAAAGTTCAAAATGTGTGTCTTCTACCAATACTAAAATTAAATTGAGGGATAAGAAAAATGATTGAGTCTTGCTAATTGCCAAAAGATAATAAACACTACAAAATGAATGGAAAACTGACTACAATGACCATAATGAAGTCTCCATTAATAAGTGATTAGGAATTTAATTGGCAGTAGATAATATAAAAAGAGGATAAAAGATAGGGGTAGATAAGAAGTTACAGCAAAAAATAACCTTTGAGTCAAGTTTATACCCAATTATTGTCTGGTAGTTAAATTAAATCTTACCAATTAAATCTGGTAGTTAAAACTTTGTTCCAGAAACTTTGAGGATTTTCTCACATACTTTTTTCAAAAAAAGAGTTTAATATTGTTTAAATTTAATCAAAACAGCATTGTTATGTATTAATTATGTTTTTATTTCATCTGTCTGTTCTAGATAATTTTTAACACCAATTAAAACTGCTACTGCTTTGACAATTTACATTAAACACTTAAGCGAAACCTGAGTAGCACATATAGAAGAATGCATCACCATAGTGTTACAGCAATGTGCATGTCCTTTAATTTGAGGACAATTTAGCTGTAACAGTTTTATCTCACTTATAAAACTCTCATAAAATTTTAAAATTTATGGGTAGCTAAGGAGAAAGTTAAAATTAAAAGCAACATATACAGGTTCTTTTGTCAATAACAAGATTTTTGATTTGCAGAAAATTAAAACTTAATTATTGTATATGTCTTTAAAAGAGAAACGTTTTTGTTTCTTTGTAACATTTTTGTAAAATTAATAGTTTTTGTGATAATCCACATTGAAAATTTTAAACAGCCACAATTTTGAAAATAATAAAATAGTCTTAACTTTTCGCATTTTTTAAAAGTTAGATAAAAAAATATGTACATCAAGTCCAAACTCAATATCTTATTTACTTCATAACTGATTTTTTTGTAAAAACATTAAATGCAGATTGTCTGAAAATGAAACAGTCTAGAAAAAATATTTTTCAGATTTTTTGTATTTAGTTTTATGTAAAAAAAGCCAGCTCCAAAGATTGGCACCCTATTTTACAAACACCCTGAATATTTCTTATTAAAATAAGCGAGGACTTAAAATAAGAAATTTAAATTATTTTAATTCAGCTTAAGCAGTTTTTATTTAATCATACATACATATGTTTATAAAATATAAAAAACCATATTTTGAGTAATTTTAAGACAGTGTTCGGATTTAAAGTAAAATACTTAAAATTAAACACAAATAAATTAACCTAAATGTAAATGTTAATATCATTTTTAATACTTAAAAATGTTAGATTTTTTTGAACATTTAAAAATACTTAACACTTAAAAATTTTGAACTTAACACTTAAAAATAGAGAGTATTGAAACTATTTGTGTACTATTATTCACATAGTGTTACTATTTACATAAATGTATGTTTTTATTTCCATGTGTATTATACAATTCCAATTAAACTTGAATACAGCATAGAAATGGTTCCCTTCATAATCTCACACTTTGACAATGTGATGTTGCAAAATCACTAGATGAAATATTGTAAGTAACATGGTAAATAATATACAAGCTGCTAAACAGAGGAAAGATTCAACTGCACTCTGTAGTTAGTAACACTTGAACTACGAAAATATACACTTTTTCTTTTCACCATCAGTTCATCATTGACATTTCACTGATAGTTTTTAGTAAGGATTGTAGCTTTTGCAAATGAAATGCAAAAGTCCAATTGAAGGTCATCAAACTCATAAGAGATTGTGTGTGTGTGTGTGTGTGTGTGTGTGTGTGTGTGTGTGTGTGTGTGTGTGTGTGTGTGTGTGTGTGTGTGTGTGTGTGTGTGTGTGTGTGTGTGTGTGTGTGTGTGTGTGTGTGTGTGTGTGTGTGTGTGTGTGTGTGTGTGTGTGTGTGTGTGTGTAAGCACAGTAATTGAAACTGGAACTAGAATATGTATTATAATAGTTAGTCAGTTTGCCTTGGCAAGAGTATTCCTTAAAAAAAATTATTATACAATATAATAATATTTTTACAATATATTTGTGGAAATAAATTACAATTATTAACTAAACTTACTGTTATCGATATCGGCCCAACTATCACCAGGCTGAATTGTCAGCGTATTATTATTTAATGTGGCAAAGCCGTAGATAACGTGTGTACACAGGGTTGTATTTATATCTTTCGGGAAGTACTTAAAGTCACTACGATACCATGCCCAGCTGGTGAAATAACACAGTACTTTTGGTTTACCTAAATAACAAAATTTAAAATAATTTAAATTTGTATTTTTAAAGAAATGACATTGAAAATAAGCTAATGGCATTACAATTATACCCAAAACTGTGACCATGATTTGTGCAATGATACTTGCATTAAAATAATTTATTTTTATATTGTCCTTACAATTTTGTATAACTTTCAAAATGGTTATCTTTTACCTGTTTAAGTCAAACACTTATTTTTTTAATATTTCAAGCAAATTTACACTTGAAAATAAGTTATTGGATCATTTTCAATTTCGGATCAGTTTGATTAAAACGTTTTTATTAAACTGAAGTTTTGGAGAAGCAATTAATTCAATTTTGTTCAAAAGCTGATTTTAGCCTAAAACAATTGGTTGCAAATTTGTTTTATTGCTCCTCAATTCATGTTTTGTGTCCTATACTATAATATTTTTGATATCATGGTTCACATTCTTCACAACTCTTTCAAAATCACCTCATTTAAAGTGTAAATATATTTTTAAATCATCAGAAAATAAATTAATGTACAATATTTTAGCACAGTACATACATCATTTAAGAAGTTTTAAAAAGTGTATACCATACGAAAGTACCACAATCAAAAAACAAAGTTAAATTGTAAATCATGTCTCTCATAACAGTTTATAGAGTCAAAAGAGTAAATGTTGAATTACTTTTACCAGTACTTGCATCCCAAACTAATGATCTTGAGGTGCTCTGTCTTAGTTAAAATATGATTTTCTTGAAATTATGTTTTTTTCATCAGTGTGTACAATTTAGAAACAGTACTGGCTGTATTTTTTAAATTTAGTAGTAGTAAAAATAGCACACTTTGTTCAATCACTTAAATTGTTTTTATTTTTAGCGAATTTTTTAGCACTTTTATCAATGTCCCAGTTAATAGTCATTCTAACCCCCCCCCCCAATCAAATTGATTTGAATAAGTCTGTGCAGCATTTATTAAATTAGCAATAAAGGTTTCATAACTTACTGTCACAAGCAGCGCAACTCTCTTTGCACTCTACTCTGCAACACAGGACACACAAAACTAACAACATCATCAGATACCACTCCATGGTGTATATGTTATGTGAATTTTTTCCAATGTAACAGTATTTTATAGGCCGATAAAGCACACACATGTGAACAAACAGAATGTGCAAATAAAACTGATAGAATGACGCTAAAAATTAACACAGTTTAATTTTCATGACACAAACTTTGTACATTTATTTCAAGAATTAAAAAATATTATTTTTTTTTTAATTTTAAGACTAGTTATAATTTCTTCCACAACAACTGAAAAATAGTTATCAATTATATTCAAAACAAAATACAATTAAAATTATATAATATTTTAAAACAGAACTGAAAAATCAAACAATATTAACAATAATAAAATTTACTGTTGGGGATTTAAAGCATGTGAGTTTAAACACTATTGGAGTCTTACTGTTGAAGTTTAACTGTTTAAGTCAGTAAAATTTTCTTGCTCAGAGATGAGAAACGCAAGAAGGGAGCAAAGGTCAGATATCCCCAACAGCTATCCAAAGAAAATAATGGGTCTGACGTATCAGAAACCAGACAGTTGATGTAAATAAGGTGAATAAGGTGAGGAATGCTATTAACACTTTTAATTCATTTATTTTTCTTGGAGGATATTACTGAGCATAGGCATAATGTAACTAGGTGTTGGCATTTGGGTAGTTGCCAAGGGCGTCAAAATCTCTTAAGGCATATTCTAAATTTGAATATTAACATTTGGATTTAGGTACACTGATTACATTATTGCATATTTTAACAAAAAAGTTTTTTTTTTATTAATTATTTCTTTTGAAATAAATATGGAGGTATATAACAAATTAAAAATAAGAATTGATTTAAAAAATACACAAGAAATAAAACTATATAAATAAATTATAAAAACTTGTTTTGTTGTTTATTTTAAACAGATATTTTATCAAGTGGTTTCATTAATAGTATGTTTAATAACAATTCATTGCAGAATATGAAGTCCAGTTGGTAGTCTTGTTTATTTTACAAATAGGCACAAAAAATATGGGGTTCTCTGTACTGATTATCTTTAAAAAGTTATAAACATTTGACATCATCTAATATTACTATGGTAGCAGTATATTGCATTGATTCAAGTGCTTCAATGTGTTTCGTTTTGAATGGTTTTTTGTGTGAAATATTTTGACACAAATCGGTGAGTGTTTTTTAATTTCATTTAAAACAGTATTTCTAATAGAAAGAGGACCATTTCAAGACTTATATATACATTATGTATACATAATCTACTAACTTTTTTTAAAACATAAATATAGGGATAATGTAACTAGGTGTTGGCATTTGGGTAGTTGCCAAGGGCGTCAAAATCTCTATTTAAAGTGGAATATACTATTTAAAGTGATATTCCATTGTAGAAAATTTAACATTAGTGTTTCAATGCTATTTCCTTATTTTTTTTTTTTTTTTTTTTTTTTGCTGTCCTTACCTCACCCTCAAAAAACATGATTTTTTCTTGTTTACTTTTTTTGCAAAAAAAAGGACACCAAGTTATATATTTGCCAAGGGCACTAAAATCCTAGTTATGCCTCTGCTACTGAGGCTCCACTGGCCTCCAACATGTCATCTGTTAACTTATTGTATTCCCCTTACCTTAAACCAACTCCAGTGCCTCTAACAAGTCCCAAAATCTTGTGTAGGGTACCACTGTGTACTTTCTCATCTTGATGCTTAAGTTTGAAGTGTTCCTTTCTTTTGGACTCGATGGCCTTGCAATCGAGGAGTATGTGTTCTGCATTTTAAGGTTCCTGTACATACACATGAAAATTAGATGAGATTTGTGGTAATCCTACCTTATTAAGGTGACTCTCAATGTGGCCATGTCCGGTAGTCATCGCAACAACTGTCTCAGTGATCTCCTGTTGAAATGAACAAGTATCCTTCTCTAGTACTGGGTCTGGTCCAGAGAGAAGGCATTTTTTTAATCATTTTCCAGGGAATTTCCAGGATCGTTTGACGTGTTCTTCCTTAGCCCCTTCTCCTTACTGCACCTTTTGCAATTGTACAACTGATCCTACAATTACACTCCAGTCCCACAGTTCCCCTGTCACAAAATGTCTAGTTACCATCCTATTTGAATCATGTTAGCAGTTGATATGTAGGGCCATAGAGGGTGTGGGGGGAATCCAATAACAATTTAGGTACATAATTTGCAATTGGCTCTCTATAGCATTTATTGTTGTTTGCCTATCTGAGACTATTCGAATGTCCTTAACTTTACGTTTTTCTTCTAATGCTTGATGTATACATACTGAGATTGAATAGATCTTGGCTTGGAATTCTTTAAACTATCTTAAAAATTGTACCATTTGATTCACAGTATCCAGTCTATTGATCATACAATGACCAGACAAGCAGACCTGAACGTACTGGTAGCTTGCTGTCTTTCCAGCCATCCTATGAATGAAGACAAACTGTGAAAGGTGAAATGAAGACATAATCAGTGTGCATGCTATCAGATGGCATGCCTAACATTAAGTCTTTTAAAATTTCTTTCACAATTTTGGAAAACCTCACCTCAAGGATCTCTCCCCATCTCCATTCACATCAGTTATGCAGCCTATAAGCAACCTGCCTATCTAAAACCCTTAGTCAAGCCTCAGCTGCTGGGTGGGTCAAGGTATCAGACAGTACACAACCCTCAGATAGCGAGTTTACTGCTAATAAAGCTTGTCAAATAAGCAGTCCCAAACTCAGATGCAGCAACATTAGCAAGGTGTAGAAGAATGATTATTAGCACAGTCATATCAAATACTCAATGCCAAATGACCGTTTTGTGACATGGCAAGTTAGCACTACACTTCAAAAGCACAGCCCTTCTTGCAAAGAAGTTAGAAGTTCGATTCTCAAAGACTAATAAACGGAAAACTCTAATATGAAATTAAAGTTGTTCATATATGGCAATGAAAAAACATCTGACACACACGCACGCACGCACGCGCGCGCGCACACACACACACACACACACACACACTGCAACAGAACTCTTTGCGGAACGTTTCTTTAAGCCCCATGTTATGGGAGCCAAATTTTTTACTCTATGAAAGGAAAACCAGTAGAAGGGTTAGTGTGATTTTGTTCTTGTTGTTTTGATACAATAATAACTGTTTATTGCCCTCTACCTTGCAGCAAGAATATTTTAGGAGTAAATAAAAGATATAGCTTACTATTCATTAAAGCATTCTTGCCTCCAACAAATTTTATTCTCACTGGTTCACGAGCTGAATTTTATGCACACATACTCCCTGCCGTTAATGAGTTTCTTCTATTCCTTGTTATGGTTGTTTTAGGACATCCCTCCATGAAACCTGGTGCTCATGTACACCATGTGTACTCTGATGTTATTGTAGTAACCACATCTTTCGCAGGACTAGTTACATATGATGTTTGTCCTGTTCGTATATAACTATCTCAGGCAAAGTGGATTTTTTTTTACAATGGTTCTTAGGGTTATTTTGTCAATTAAAAGTTAATAACGAATTTTATATATATAGTTTTATTTTAAAAATATGTTAGAATGTAACTGATTTTTTTAATACAATTTTTATAGTTTCTGAAAAATAAAATAAGAACAGATTTTTACACATTAATTCAGAACTTAATTAAATTACAGCATGCATTGCTTTCTTGATTATTTTTGACCAACTAAAACTTAATTCCTTGCTTTATTTTTTTTAAAGAACTAGTCAATATCAATAATATAGTTTCTTGTTTTACTAACAATATAAATTTATAAATTTCTAACATAAATTTACACTTCTAGTGAACCAATTGCAACTATTTCTAACCTTAACTACTTGTATACATATAACTCAGGTTACATGTAAGTTTAGGTTTTCTGCCAATTATACTTTTATTTGTTTCAGACATATAAGTTGGAAATTATAGTTAACTAATTTATTTGTCAATTAATTACTTAAATATTAATTTTATTTATTATTTTTATTTTGGGGATATTCAACAGTCTTTGAATAATTCTAATCAATTTGTGATTTTATGTTAATAATAATTTTAATTTTGTCACATATTTTTCCTTTCCACTTATGTCAACTTTTTGTTATGTATTTAATTTAGTAACTGAAAAAATTTATATATCAATATTAAGTTAAACTCAATTATCTTGTAGATATGGATTTTTCCAAAATACTATGCTATTTCATATTTTATTATATCTTTTCATAAATTGAATTTTAATTTATCTTTATTAAATTTTCTTTAAAAATCTTAATATTTGATTTATATTACTTTTATGGAAGATTTAGATTAATTTATTTCAAAATTATTAATTACATTATTATAATTATTTGTATTTTTATAATTTATTCACTTTAAATGAGCAAACCTAGACTACCATAAGAACAATGGAGTTGTCAGCTGTACCTTACTGGTAAACTGTGCGGTGCTCCTATGGCCAACTCCTTCCTTATCTGTTCCATCTCGTTCCTGTTGGTTCCCAGATGAAGTGTCAAGGGCGAGCAGTCGTGATGAAAACCCAGAAGTTTCAACTGATTTGTGGCCTCCCAACTCCACTTCTCATTGGGACTGTTCAAGGTGTCACATCGACACAATCACTGTGGAATATTGTGATTTTATATTACAAAATTACTATTTGAATAATTCCAGTACCCTCTCTTTCACTATGTTTTATCTACTTAAAGTTAACTTTACTTTATTTCGTCAACGATTTGTACTTATTAATTTTGTTACTTTACTTTCAAGTATTAAGTTGTAATACTAGAAGAGCTTGGGTACTTCCACAGGTAGTTTTCCTTGCTCTAGAAAGCATGTCCTCATGCTGACAGACCTCAAAAAACAGTGATGTTCTGCTCTTCGAACAGAAACATTTTTGATGCTGGTCAGAAAATTTTTGGTGCTGAACCTGGCACCGATTCCGGAAATCGAAAACTACGTAAATGGTCTCTCTATTCCCTTAATAGCGTTGGATGTTCCAGAATAGACGGTGGGCTCGGAGGCAACGAATCCTCCCAGAAGTCTTCTCTAGGCTTCACCAGTTTTCCTGGTTCATTATTTTCCTTTATTAATTGATTTTTTGAATTAATTATTTATGGTGTGATGCTATAAGTTGGTGTAACTGAATTTACTGCAGCGCTATCTGTTCTGCTAACTGGGGACTTGCCTTTCCCTTACCATTTGTCACAATCCAATTTTAACCTCGATTTTCCCCATCTTCCATTTGGCTGAACCGATTTTAATGATCGGTATGTCAAATCTTTGTTTTGATTTCCTGACTATATAAGAATTTGGTTCGTTGATATATCTTTACCCATTCCTGAGTTATTCCAGTTTTCCTTTTTTGCATTATTATTGTTAAGTAATTTACTACGGTATAGTCAATATTATTAAATATAAAACCTCTAATTCAGGTTTTATATAATTTATAATCACCCTCTTGTGTTTATAATAACCTATTACTTAACTTTCTATTCCCTAATATGATACATTTTCTTTTACAGATACAGCGTAATCATTTATCATTATTTTATTTATACAAGAATTTAATCTAATTTATAATTTAACCCTGCAATATAATAGAACATTTTTTATACGAGAGTTAATTTTTTCTTACATACTTTTCCTGAAGTTTTTTATTTACTATTTATTTTGATAATTTTGTTTTATTCTCAGATACAACGATCATGGTTTAATTTACATTTTATGATAATAATGTAGTACCCTGTCCTTCTTACAATTATAATGTACAATTTTCTTATTGTTTTAATTTGTTCGCCGATTTACTTTAACTTTCTTTTATGATCCCTAATTTATATAATTTTTATATGCAGTATTCTTTGTGTTGTAGTCTACAGGAGAAATAGTCTGGGCGATCACAAGGTTGGCCGCTGGCAGGCGAGGACTGTGAAATAACTTAGCTGGGTGTTGCTTGTTGGCCGGATCCCTATTTCCTCCAAATAGCAAGTTGTGGTGTCTGTGCTGTTGGTCTCGGTGTTGGTAGGCTGCTAGGTTGTTGCAGTGTAGTGGATGGTCTTCGTTGATGTTCTGTCATGCAACTGTTTTCGGCCTGTATTTATACTGTTAAAATGGGAGAAAGAATGCACCAATCAGAATGCAGCTTTTCTGCATGGGAGACACGATGTGATGCGCCGTCAGTTGTGCCTTGGCAAGAGTGAATTAAGCTTAGCGTAATAGAGACCCGAACTACGCAGACACTGCAAAACAGTTGGGAGTGAGTCTTGGCTGACGGGAGTGATTAGGTTTTGCAGGTCATGGCCCTTTTCAGGCCCAGGAGAGAAGTACAGGGATTTTTAGTGTGGTTGTTTACGTTAACTAACGTAAATGGAACTAGGTTGTGTAATTCAGTTCCTATGTTGTATAGACTATGACACTCGTACAGTTATTCTAATTTTTATACTATATGCTATGATTAATTATAATACCATAACATAATTAATTAAGTATTTCCATTTTCTTTACAGGTTTATATCTAGTAAAATATTAGTTATATCAAAATTTGTAATTCTTTATGAATGGATGATTTGAAATGCACTAATTATTCAGAAATCAATCTCAAAAGGCCTTTTTCATAATTATTTTATTTTTCATTAGCTGGTTTTTTAGTTAAAATTATTCTGTTGGACAGAAGTACAGCCTTAGAGATTCAAAATTCTGCATGTTATTCTTTTCAAATTATTCGTACATGTTTGTTGGTGAGCAAACCTGGCTTACCAAGCATTTACAATACACATTCGTGAGTCTAGCCTATGTATGTAGCCTATCGGAATACGACAACCACCAGCGTTTTCTTTACAAAGCTATAAAAAATTAATGCCAAAATGAAACTGCGTCTGTCAAAGTTACAAGGTGATTTTATATTTAAAAGAAACCTTCTGAATAGGCCTACGGAAAAATGGTTGGAAGTAATGTTTATAAAAATGTAACTTATAAATATACACAAGAAGATAGAGATAGAAGATTTGTAGGTTCGTATACAAATGAGATATTCAAGGTGCAATTACTAATTCATTCGGAAGTTATTTTAGGTGTTTTTATTTCTAAATTCCAACAAATATATAAACATTATAATATTATATTGTGCACTGACTCTAGAAATGAAATGAGATAGTTTTTGTGTCTTAAACTCACAGTACGCCATTCTAAGCAACAATATTGAAGTTTTTTTTAAAATCCTAATTCAAATTCCAAAAATTATTAAACGACACTCTCAACAGTTGGTTTAACAATCCAAATACAAACTTCTAAACATTCTTTCGTTTTGCTCTGCATGTTTCACCTGTGCACACAAGTATTTAATTAGGCCTACTGTCGTCACAATATTTCACAGCAAAGCAAACTATTGTAGAATTTGAACTGTCAGATCAATTGGAACCACGTAGTTGCAAAATAATATGAAAATGTGGATAAAGTGATAAAAGATAACGCTGTAAAAATTGTCTTTACATTTTAGTCTCTATGACATAAACATTTATATTCTAGTCTCCATAAAAAAATTTAGTTCTAAAGAAATGTATGAGATCAGAAACAGTCGTCACAGTGGAGACATATACAAAAAAAACATAGTAGGTCATAAGTGCAGTAATAACCATACTCACCATGCTTTTTATATTAAAAACATTGAGAGTTTCTACCACTTGGTGTAACAGTGAACTAAGATTTTAATTGTGACACTTTGAAACAGCTGAGAGAAAATGTGTAATAAAAACATCTTGAATTGTGGAACACAAAACTGGTTGTTATATCCTGAGAGCTATGGCCACCATCACACAACCTCTATATTCACCAGACTTTCCTCTGTTCACAAAAATGAAATTTCATAAAAGTTCGCAACTTTGACAATGTGGAAGATATTAAAGGAAAAAAACAATGCGGTTGCAGCTTTATCAAAAAAGTAGTTTTTTGAAGACAAGGAAAAGTGTTAGACCTGTTGTATTTATTCTCAAGGAACCAAGTAGTTGATTCTGTACTACTTCAGAAGAGATGAGAGCTACTAATGTCATTAAAAATCAACTAAACATTATTAGATCTAGTTTTCGAACTTTTTAATAGCCCCTTATTTTGCAGAAACTTATTTTTAAATTGTCTAAAAAGAAGAATGTTTTAATAATTCTGAATTGAAAAAATTACATAATTTTAGATTGTTTTTAACATTTGCTTTTTATATTGTGTTTTAATAATACTTTATAGTTCATATTTTTTTCACTACAATAGTATTATGTCATGAAATAAAACATTAATTAAATCAATTCCAAAATTTAAAAAGACTTGAATTTTAACATTAGACAATAAAATCAGAGTTCCATAGATTATAATGAGAGTGTAAATTTCTCAATATTGCTCTGTCTACATTTTGATTCTATCAAAATAATATTCACTTAGCAGTAAAAAACTATTGAATTAAACATCAACTGTACTAATTAATATATATATATATATATATATATATATATATATATATATATATAAATATTCAGAAAAAAAGTGACATACGATAATCAAATCTTAAGATTTACTAAATTAAAGAAAAGTACTAGTGCCTTATTAAAATCATTACTTCCACATGCATCATCATTGCAGCTGTAAGTCACATTGTAATTAATTCCATTGACATAATGTTGTTACTCAGTATATGTGGTACTGAGTTACACATATTAATTATTGAGCAATTAATAAATTTATCAAATGTAATTGGACCAACATTGCATCCTTCAAAACACTTGTTCAATAAATCAATCAAAAAGTAACAAATCGACAAAGCACCATACAATATCAAAGAACATTGAGGTTTGTCAAAAGTAGAAAACACCTACTATGACTTGCTCTTTTAAATTCACAAGTATAGACTGATTTGAAATGTTTGTTTACATAAATTGCAGGTAATATGTTGTATGTGAAATGTGTTGTAATTTACACACACACAGAGAGACGCACACACGCACACATGCACACACGCGCGCGCACACGCACACACACACACACACACACACACACACACAAACAAACAAACACACACATATATACATATACATATACTCACATACATAAAAAAGAGAAATAAGTGCCTAAGAAAATTATGAAGAAATACAACATTTTATATTTGTTGACAAGGCAATGTACAAATTTTATTTTAGTATTAATTTTTCTTGTACTTAGTTATTTCTGGACTAAGGCCCGAGTACAGACTATCAGCAGAAATATTAATACAAGCTTGATTACTATTTTGTTTGGCTTGGAAGTACTCATAGCATTTTAACATATAGTTTTCATTGAGACCAGTACTACCAAAAACAAAATTTCAATTTCAAGAACTCATAAGAAAAAAATAAATATTAATAACAATAATTACAACAAATGGAATTATGACACTGACTAAACTTATAATCAACATTGCGGTATTTTAATTTTATTAGTTGAACCCATTCAAGAAGAAGGGGCAAGACCAATACGTTGATTGGGCCTCATAACACATAAATGTAGTAATACAAGTAATACGAGAAATCAACCATGATTAATGTCTTATTTTATTTCTGACTAATATTTGAATTTCATTTAATTTTGTGCATATCACATTAAACTCATCTAATTATTTTATATATGAAACAAAGGATTCTACAATACATTAAAGTAGATGGCATATATGTAGGTCAGGAGAGGACTTGCAGACGAAATCCGTGCATTTCCAAAATTTCATTTATCACCTTACACAATGTTTGCAACTATTGCATGATTTGTCATTTCAATATTTTAAACATCAATATATACTGTTTATCATATGACCAATGTTTTATGCTTGAATAGTATAATAAAATGGTGGTCAGAAAGGACACACGCTCACACCACCTACTGTACTGTATAAGTGTTTTGTTAAAAAAAACAATGTTGGATTCTTCTGGAAAAATTTTGACTGTTTCGAAAGTCTGAAAATATTTTTGCTTCATAATTATACAATTCTGATATTTTATTGTACCATAATTATAAGCTAATATTCATCAGTTTAATTTGTTATTCTCTAAATATTATACATAATTGGCAATACAATAGTTTTGTAAGTAAAATAAAGTTTGTATGTATTTATATAATTAGTGGGGATTTTATTGTTTACTTTGCCATTTAAATTAATTGTGCATTCCATTTTCTGCACTTTTCAACCCTTCTTCTGCATTTATATATAAAAATGATCAATAACATTAGGAAAAGAATGTCTGGCAATGTTTTCATTAGACCAAGATAAATAACACTTTTCAAATTTTATCTTTGGCTGTCATATTGTACTGGATGGTCTGAAAGCAAGATTGAAATCTACATTTCTCAGCATAGAACTTAATATAAAACTCAAAGGTCATATATTTTTAAATTTTAACTGGCAAAAAATTATGTATGTAGTTGCAACACAAATTTCTCTTAACCTTTTCTACATTAAGCACTGACATTAAGCAGTGGACATTTGGATCCTTAAACATTATAAAATAATACATTGAAAGTAAATAATGTATACAATATTTTTGCACTATTTATTTATGTTCAGATAAGCAACATGATATCAGAAACTGATACCCCTCTAAAACAATATATTTTTTGCAGAAACGCTAATAAAATGGTTTCATAATTAATAGTTATTATGTTTTTGCTCAGAGTTACCAATTTATTTAACTATATCATCTTCACAAAGGAATTGCATAACAAAACATAATTCAACACCTAATTTCTTCAGAAGCACTGTACTCGTGGCACATCAATGTCGAGCAAATCTCTTGCAAGAGTTGTTAGCAACGGGTTCTTGCCACAGCCACATACGTTTTTAAAATCATCATGATCTAAAGCCCACATGAATGCGCCACCATAACCTTCATTTTTCACCAACCATGTCTATAAGAAAAATTAATATTTTTATATATTTACATTAATAATAAAAATGTCAAGGCAATTATTCCTACAGGATTTGTTTACACTTTCCTCTATGAAAGTTGAAAATAATTTTAGAACAGTCACAAAAGTGTGTTTAATTAATCACTATTGGTTTTAACCCTTAACAACAAACTTGTCACATGCGAAACGTATGTTCTACATCCATAAAACTTAATTATCAGTTACTAGGTTTTGAAAACTTAATCATCTATAGTTTTTACAAATAGTCTATTCATCTTTTGGTATTTTAATTTTTGTATAATGATCAATTAAAATTTCTATTACAATTTCACAAATGTGTACAGAATAACGATAAATACCCTATCACACATCAAACTTTAAAAAATTTTAAATGAATATGTGGTCATTGTACGCTTAATATGTTAGTACCTTTGTCCTAATAACTGTTATAGTAAACTAATAAGTAGACTCAGACAATAGAGCTATCAGAGTAAACATATCTTCTGTTTCATATAAATCATTTTTGTTTGTACTTGTAAAGAGGTATCATTAGTTTAAACTTACTCTATCTTCCAAATCTCCAATATCGCAGTAAGACACAAATTGGTTACCCTTGTAAGCATAAGAAGAATTTGTCCACGTGCTAACAGAACGCCATTTATTGTTTTTAATATTTAAACATATCTGTAAACACAACATAAAATCTTATGTTAAGTTAGTTTAATGGACCCCCATATAATGAACAACAACAATAAATTACTATTTTGTTTTGAAATGGGTGATATTTTGTACCATAATTTTAAAAACACTTTTTTATAGTTCTAGTACATATACAGAATCTGCAGTTCATAGTTGATATTTCAGTTAATCAATAATTGAATGTGAAGTGTATAAATCCTTCTTAAATGTTTTTCATATTGTATTGAGTTCTAAAAAACCAAACATTTAAAAAATATTCTAGTTTTTGCATACAACTAAACAAAAACACACAATACTAATCGGATAAAACAAATGTTATTAATAATAAGCGTACTTACAGATTTCACATTCATTCACAGACAATCGGCTTTAACATACTACATCCCTCCTCAAACAGGCTGTTAAACTGAGGGTTTACTGCCATTTTATATTAAAAGATGTGGTTTAAAAGATAAATGTTATTTTTAAATAAGCATTTAAAATGTAAAAATATGCAACTATGATTTTAACAGGGTGGATCATCAATGAATCTGGTTGGATAAGTTGTGGTTAATCAGGCCAGTATCAGGTACTGTGTTTTTGTTTTATCTAGAAGATTAAGATTATATACTAGAGGAGGGATAATTCAACCCCAGACACTGCGATCGACTGACCTATTGTGCAACTTAACCTCTTAAAATACCTAGTTCAGCAGATTGGTGCCCCTAATAAGTTCTAGAAATCCACTAACTAGCTCACTCTGCCAATCCCCTAGGATCTTGCAAACCAAAAACCCCTAGCCTCCTAATAGCAAGAGCCTCACAATCATAAATTATGTGTCCTCCAGTTTCCTCCTCCTTCCTGCACAATCCACACACAGTTTCTCCGTGGTACATACCTATCCTGTTCATGTACAACCTCAGACCACAGTGCCCTGTTATGAGCCCAATGATTCTCCTGAGTTGTGCTATGCCCAGGACATCTACTGCCCATTTGAGTCCTCCAAAAAGAACTTTGCTTAAGAGACATTTATATAGGAATGCCCATGAAGGTTGTCCTATCTTACCTGGTGTTGACTTGTAATCCACCTGTTAATAGTGGACCAGGCCAACGATAGAGATATTCCTAAAGCTGGCTCAGGTCTGATAAACCCAAATGCAGATCCAAGTCCAGCCAGTCGGTCTGCCTTTTCATTACCTCAACCCCCGGAACCCAGTGAAGAGTTACCTGGTTAACCAAGGACAGAGCGTCAAGGTTCTTCTGACACTCCCAGACCAGTTTGGACTGTATTATAGGACCTGCAAGTGCTTTTATTGCTGCCTGACTATCGGTATGAATATGAATACGTGCCTTCTTGAAGCCCCGATCCAAGTTCTCCCAAACACAGTCATTGATGGCCATCACTTCAGCCTGGAATAATGTTGTATGCTGACCTAGGGTAACAACCCTCTCCCGGTCTCAGGCTGTACAACCCAGCACCAGTTCCTGACTTTATCTTGGAGCCATCTGTATACCATACTATGTCTCCAGGTTTTTCCAACACACAATCTCTCCCCTCAAAGGCCAAGTTGACATCAAAGGGTCTAGATACTATGTGCTGTTTAACCATCTGATCCGTCCCAATCAGCAAGATTGGGTCAAAGATCTTATCTGTGATTCTGGCATGCCCATAAATAGACGGCAGCCAACCGCCACCACCCTGCAGTCTGTAAGCTGCTTTACGTGCCTACCCATGACAAACAGGTCAATAAGGGGAAACCCAAGAATGATCTCCATGGCCGCCGTTGGCACAGTGTCCATACAGCCAGTGATGAACAACACGTTTGCAACTGGAATTGTCTCCCCAAAGAGCTTAAGTCCTCCTAGATACAGGGTAATCCTCTTTCTAGTATAAGGAACCAGAGTAGTTTTCCTTGGGTTAACCCCTAGGTTCTCCTGATTACACCAGATTTCCACCACTTATAAGGCTCTCTTCATGATATCTACCACTGTGTTTCCATGCCTCCCCTGGATTAGCACCACTAAATCATCGGCATATCCTTGGGTATAGCATCCTTCTGATGAGAGAATATTCAGGAATGAGTCCACCACCAGGTTCCATAAGAGAGGAGACAAAACACCCTCCTGCGATCAGCCCCTGACAACCTCCACCTTCACCTCTTCTCCAAGAGCTTTAGCTACAACTGACCTCCCATGCAACATATCCCCCACCCAGCCACAAACAGTATTATCAACCCCTCATCGTGACAGGGCACAAAGCATTGAAGCATGTGAAGCATTGTCAAAAGCTCTCTCAATATCTAGAAAGACGTTGAGGGCATATTCTTCGGTCTCTAGAGTCCCTTCCAATCTGTGAACCAAATTGTGAAGTGCACTCTCACAACCTTTCCCTGATTGATAAGCATACTGACTGACATGTAGAGGAATCATGACCTCTCTAACATACCTCTCTACCAATTTCTCTAGTCTTCAGAATGAATGAAGTCAGACTGATCGGTCTAAAAACCTTAGGGTCGGCATGTGATGCACACCCCAGCTTTGGAATAAAGACTACACGGGCTGCTTTCCACCCCAGAGGTACATACCTAGTGGCACAGAATACAATCCTAGTGGCCACCGGTACAATCTGCACAGAATAAGAGCACTAGACTCTCCTCCATGCTGCAAAAGTGACGGAAAAATGCCATCAGGTCCTGGTGACTTGAATGGGTGAAAGGTATTTATGGCCCATCTCACCTTATTCAAATCCACAATTTGGTTTGCAATTTTCCAATCTCCCCTACTAGGTTTCCTATAGGGAACATCAGACCCCTTCCTGCATTCCTGATCAAAGAGTCAGGAAAGTGTTCCCTGAGTAGGACTTCTAAGGTGTCCTTCCCAGTTGTTGTTTACTCCCCATTAGGACCACAAGGATCCTCATAGGCTTCAAAGGGTCCAAGGCTAGGAACTTGTGAAGTTGTGCCCCCTGAGAAGCTAACCTCCCCACAGAACTTCCTCCAGGAGGCCCATCTCGTCCTTTTTAAATTCTTATTATACTAGGTCAGGGCCCGTCTATAGGCCTCTCACTTACCGTAGTGCTTGGCCGCATTGAACAGTCTTCTAACCTGTCCCCTTTGTTCAGAAAGAGCCTGGGTCCAACATTTAGCATTAACCCAACAGCCTTCTTCATAAGAGGACAATTCTCATGAAAGGAGTCCACAACTATCTCCAACAATCTTCCAGTTGCATACTCTAATTCATACGAATTACTTATCAGCCTCCTAAGGTCCCTAAGGTCAGCCCTAAGTCTTTCTTCATAGGCTCCCCATCTTGTATTCCTAGGATTTCGGTTATGATCCAACATAGACGGCTCTCTAGACACACACCACATACCCAATGCAGCGGGCATGCCCTTGGTCCCAGGAGTAAGATCAAAAACTCACTTCTGACCTTCGTTACGAAGGTAGGTGTATTATCTTCATTGAAAATATAAAGATTTTGAGCTACAATAAAGGAAAGCAACTGCTCACCTCTAATGTTGGTATTGCTGCTCCCCAACACCATGTGATGTGCGTTGACATCTGCTCTGATGAGCAGCTCAACTCCTCCATCACCACAGTGCTCCATCACCCTTCTAAAGCTGATGGGTAGGAACCTCTCCATTTCCTCGTTTGGGAAGTAAGTAGAGGTCATGACAACCCTTCTGCTCCTAAATCCCACATGTAGCTTTGTACTAACTGCAGTATAATCCCTGGAACATAAAGAAAACAACACAAGTATTCTCAATATTATTCCTAACTACTATGCAGGTCCTGGGCCTAGCAGCTGATCGGTCATATATCAACTTACCTCCGCCTATGGTCAGTCCTGTTATTCTGCCTCCCATCACCCATGGTTCTTGAACCAAGGCAAGGTTGGCTTCACCCTGCTCAAGCAGCCTCCATATAACAGCAGTTGCCACCTCACTGTGATGGAGGTTGAGTTGAACAACTCTCATCCTTTTTGGGGGGAAGAGATAGTTGCTGCCTTTTCCCTCTGCAGTCGGCGCCTCTGCGCTCCTGACGGAAGTTTGACAGCCCTTCTAGTCAGAATGATGTGTTCAACCCCATCTCTCACTACTTTAACGGCAGTTTGAATTGATCTGACTGGCAGACTCACAGCCCCCTGCACATCCCTTCTGGCGGAGTCAACGGAAATGATTATACCCCCATTTCCATTTGCTTCCAAACTGTTGTCTCCCAGGTCCATCTTTGCAGATCCCTTTGTCTAGAAGGTTGCTTTTATTATTTATTACAAACTAGCTGTTACCCGTCACAGCTTCATCCACAATTATAATATTTAGGTAAAAAAGATTTTGAAAATAAGTATAGGTTTAATTCAAAATTAGTATATTTCTATAGACAATATTATATGATTTATGGTTTTGGGCCAAGACATACAGATTTTTGCTAAACGACACTCTAGAACAGGTAACATACAACTGACCCGGAGTTTCCAAATGTATTCCTGCTACTCATACATCTGACCCTGTGACTTACTAATTGTCACTGTAAATGTCAACTATAATGGAAACTGCAAACTTTTATTTAAACTGGAAAGGCTGGTTGTTTGAAATTATAGGGATGCGAGGACTCAAAATTTCTTCTTTCAATATTCCTGTGAGTACATTGGCTTTATAATGTTTTGTCCTAACTTAGTAATACAAAGTCTAGTGCCATTACGCAACCTAGGTAATGGTAAAATTATATATTCTGTACTCTGCGTAGAGATTTTTTCAAATTTAATACTGAAAATTGAACCCAAAATTATAAATTAGAGCAAGATTTTTAAAAATGGTCAACTAAAATCCTTGAAAATATCAGCTTATAAGCAATAATTTTGCAATAAATAATAAAATGGATTAAGATTTTTAAATTGGGAATAGTTCTAAGTACAACTCAAGCACCTAAACCATCTTTGTACCAAATTTCATTTCAGTTGATCTAGTAGTTAATGTGTGATTGAATAACACAGAGAGAGAGAGAGAGAGAGAGAGAGAGAGAGAGAGAGAGAGAGAGAGAGAGAGAGAGAGAGAGAGAGAGAGAGAGAGAGAGAGAGAGAGAGAGAGAGCCTTGAGTTAAGGTGTTCAACTCCATCTCTCACTACTTCAATGGCTGTTTGAAAGGATCTGACTGGCAGACCCACAGATCTGTGGGTGTTCAACGGGAATGATTACACCCCCATTTCCCTCTGTTTCTACACTGTTGTCTCCAGGTCCATCTTTGCAGATCCCTTTCTCTAGAAGGTTGCTTTTATTTTCTTTACTTACATGGCAGGTGGTTTTCAGCAGTTACTGAAAAGGTTCTGTGTTTGGACCCCTCCTTTGGAACATCATGGGGTTTTATGAGTCAGCATAGCATTAGGCGTAAAAGTTATTGGATTCACCGATGACTTTGCGGTGGTTGTTGAGAGGAAGTTTTTGGAAGAAGTCGAAGTTCGGGCCAATGAGGCAGTGAAGTCAATCCGGAGATGGTTGACATCTATGGGTCTGCTGCTCATCAATCATAAGACGGAGGTTGTGTTTGTGACCAGCAGGGAAAAGAGGGAAACAGTAACTCTTACAGTTGGAGATATGCAGATAAATTCCATCCCAGCCCTTCGATACCTTGATGTGTGGGTTGACACGAGACTCTGCTTCAGGGAACATCTCAAGGCAGTTAGTGAAAAGGCGGCGAACAAGGCAGGAGCCCTTTGCAGGCTCATGCCGAATCTGGGAGGTCCAAGACAGGCACGCTGCCGACTCCTGGATGGGATAGTAAGCTCTTTACGTAGCACTGATTTGGAGCCAGGCTATGCATGCAAGGTTAATATGGTGCACTACCGTGCATTGCTGCGTGTCGTAAGTGGTTACCGAACAGTTTCCTACTACGCTGCATGTGTAGTGGCAGGTGAACCCGCAATGGAGCTGATGGCTGATGAAAAAGTGAGGCTCTACAGGCGCAAGCGAAAATCTGAGCAGCAGTATAGTCATACAATGACAATTAAAGAGGAGCGAAATCAGACCTTGGAGACATGGCAGCGACAGTGGGACGAATCAACAAATGGACAATAGATATACCAACTAACATCCAGGTAACATCCAGGATTGGTGCAACAGGGATCATGGGGAGGTGGATTTCTACCTCACACAGATTCTCACTGGCACGGTTGCTTCTGAGCTTACTTGTTCCATTTCAGGCTAAAAACAGATTCGGCTTGTCCCCTCTATCTTCCAGCAATGGAGGACGATGCGGAGCATGTGTTTTTCCGGTGTCAGAGATTCGACAAGGAAAGGATGAGGCTGCAAACATATCTGCAAGGCAGAATTTCACCGGAAAGTCTGGTTGCGACAATGATGGCTTCAGAGGCCAACTGGAGGGCCATTACGGGATTCGCTGCAGTGATCATGAAGAGGCTGAGGGCTGAGGATCGAGAAAGGAAAGTCAACACTGTAGAAGAGTAGACGGTCAGCCAATTCACCTTCCCATGAAGGTGGTTCCGTAAGGGAGGGGTTTACAGAAGAGGAATGCTCTTGGTGGATTTTTTAGTGGGTAACAATATATCTTAACTTGAGTCCCACACTCTGGGGTAGTAGCGTACCTACCCCAGGTAATCTATAAAAGACCTTTTCCTCCTTTTTAGCACATCACAAACACACACACACACACACACACACACACACACACACACACACACACACACACACACACACACACACACACACACACACACACACACACACACACACACACACACACACACACACACACACACACACACACACACACACACACACACACACACACACACACACACACACACACACACACACACACACACACACACACACACACACACACACACACACACACACACACACACACACACACACACACACACACACACACACACACACACACACACACACACACACACACACACACACACACACACACACACACACACACACACACACACACACACACACACACACACACACACACACACACACACACACACACACACACACACACACACACACACACACACACACACACACACACACACACACACACACACACACACACACACACACACACACACACACACACACACACACACACACACACACACACACACACACACACACACACACACACACACACACACACACACACACACACACACACACACACACACACACACACACACACACACACACACACACACACACACACACACACACACACACACACACACACACACACACACACACACACACACACACACACACACACACACACACACACACACACACACACACACACACACACACACACACACACACACACACACACACACACACACACACACACACACACACACACACACACACACACACACACACACACACACACACACACACACACACACACACACACACACACACACACACACACACACACACACACACACACACACACACACACACACACACACACACACACACACACACACACACACACACACACACACACACACACACACACACACACACACACACACACACACACACACACACACACACACACACACACACACACACACACACACACACACACACACACACACACACACACACACACACACACACACACACACACACACACACACACACACACACACACACACACACACACACACACACACACACACACACACACACACACACACACACACACACACACACACACACACACACACACACACACACACACACACACACACACACACACACACACACACACACACACACACACACACACACACACACACACACACACACACACACACACACACACACACACACACACACACACACACACACACACACACACACACACACACACACACACACACACACACACACACACACACACACACACACACACACACACACACACACACACTATGAAATGGAATCTTATGCATAACCATAAGAAAGAATGTTAGGCAGAAAAATTGTTTCAACAAATTTAACGTAGTTAAATTCGTTCAGAGTAGGCCAGGCAGAAAAACGATGAAACCAACCTGCAGGGTTTTGCAAAGGCTAAAGTAATATGCCTGCTGGACTTATAAAAATTTTAAATAAAACCCAGAAAAAGAAAAAAATTAAAATTTTTCAAAAAATTGTCAAAATGAAATAATATTCTGTTTTAATAAAACAATGTCAACATAATATTAAGAACAAAAAATTTTGAAAAAAATTATAATTTTAGAAACATAGACCAATAATAAAAATAATGAATTTAAATAACAATCATATCAAATAAAGTTCTAACTATAACAAGTAGAATAGAAATTATAGCATATATAATAGTGATTAAATTAAAAACAATTATAACTTGAAGAAATAATTATATACAAGGAATGATAGGTAATTAACAAGAAATCGTTGCTGATGTTTAAGAAAAAACAATAAAGGGTGTAAAATGTTAACTAGGACAATGGTTCAAAATATGTTCATATAAGTTTATAAAATATAATTTTCGATAATTACGATAAATGGTATGTGACAAAACAAGGAAAATAAAAGCCAAATTATTCAGTTAGATAATAATAAATAATTCAACGAAATAATAAATAGATGAAGTTTTGCTTACTTAAAGAGATTTGATTAATTAAATTTGTGTATTAAAATAAATCCAGAGTTACTTATGATATATCTGGTGCTAAAATATATTGGTTAATATTTATAAAATTAGGATAAACAATTATAATTAAATATTAAGGGCATTATAAACATTTAAAACCTGAAAATTATGTGCAAAATAAATTAATAAAATCTAGACAATCAAATAAAATATGCCGAAACAGAAAAATAGCAATATCTAATGAACAAAAAATTCTACAATCACTAATCAAAGTTTACTGTAAACATGGAAACAATACCAAGAAAATGGTACAAAAATCAGGAAAACCGGTCAAGGCAGTGGAAAGTTATGGGATTTTCTTGATTTTAGAAATAGTTTTGATGGAGTGACCAGAGAAGGGGTAACCCGGTCATAGAAGAGTGATACGTCAGAGGCCAACAGGTATACCAACACAACTCGACTAGTTAGATAAACTAATTAACCAAAGTGGGTTAATTAATATGTTAAAAAAATAGGTTACGATATAGAGACAGAACAAAGAATGTTCAAAGTGAGAGGTGTCAAAGAGAAATTGACATTCTCTCAGGTCCTGTTGATGTTATATGCAAGAAGGGAAATTTCAAAAAGAAGGTTAATTTGGAATTCCCTCAATTGCATAAAATTCGCTAATAAGCCTTAATTTAGAGTTAGGCAGGCACTGTTTTGAAGGAAAAGCATGTGAGGTTGTGTTTTCAGAAGGTTGAAAACTGCCCAGGGCCGGTTGATTCTCGTTCGCGTTTGACAAGATTAAATAATTGTAAAAATTCGAATCTAAGGAAAATAAATAAAAGTCGATAACATAAATTAATTGGAAAAAGTAATAAGAAAAACTGGTAGTACAAAGGAGATACTACTAGACAAATAAGATAAATTCGTAAAATAGAATAAAATATTTGTAAATAAAATCGTGTTAGCGCTAGCGGACAACCGGTATGCCAAGAATCCACTACACTACAACCACCAACAGTCAACAAGGACTTCCGCCAACTGTGAGAACTGGATGATTTCAGAAGTGGCCAGAAAACCCGTTCACTCAAATCAAAATTGCCCTGGAACATCTCGGGACAGCTGAATGAAGCAGGTACTGTTAACAAATTCAATTCTAGTAACCAATTCTAGTGTAACCCATATTTGCTATTTTCAGTGAATGAGTGAAAATTATCCAGTAAAAATTTGTCATAATATAATGAGAATTTATATAGATATTAAAGTTGAATAAGAGTAATATATAACTGGAAATAAATTATAAGGTTCACATAAAAAGAATAAAATATTGAATGTCATTAAATTTAAATAAATAAATCATAAAGGAAATTGGTTAAAAATAATAAGCAAGTTCAATCAAAAGCCTAAATTAAGTGAAAGGGGGATATAAATTAAATCATAACCAAAAGGTGTAAAATAACAGGAAGAAAATATAATAATAAAAAGTTTAAACCTAAAATAGATGAAAATTATGGAAGAAAGCAGTAGAATTCTAAAAACATATTTCCCGAATCTTAAATCAAAGAGGTGTTAATTTTATGTTTTGTTGTTATTAAAATTAAGAGATACCATAAAGTAAGATTGGTCAACCAAATGGTAGTTTGTTTTAAAAATTTAATGTGTAGGATTTAGACTAGATATAAATTTGTGGAAAGTGTTTTGAGTTGAGCCAATGTTAAAATAAGATAAATTCTGTATTCTATAATAAAAAAATTATATCAAATTAAGGCAAAAAAATTAAAACTAGGTTGTAAGAAATTGAGAAAAAAATTAATTAGTATTACGAAGTTATACGAAAGTTAACTCATACGAAGTTAGTTCATACGAAAGTTATAAGATTGACATTTAATTTTGAAGAAGTATATTAAATTAAATTAAATTAAAGAAATTATGTAATTCAATTAATTAAAAATCAATTTAAATATTTTGACACTTTCCTGAAGAAATATTAGTGTAGTAATTAACCATCAAACGAACTCAACGACCCATGAAAAGTTATTTGTTCTAAAAGACAAATAAGTGTTAATAATCTTATTAATACTTCGGTTTTATGTATGGTTGTCCATAACAACCGTACCAAAAGGGTAACTGAGATTCAATGCAGCAGGCAACAGTTGTCAATAAACAAAAAAGAAATTGCTGGGATTACTATACAACTGTGGCGTTTGAAATAGGTTACATCATTTTATACTTAATTACTCTGGAATTCTTGCTGATAGCGGTAGATCAAAAATACTGTTGCAACATACACACACACACACACACACACACAAACTTTCTAATTTATAATATTACATTAAGAAGTATAAGACATTATTAAAACATATAAAACATCACTGTTATACAGTTAACACTCATCACAAAACTAAATACTAAATAATTAAATATGACCGGGTAAGTAGTATAATTACATTTAAAATAATTTCAATATTTGTTATTCCCACCTACCAATATATAATAAACATATAAAACATCACTGTTGTACATGCCACAAAATTAAATACTAAATAAGTTGGACTGGATAAGTAGTATAATGGTGTTTTTTAAAACTGGAATAGGCCTATGTTCATCTCAGGTATCTAAACTATGTTCTTACCAAATTTCATCTTAATCGGTCCAGTAGCTAATGCGCGATTGAATAACAAACAAACACACAAACTTTCAGAAACATAATATGAATAAGATTAAGATTAGATTCTTTACTATGGAAGACTGTTTGAAAATGTCTTTAAAATGTCTTTGAAATGTTTGAAAATGAGAATTAACTTGGCGGTTAGTAGAAACTGGCGGTTAAAATGGTAACTGTTAATCGAGACTCTAGAATACTAATTATGTGTTCTGGAAATCAGGATTGAACTACCAGGATTCTGACCTATATTACATGATAATTAATTCACAAACTCACATCAAATATAAACTGCCCTACTACAGAGTTTTTTTTATTATTAATTTTTTAAGTAAAAACTTCTTTACAAGCGTTGTGTTAAAATTTTTTTCCATATGAATTACATGGGAACATGGGGAAAAAATTGCTAACTCATAATCAAATTCTGTAACGTAACACAAGATGCTAACCATATGTATACGAAAGAGAGAAAGACAAAGTGTGAGTGTTTTTGTGTGTGTGTATATAGGGTAGAGCGGGGCTATTTCGCTCACGGGGCTATTTCACTCAACTTAACGAATTTGTACTGCTGCACATGTAAACTGCTCACATTGTCAGCCATTTTCAGCTCAGTTACTGTGTAGCAGTATTTGTGTTCACTACAAGTGTGTGTTGTGTTATAAGTTTTTATTTTCTTGGAAGAACGATACTTCTATAAGCTGAGGTAAGACTATCACTATGTTGAAGTAGCAATAATTAACGTTTAGTGTGAACAATTTTAGCTGTGCAATGTACATTTTGTAATATTATCTGATAAAGTTTTTATTGTAGGTTATATAATTTCTTCTTTCTTCAGCTAAGGCTTTATAATTGTGTTATTTTTAACTGTCTCATCTAAAATACTCATTATGTAAAACCATGTTATTGGGGCTATTTCGCCCACTGAAAAGGGGGTTATTTCGCTCACATTAATTTTTATTTTATAATGTATTTGTAAATATATATTGCAAAGAAAAACTATTTACGTCTGTTGTATGTCTTTCAGATGGTCCGTGCGTACAAAAACAAAGGTCTTTATAAGAAATGAAGTGATAAAAATATGATTGAAGCAATTTCAATCGTTATTAATGGCACGTTTAGTATTAGAGGCGCCGCAGCTCATTACCACGTTCCAAATTCTACACTGAAGGATCGTGTGTATATTGCAAAAACACAATGTGCTTTAGGGTATAAAACCTTATTTAAAAAAAGTGGTCACCCTACAGTCATTACAGAAGCTGATGAAAAGGACTTGGCAGATTGGTTGATGGATCTAGCAAGTATGGGTTTTGGTTGTACTCCCATGCAAGTGAGAAATGCAGCTTATTCTTTTGCTGAAATGAGAGGATTAAGACATCCTTTGGATAAAAATCTTAGAACTGCTGGGAAAGACTTGTTTTTTTGGATTTATAAAGCGAAACCATGGCTTATCTTTAAGAAAGCCGGAAGTTTTGTCAAAGGCACAAGCGGAAGTGCTAAATAAGAATGTTGTGACTTTTTTAAGCTTTATAAAAAATAGTTAAAAAATATAAACATCAAAAAACTATCGCCATTTTAAACCATTATAACTACTCCTACAAAGAAACAGTTTAAGAGAAAACGATGACAGCAACAGTACACCAGGCATCTCACATCAAACACAAGTTATCAAGAGACCGTCAACAAAAAAATATTAAAACAAGAGCGAGATAATAGGCTTACTTCCAAGAAAAGGAAAACTTCAAAGTCCACCAAAATAATTTGTAAAGACTTCAGCTCCGATGAAGACGATCCTAAAGCACTGTCTTCTGATGATGACAATGACAACGTTCCTTGTGGATTTTGTGGGCATAAATTGTTATCTGAAGAATCAAGTCGTAAAGGTGATTGGATAGTGTCAAAGTTGTAAAACATGGTTTCACGAAATTTGTGTGGGTGCTGTTGGTAAAAAACAATTCGTTTGTGGAAAATGTATGTAGAATTTAGACGAAACATTCATAGATGGAATAGCCCCACATAGTGAGCGAAATAACCCCGCTAATTTGTGTATTTTCTGTTTTTCAACATTTATGTAAATTAATTAATTACCTAGAAAATAATTTGTAATAAAAACGTAATAAAATACCATACAGTTCCTTACATAGTAGTGTTTAATTATAATTATTAAAAAAACTATTTTTTAAATTTTTAAACCCATTTTAAGTACCGCAAACTTGAAATGAGCGAAATAGCCCTGCTCTACCCTATATATATATAAACATAAAAAACAAATTATATATATAAGTGTATAGTATAATATGTAGTAGCAGATTTGATAAAATATTTATTTTTAAAAGTAATAATTTATTTTAATTAAATAAATACATCCTTAAAGATTTTTAACTCTATGCAAGTAATCTCACATCAATCAATGCCATCTATTGCATTTTAAGAGAACTAGCCAAGACCAGCATTATGTATACTGGCAATTCAAAAAACTTTTCAGCAGCACCAAAACAGTCGGAAAAATAACTGCTGGAAAGGTGATGATTCCATATGCCTTACATGTAATTTTTTGATGTTTTCACTGCTGTTGGTCAGTCCCATGACTGCCACATTTTTTTAAATGTCTATAGTTCATGCCAGTTAGACTAATCAGGATGAGGGCATGTTAACAGTCAGGGAAAAGCAATGTGAGTAGCTGTAGCTTGAACTAAGAACCATTAAGTGCGCAGTTCAGAGTCACAGAAAACTGACCTGTGCTTTAGCCACAATGACCACTGAACACTACTTTTTTTACTACAGAGAGAGATATAGTAGTATGTGTAAACTTATGTTTGCATTTTTACTTTAAAATACAAAAACTTCATTCACCTCATAATAAGCCATCGTTCCAGCGGATCCAGTGTAACTTCCTGCAAGCCCTGGTCCAGACACAGGAGCACCAAACTTGTGATTGGACGCATCCTTTAAAGTAAATGTTTGTCCATAGAAAGGAATGCCAACATTCAGTTTGCACTTTGCTGCCCCTTTATTTTCCCAGTATTTAAGACTTTGAACCTGAAAAATCAATTAAGTAACACATGCAATAGTCATATAACAATAAAAACATCCAGACTAAAGCTTCAATAAAAAAAGTTCTGGTATTTTACAACAAAATTTTTAAAGACATTTTGTGATTGTACCTGAGAAGAAAGCCAAGGTATAAAATGTAAAATTTATATTAAGATTAAATGACCCTAGAGATCATTTTTTTTTCTTCTTAATTTTAATCAGGGAAGTAATTTGAATAATGTATTACTTTCTACATTCAAAATTTTAGAAAGCAAGAAAATAATATTTAGAATTTTTGGTTATGTTAGATATAAAAGTAATTATTTATAAATATATAATGCACACATTCATGAAATTTTATAACAATTTTAGCTGATACATTTAAATTAAAAATTCAATCCAAAAGATAATTTCAAAATTGAGTAGTAAATAATTGTAATGAAATGAATCATGTTTTCTATTTTAAATAGATTGTTGTATTAATTTCATGTTCTAAACAATCAGCAATGTATCAGTTCCTTTGTATGGAAAAGCTTATAGTTTGTAACTGTTTTTTTTTCAATCTTTGATCACATTCACTAATAACTAAATAGTATATACTTCAATTAAAAAAAAAGTATCTGGCATGAAAAATACTCAACAGTATGTAAGTTTGATATGAACCCACATGATCTAAAAGCATCAAAGGAGTGGAAAGCATTGCGTGAGAAGCAATAGTATCTCTAAGGCAACTTGCCCTAAAAGGAGACTTGATAGCAAGAGCTAAAGAACACGCAACTGCCAAGACATTGGACACTCTTCATATTCAAGATTCTTGTGAGTCATCTTCTGTTCCAAGGTTCTTACCTAATTAACCTTGTGCTGATGATGACTTACCTTCACATGACTATGCCAGAACCTTTAATACTAGAAACCCACTTAAATCAAGAGAGGCCAAAACAAATCAATAATTATTTGAAAAACTATTTACAATTACTTGAAATACTATTTTCTTGAAATAGTTCCCTTTATTACTTGAAAGACTATTTTGTAGGATAGCGTTCAAATTAAGAAGGGGGAAATGCGATGAAATAAATCATGTTTCAATGAAATGGGTCATATGTATTGTGTTTAAAACTGATTGTTGTATTAATTTCATTTTTCAAATAATCGACAATAATTGTATAATGATTGAGTACAAGAGTACTAGGTTTATTAGTTATTATTTTTTACAGTTTGTAAATGTTTTTTCAATCTTGAAACATATTCATTAAATCTAAGGATATACTTACACAAGGTAAACTGAGATAGCAACTAATAGAATGTACACTTTTAAAATATTGCATACATAAGAACTGAAAGAAATTTTTTGAAAAGTAGCACTCACAAGCACCAATTGTGAGCTTACTTGGTTCAACAGATTTCAGTGTAAAAAGTGTTATCTTATCTATGATAATATAACTATTAAACATTACCGTTGCATAATTCTTTTCAAAGTCAAAGAATGGAGAATTAGCACCAGTAACTTGTCCACTGGACGTGTACGAATAATAATCATAAGCCATTACATTGATCCAATCCAATGCACAAGACAAAACAGGGACATCAAAACCTGGAAATGTAGACAGTTTAGAAATAACCTATCCAATCACCTGTCCATTATGAAAAGAATATCGTATAAAGGAAAGCTTCAACTCAACACTAACTAATATTTTAGAACTGTGTTAAAAGTATTAAGCTATTTAGTTTTTTTTGAATAGGTATAAGTCATAAATTGGTATCAAATATTATACAATTTTTGATGCTGACGTCAAATGAAATGAAACTATTAGAGCCTAATGGTCCTAATAAAGGAATTGTAAATACTGTTCTTTACATTTTTAACAATTACCATTATTAGTACAAGGGCTGTTTTTTTCAACCTCCGATCTCACAGTATGAAGGCAAAGCATGTGGCAGATGACTGGTGTGTGTTGTAGGCGACTGCACATTTCCCCCTCCACACACTCTATCACTGCCAAGTCCAAAACACCATTTCTTGTTGAGCTTCAGTCATGTAAGCATGGTCGTCTCAATTGATTCTCCTGCAGAGTGTGAATCGTAAAGTGTTTTTCATTTCTTGCAGGAAGAAGGGATTAATTCAGCGGAAATTCATAGAAGAATGAGTTGAGTGCATAGAGACAGCTTTATGAGTAATAATGTATTTGTGAATGGTGTCAAAAGTTTAAAGATGACCAAACTGATGTGCATGATGAAGAGGGTTAAGGATGCAAGTCTGTCACTACAAATGACCTTGTTCAACGAGTTGACCAATTGTTAGGAAAAGTCATAGATTCACCATAAGTGAATTATTGATGAAATTCCCAGAAGTTTCAAGATATTCCCTGCGCTCTATAGTTACTGAACAGATGCAGTACAGAAAACTTTGTGCTCAATGGGTCCCAAAGATGTTGACTGACAACCGCAAAACTCGCTAAATGGATGCAGCTTTGGCGTTTCTTGTCCATTACAATACTGATGGAGAAGATTTTTTGTAATCCATTGTGATTGGTGATGAGACATGGGTCACCCAGCAATATGACATGTCTGAAACGAAATAACAATTCCAACAATGGATGCACACAAATTCACCAGAAAATCCCACAAAACTCAAACAAACCTTCAACAACCGTTATGGCAACAGTTTTTTTTTTTTTTTTAACGAAAAAGGTGTTTATGGAGATTATGCTGCTAGGGAAAACAATTACTGCAGATTCTTATTATGAAACTTTCCGATGCTTATGGAGAGCTATTCAAAACAAAAGAAGAGGCATGCTGACATCTGGAATTGTTCTGATCCATGACGATGCCCATCCTCACAGTGCTCGTGTAACCCAACGGCTCTTTGAGCAATTTCAACAGGACATTTTTGAGCACCCACCATATAGTCCCGACCTAGTGTTGAATGATTTCTATCTTTTCACTGAACTGAAGAAGTGGCTTGGAAGGCAGCACTTCCAAACTGATGAGAAGCTAAAAGAAACCATTACAACTCACTTCAAATCACTGGTAGCAACATTTTGTGAAGAAGATATTGCAAAGCTTGTTCACAGATATGACAAATGTCAATCATGAAGGTGATTTTGTACAAAAGTAACATTTATTGTACATTACTTTTGGTAATAAAATAATTTTTTATACTCATCCTATTTTCTTTATAGCCTATTTGGACATTTAAAAAAACAGGCCTCATATTTTAGAAATCATAAAATTAAAACTTTAAAATACTTATTGTAGACAAGGCTTGTTCCAGAGGTAATGGGGGAAGTACAGATGAGAAGTAAGAATTAAAAAGATTGATTTGATACTATTAAATTAGTCTAACCATACTCCTGTATATGTAAGAAAGCTGTGTATTTTTTTAATTAAGCTTTTTTTATAAATTACCAGTTTTTCAGTTTTTATCCACAATATAACTTTCATGAATGTCAGAAACCAGCAAATTTTATTTGAGTCCTTGTGAGTACGAATAGAAAATTATTTAGATAACAAGTAGCCTAATAAAGTTTTATCAATATTATTGGGCTATTCATAAATTCCAAGAAAAATTAGTTCAGTCTACAAAAAAATTCTATAATTACTAATTTTATGAGAATCATCCACAAAGTATAAAGAAAATTTTTTGTGGTCATTTTTTAGAGACAATGAAACAATTTGTTATAAACTTTTTAAAATTTCTAGACTATTTCCCTTCACAGTTTCCATTTAAGTTCAAACACTTATTATAATGTTTTAAAGTTTCTATATGACTATGTTGACAATAGTAATAATTAATCATTACAATGCCTGCACATTAGTACATGTACATCACTCTTACTCTTTTACTCTGGATAGAACAGTGAAGTCAATGAAGCAATTAACAGCCACAGCCTTCTACATTTATTGTTTTTCTACTTGGTGTAATATAGGCCATAAATACATAATTTCCTGTTGTATAGTTAGAGTTTGTTTGAAATATTTGATGAGGATCGAGAGGGATGCCATTCCATTGTCTGGGGTTTTATCCACAGTGTTTTATGCGAAACTCATGTCCCGTTACAATGCAGTTAAAAAATGCATCATCTACTTCATTTTAGTGGCACAAGTAAGGAACAGATAGGAACTGGAGGAGTTATCGTGGATAACAGGAAGTTTTATGTTGCAGACTAGCCATATTTAATAAATTTGTAACACAATATTTCCTAAGGAAGTTGTAAAATGACAGCCAACAGATTGGCAGAACAGATAATGGCCTAGAGAGTAGTAATAACAGGTAGGGACTTTGCGATACTGCTTCTCATAAGATATTTATTATCCATACTATAATAGGGCTTCCACCCACTGATTTGTATATTATGGGGAAAGCACAAAGAGTATCATATAGACTGCAGCAAAATGTAGTCTAGATAATCTCAACTTTGAGGCATATCAGAATTACAAAAATTATGTGAGACCTGTTTCTTATGATATGGCCTGATTGAATGGTTGAATTTTTTACTAGACTTAGGCTATATGGTTTGATAAATATCCAATAGCTTACCATGCAATACAGATTACTTTACCAATATAATTAGTTTTCAATTATTTGATTCCTTTTTTATTGAAGCCCAATGTATTAAAATAATATTGTTTGCAACAGGAAAAGATTTTTAAAAAATATATATTTTTTTTATATTTTCTTTTCTCTAAGACAACACTAGGCCTATGTACGCTATGAGTGAAAAAAAAAATTTATACAACCATCTAGTGCAATTATAATAATACTAGCTGTTACCCGTTGCGGCTTTGCCTGCAATTATAATGTAAGCAATAAAATGTATAGTCAATTTTCAAAATCAGAATAGGTCATTTCATTTTAATATATTGATATATACAATATTATATGATTTATGGTTTTCGGCAGACATATAAATTTATGCTACTCGATACGCTAAAACAGGGTCATGTCATATTTAAATAAAATACAGTATTATTAAAAAGTCATTATTATACAATTAAACTGGAATAGTATTGTGTTTATCTCAGATACCTAAAACGTGTTCACACCAAATGTAATCTCATTTGGTCCAGTGGTTAAAGTGTATTTGAATAACAAACAAATAAACAAAAACAAACTTTCAGAAATATAATATGATTAGCTGTTACCCGTCACGGTTTTGCCCGCAATCATAATATACATTAAAGATCATGCATTACCGTGTTAGGATCAACAACCGTGTTAGTTAAGTTTTGGAGTACACTTTAAAAAAAATTAAGGTTTTTTTCCTGCATCACCGTTTAACCCAACAACCGTGTCAGTTAGGTTTTGAGTAATCTTTTTAAAAAAATAAATAAAGGTTTTTTTAATGCTTCACCGTGTTAGGCCTAACAACCATATTAGTTTGCCAATGGAGTATTCTGAAAAAAAATATAAATATTTTTCACACATCACTATGTTAAGCCTAACAACCGTGTCAGGATATGTAGCCTAGTATTTTAAAAAAATATATAAAGGTTTTTTGACGCATCACCATATTAGTTAAGTTATGGAGTACTCTTTAAAAAAAATATAAAGTTTTTTCCATGCATAACCGTATTAGGCCCAACAACCGTGTCAGTTAGGTTATGGAGTACTCTTTTGCAAAAATAAATAAAGGTTCTTTTAATGCATCACCGTGTTAGGCCTAACAACTATGTTAGTTAGCTTATGGAGTATTCTTTAAAAAAATATAAAGATTTATCACGCATGACTATGTTAGGCCTGACAACCGTGTCAGTTAAGGTTTGGAAACTCTTTAAAAAAATAAAGGTTTTTTTCACACATCACAATCATAGGTCCAGCAATCATATCGGTTAGGATATGTAGTATTCTTTAAAAAAATCTAAAAGTTTTTTTACACATCACCGTGTTAGGCCTAATAACCGTGTCAGTTAATATACTTAGTATTCTTTTAAAAAATTTAAAGGTTTTTCACACATCACCGTGATAGGCCTAACAACCGTGTCAGTTAGGATATGCAGTAATCTTTAAAAAAATATAAACATCACCGTGTTTGGCCTAACAACCGTGACAGTTAGGATATGTAGCCAAATAATCTTTAAAAAAATATAAAGGTTTTTTCACGCATCACCGTGTTAGGCCTAACAACCGTGTCACTTAGGTTATGCAATATTCTTTTAAAATATGGGTTTCCTATCACCCAAACCCGTGTTAGACGTATTTTTATTGTTTTACTGATCTGTAGATCAGTAAAACAATAAAAATACGTCTACAATCAGTACAACACGGTTCCGATTTTCGCCGGTAGCAATTTTGAGGTTATGTTGGTCACTTTTATTTTCGATTTTTATCGTACTTCTCCTGCTTTCATATTTTGGATTCTTGCTTTTGGGCACATAATAAAGCATTTTAGTAAGAAAAATATAGAAAACTCCAATAGATGCTGCACTGCATATTTACCATTTTTTCATATAATTGAATTACACAAATATATATACTACCTTATAATTAAATTATCCTAATAAAATTGTATATAATATATATATATATTCTGCACTCTGCTTTAAAAACATTGAATAGTCTTAAAAGAAAAATACCAGATTGTGATTATTAGATGAAAATGTAACATTAAAAACAATAATTTTGCAATAAATAAAACATAGATTAAGATTTGTAAAATGGGATTAGATCTATGTCCATCTCAGGTGCCTAAATCTCATGTTCAGTAAACAGTAATTAAACCTAACTATAGTTAACAGATGTTACAAAACTAAAAACTGATAATTATTTTGGGCTGGGTAAGTAGGATAATGATGTTTTGTAAAACGGTAATAGGCCTATATGTATCTCTGATACTTAAACCATATACGTACCAAATTTCATCTCAATTGGTCCAGTGGTTAAAGCGTGATTGAATATCAAACAAACAAACAAACAAACAAATAAACAAACACACAAACTTTCAGAAATATAATATGAATTAGATTAGATATTAAAAGAATAATTTTTTTTATTATTTATGGATATAAAACTTGAAAATAAACATAGCCTACATAAATTGTTGAAATATTAATGTTTTTAGTTAGAATCAAAAATTTTGTAATTATATATATGATACATTAATTAGGCATTTGAGGCAAGGAATAGTTATAGTTTAAGAAATTCTTACATTTATAATTAAGAAAACAATATAGCTATAGAATAACACAAATTTTAACACTTTTAAAATAAAGTGTGTCAAAAGTTTACTTTTTTTATAATTTTTCACATGTCATTTGTATCTTATGTAATCTAATACTAGTACTCCCAAGTTTTCTTATGATAATATCAAAAAATAAGTAACAAACACATGCTATCAATGCAGATATATCAGAGGGGATCTATGAATAAGACAATAATAACATCACAAGACTGTCATCATATAGATGGAAATTAAGCATCTAACGGCTTGAAGAGAGTATAATACTTTATACATCCAAAAACCTAAGTACATGAACAATCGAACATAGTTAGTACTGGACAGAAACCAATTTTATATTATTATAAACTTAGCATTGAACTGTCTGCTTTTAAACTATGTCATAAATAAGTTATTGTAACAATCCTTGGACTATAAAGTTACAGACTTTTTATCTGAAAAAAAATGTTAGTTAAACTTACAAATTAAAACTGATATTCAAATATGCTAAAATGATTCTACTTTCATCAAATATTTAAATTTTGGCTTACCCAGGTCAATATATCCCTGCCAAGCAGACACAGCTGCGGATACTGTCAAGAAGTTAGACTTATAGGCAGCTCGTAATTCTGTCACAAACACTCCAAAATTTGCTTTGTCCGATGCAGGCCCTAGTGTACAATCAGCCTAAAACCAAAATCATTCAGTTTTACCATACTTGTTGAATGAGTAGTACCTAATTTTGTCAGAACCTATATTGTACTGTGGATTCATTTGACAATGTGTTTATGTTTCAACATGAGCTATTTCTGTTTAACTAACCTTTAATTTATAAATTGTACTCTATAGTAATGTAAATTATGAAACTCCAGTTTTATTTAGAGTCTCAACATAATGCAAACAAAAACAACTAAAAACATATTTTATTACTGTTTTATTTTGTTAATGTAAAGTGGCTTGTAAACGAACAACAAAAATACCATATTGCTAAAAATATTTCCAATAACTATGCCTCGGCAACATTTTTTGAAATACTTCGCCATATTGCCATCGATATAGCTGAGTAACTTATAGCTAATTAGTCTACGTGAAGAAGTCCCGTAGCCGAAACACCAAAACATTTGTCTGTACACATAGGTATAATTGCTGAAGTGAGGAAGTACTTGTTAGCACATCATACAACATAGTGTTAATTAAAATTAATGTTTTAAAAAGTAGAAAACAACCTTACTTAAATAAATAAAAGACACTTAAAAATTTTTTATATGCCTCATCACTGTTTAAGTTAAACTTATTTTCTTCTAATGTACAACCATCCTTCTTGGCATTTTGATATTTCAATATTTATTTGCCTTGACATCCCGTAGAACTGAATTTTAAAAAATTTCATTTATAAACTCAATAGTTTTACAATTGGATCAATTATTCATAATAAAAACTGAAAATTCAACATTTTTTTGTCAAAAAATATATTTAAAATATGCAAATGGATGGTACATTATTAACCTTCTAAACAGTCAAAACACTCAACAGATCAAAAAATTTGAACATAGTCTGTTGGGGGCTGGGGAACCAGCATGGCCAGGCAATAAGTCCTTATTTTGCTCAGGGAGTGATATTTGGTCCCTATTTTTATATTGCAAGTATAAAGAATATAAGTTTACTTATTGGTTGTGTGATGATGCCATTTTTTACAGTAAAATGATGTAGCTGCTGAAATAAATAATATGATATTATTTGAAGAAAAAGCTATTGATACAACTATAGACATAGATGGAGCAACGCAATATCCAGTAGAATATCCCAGCACACTTAATCTTCCTGGACTTCTACCTCACAGACCTCCATCTGAAATTTGGGGCCTTATAGTAATGCTGTTGTGGAACGTTCATATTCATAAGTTGTAAAATGCAGCAGACTACAAGTAATAGCCCTTTATAAAAATCTAATAAAATCTACAGTAATTAATGGTTGTACTACATGAGAATCTATAATTAATTCTATACATAACCTGATATCATCAAATTATCCAATCAAATTCAGAAGAATGCAGTTCTCTGTTATGATAGTTTGTTTTGCTATGGTAATTAATAAATCACAAGGTCAGTTATTAACATCACAGGATTTGATGTCAGACAAAATTGTTTGTAACACAGAAAACTGTATGTAGGTTCCTTCAGGAACTGTATTAAGTTCCTTATTTTAATCATTTTAGCACCTAATGGAAATATTGCACTAATGTTGTATTCCTACAAGGAAATGCTCACATTTAAATTTGAAAGTTTTAAGGTTAACAACATTAATTAAAAATGATTGTATATTTATATAATATTCAATAAATATATTTTACTAACGAATTGTTTACTGTATTTAATTGATATATTTTTTTTTAAATTAACAAAAATCAAAAAGAGTAGCTTACAAACAAAAATATTGAATATATTTTGGTTGTCCTCGGCAACCATAACACCTAGGCAATACATAACTTATATGATATAATATTTCTTATGTTTTTAAAAGTAGTGGTTTATCAAGACAAAAATTTACAAAAGCCAAAAATTTACTAATTTATCTTTAATATAATTTTTAAAAATATGTTTTGGTAAATAAAAAGGTATTTGGAATCACCAATTTCTCACTTTTTAGTTGTTTTCATACAATTCGGTATCTCAGGTTCATTTATACAGATAGTGTCTAAAACTGTTAATTAACAGGGATCCTTAAAGTTCATTAATCAATGGAATAGTTGAGAACAAATTGCCCATTGTTATGTTGTGATTAGAACAATAAAATGGAGAAGTCAGTTTCTGTACACAGTAGTGGCAAAGAGAACCTACTTTGCTTTATTGCTATCACATTTGGGCCAGCAACTAATATATACTCAGAAGCAGTATCACATGCCACGACAATCATTATGTCATATTTTCTGATTTCTGTGACATAGATATTTTAAACAGACATCTGCCTTTAAATGATAGCACTGCAGGATCATCTACAGTTAGATATGGGCCATGCTCATAGTTTTCTATATATGATTTCATGAAAAGTATCCAAACGATATTACTTCTTTTTTACAAACAAAAACATGATGAATTTCATAAAAATTATGGCACCATATCATTACAGGTTTAATTAATATTAGCAGTTTTATTCGGATTAACAAAATATTGTTACATGTTACCTACAGAAAAAAGTGTTTAACATTATGTGGTTGAATCATTAATAAAACGAAATGGTCAAACATAAGGTAAAAAAGTAATTTGCAAAAATACAGTTTGATAACGCTTATAAATCAGTTAATTAAAATGTACACAACTTCAGTTTGTTTCGGTACTTTTTTCAGATTGGCTAATATAATGAACAAACCCAATAGTTCTGAATAATACACTACATAATTATTATGTACAATTATACAAACATTTTTGTTTCGATGAATGAATGATTGTAAAATTAAACAAACACTACTTCATTAGAAAATAAAAAGTGTGCAGGCAAATCTGCTATGGTGTGTGTGCTTGTCAAGTACAAGATTAATACTTTAAATCACAGAAATAATAATTTAAAATCATTTTAATAAACTTAAACAAACACAAGGATAACTATCATGAATCCGAATACATAACAACTATTATTACTGTTTGGTGCTTTCTATAACTATGGTATGTAAAAGGGCTTGGTGGTTGATATGATATGGCTATGAAACCAGTTAGTCTGCAGTATCTCTGAATTGTACACTTCAATGTCACACATTTGAGACTTTCAGTTACTTTTATAAGCTTTACTTCTGTTAATGCTGATCTCTAATCATTCACAGTCTAACGCATAAAGTAAGGGTCACATAAGAAACAAAAACCGCATATGACATCACAGCTCTTCAAAATTAGTGCTGTGAAGCTTTATATTTAAAAATTGTTTGCAATAGTTGCTAAGTAAATAGTCACACTATAACTAATGTATTTCACAGTTATAGATTAATGCTTTGAATGTTGTTAACTAGCAATAAACTCAACTATACTAATTATTTAAAATAACATTTAGAAAATTTAATAAACACAAAATAATTAATTAATTAATTTTACAAGAACAATTTTACAAGAAACATTCAATATTAAAGTTGAATTAAATTAGAAATAGGGCTAGGAAAGGAACTATGAGAGCTGAGGGAAAGTGCAGTGTTGCCACTTGACTGCTCATTCACTTACTCCAAGATGACATGATGGAGGAATGTGGCAACACCACACTTAGCCATATATAACAATCACTTTTCACTGATTGGTGTAGACCTGAGACAAGCTTCTAACCTCCACCTCTACTGACTGAGCAACAGTTCTATTCCTAATTTAATTGGACTATATATATATTCTCTACATTATATTGCATAAAGTGAAAAAGATTAATTTAATACAATATTAACGTTTAAATAAATAAAAACTATACAAAAATAATTGGACTATGATAGAAGTTGATCCTAGTAATCCAAATAGGTTTGTAAACAAGATTTCTTTAGTGTTTAAACCAAAGCCTACATTTTTAGTTCTAATATTATCTTACCTCCCAACATTTTGGGAATTCCCAATCCAGTTCCAGCCCTTCAAAGCCATACTTTTGCAGGAACTTTATAGAATCTGAAATGAAGTTCTTTCTCGCCGCTGCACTGTTAACAAGACGGCTGTATTTATCTCCTTTAGAGTCTTTCCAGCCTCCCAAGGCTAGCACTGGTTTAACACCTCCAGACTTTAATGCTGTGATCTGTGTGAAAAACTCTGTAAAATAAAGTTATCAGAAAAAAACATCTTTTTAAAGAGACCGCAAGACAAATTGGAATGAAATTTAAAAAGAAATATTTAATTCATATGTCACATCAGAGGTGATAAAAGTTCATATTTGGTATGTCTGCCAATTCCTTCACCCAGATACTTACAGCTTATGACTCAAAAAGTTAACAGTAATGTAATAGCTTGTAATTATTAATAGTATTAAAAACCCATTTAATTTAGTTAGTAAAATTAAAATATTATATACTTAATGCTAAAATTATATCTTCTTTATGTAGTCTCTTCCCTAGTGTTGCATCCATTTAAATAAATGCATACTAGGGATTTATGTTGTATATGTAAACATAAAGGTTTATATACAACATATTCAAAAGTGATATGTGATACAAGAATAGGTCATAATCCTAATTATTAAATATGTGGTCCGGTGGCTATGTTGCATTAATGAAAGTAAAAGTGTGTTAAAAGTGTTAGCATAAAAGTGCAGTTTAACTTCAAAAATTTTAGTTGTTATTCAAAATTCAAATAGTGCCATGTGTGTTTTAAAAAAAAATGTTAACTTCAAACGGTTAGCCATAACACCATGATCATGCTAAATTCAGCTAGAGCCAGTTTTAGAATTGATCCATGTGCACAAACTAAGAAACTCATACCACTTCAACATCAAAACTCTCAGACTCTGTGACAACTAAGCTGCATCTGCTGAAAACCAAATGCAATTAGGCTAACTTTAACAAAATCACTAGTTGGTTAAATAACAGGCAACATTTAAGCAAAATGCAATCCAAAATGTAGTAGCAGTCACACGGTGTTAGTTTAAACTATTATAGAAATTTTAATACGAGGGTTGATCAAATATAAACGAGACTGATTTTTTAAAAAATTTATTGCTTACTTACAAATTATTCTTGATACAACTTATTTTTCTACATAGTCTCCTTACGAGTAACACATTTTTCCCACGGATTGGAAGTTTTTAATTCCATCTTCGTAAAAAGTTCTCGGCGTTCATTGAGCCATTGGAGCACGAAGGTCTCCACCGCAGAATCGTCTTCGAAACGCTGGCCTCCAAGCGCCTCTTTGAGTGGCCCAAACAGGTGATAGTCGCAGGGTGATAAGTCTGGACTGTATGGGGGATGTTCCATTGGTTCCCAGCCAATTTGATCGAGTTTAAGCCTCGTAGCGTTCGCCGAATGTGGTCGGGCATTATCGTGAAGAAGAATGACGTTTCTCACCGGTTTAGATTTCCTTTTCCTATAAAAAGACTGTTTTGCGGCCTCTAAAACATTGCAATAATATTGTGCATTTATTGTGCGTCGTTGATGGAGGAAATCAACGTGAAAAGCGCCTTGATTGTCGAAAAATAGTGGCCATTACCTTCCCGGCCGACGATCGTGATTTGGCCTCCAGAGGCGCCCTCTCTCCCCTCTTCCGCCACTCCATACTTGCCTGTTTCGACTCGGGAGTGTAATGGTGAACCCATGTTTCATCACAGGTGACAATCCGGTTTAATAATGCCTCACCATCTCGTTCAAATTGGGTCAATAGTCACTGGCAAATCTCCAAACGATTCCGTTTGTGAACGTCGGTCAAAATTCGTGGAACCCACTTTGCAGATACTTTTCTGAGTTCCAGGTTTGATGTAACGATTTTTTGAACGCTACCATAGCTCAACTGGAGTTCATCTGCAATAAATCGCAGCGATATACGTCTGTCTTCGTCCAGGAGCTTCCGAACAGCATCAATGTTTTCGTCCGTGACGAAAGTGGTCGGGCGACGATCATGGCTGAGGTTTTCTACTGCTTCCCGTCCTTCGGCGAATTCCTTGTGCCAAGCAAAAACGCGAGCTCTTGACAGGGTCCTGTCCCCATATTGAGCCATCAATCTACAAAAGATTTCAGTCGGATTGACCCCCTCCTTGGCCAAAAACTTAATAATAATTCTCTGCTCCACGGAAACGTGCACTTCACTCTCACTCATTGTATAGTTTTATACTGAAGGGTCCGAACGGAAATGTTGCCCGTCTACGCCCGTCCCAAACCTCTCAGGCTACCTGAAACCCCACCCTTTAGAGTTCAATGTCCAACGGAAAAGTTTTTAGAAAGTCAGTCTCGTTTATATTTGATCAACCCTCGTATTTATGTAAAATTCACGTAATGGAAACTACATAGAAAATTAAGCATTTTAGAACCTATGTATATAAGAAATTATTTCTTTGTAAAGATCCAGAGAAGAACTCTCAGAAGTTAAGCCACATAATTTTTACTCATCTATCTATACAAAACAGGTGCCCTGATACAAAAAAATTATTGAACCATAAAATAAAAAAACTTAAGCAAATCCTTGATCAAGATCGAAACGCTAGTTTTCAGACATATCTCAAGGATCTTGATGCCACTTCAGCTACTGACTACTCCTTATGGAAAGCAACAAGAAACATCAAACGACCTACAACAATTTCCCCGCCATTGAGAAAAGCGGACAATTGTTGGGCACGTAGTGACCAAGAGAAAGCTTACACGTTTGCTGAGCATCTATCAAATGTTTTCCAGCCTCATCCCTATGAAGGCCCAGCAGACCACGAGAGGAGAGTAACCGAATACCTGAAAGAAATAGAAGCGGAGGACATTACGTCAATGAAATTCACAACGAAAGAGGTCAGAAGAGTAATACAAAAGGCAAAATCAAAGAAATCTCCAGGATATGACCTCATTACAAATAAAATTTTGCAAGAGCTACCTGACTCTGGAATAACAATGATTACAGCTATTTATAACGCTATAGTTAGACTCCAATTTATTCCACCACAGTGGAAAACTGCACAAATAATTATGTTATTAAAACCAGATAAAAAGCCTGAAGATCCAAAATCATATCGACCAATAAGCCTGTTACCTATACCATCAAAGATACTCGAAACATTAATACTACAACGTATTATGCCATTAGTGGAACAGCATGGACTGATACCCGACCACCAGTTTGGATTTAAGTCAAAAACACGCGACTGTTGACCAAGTGCACAGGTTAATAGGCGAAATAGACAAGTCTTTTGAATCTAAAAGGTATTGCGTGAGTGTCTTTCTTGATATATCGCAGGCCTTCGACAGAGTATGGCATGAAGGATTATTATTTAAAATAAAATCGTTCTTCCCCAGCAACACTTATAAGATCCTCAAATCCTTCTTAGAGAATAGATATTTCTTGGTGAATCACGGAGAGGCTTTTCGGGTCTTTGCAATATTAACGCGGGAGTTTCCCAAGGTAGCGTCCTGGGACCGCTACTCTATCTGATTTACACGTCTGACCTACCAACGTCAGACTGTGTAACAACTGGAACCTTTTGCCGGCGACACGCAATTTTGTCCTCTCACGAGGATCCAACAGAGGCGTCAAAAATCCTACAAAAGGAATAAACGAGATTTCAACATGGCTCAAGAAGTGGCGAATCAAGGCTAATGAAAGCGAAGTCAATAAATGTCACCTTCACCTTAAAAAGGGTATATGCCCACCAGTAAGCGCTTAATAACGTCGAAATTCCACGAGCAGATCATGTCAGATACTTGGGTTTACACCTGGACAAGCGACTTACATGGCAGAAGCACATCTTTACCAAACGCAAACAGCTGGGACTGCAAATACGGAAGTACTATTGGTTAATTGGTCGCCGTTCGCAACTGTCAATGGGCAACAAACTTCTTCTTTACAATGTTATGCTTAAACCAATCTGGACCTATGGTATCCAATTGTGGGGGACCGCCTCTCATTCCAACATTGAAATCTTGCAGAGATTCCAGAATAAAATGCTACGAATGGTAACCGACGCTCCATGGTACGTGACAAACGAACAGCTGCATCACGACCTTCAAGTATATACAGTCAAACAAGAAATTCTGCGTCATACGAAAACCTACAAAGAAAGGATCATAAACCACCCAAATCGCCTAGCGAAAGTCTTGATGGAGGAAACTCGCGCAACTCGTCGACTTAAACGGAAAATGCCCCAAGACATACTTAAATAATAAAGTAAAGTAGGATGTGACCCTAGTCGCATTCCGAGCATGTCATGACAAGTCCCGACCTACCTACTACTTAATGTCCCCAATATGTGACAGATTGTAGTGAAAAAAAACAAAAAAAAAAAAAAAAAAAAAAAAAAAAAAAAAAAAAAAAAAAAAAAAAAAAAAAAAAAAAAAAAATCTATCTATACATGCATATAATAATATATATATATATATATATATATATATATATATACATTCTTTGAATTAATTATGTGTGGTGTAGTGGAATTGATATGTAATACAATATATAATTTAAAAATGTTAATATGTGGACACAGTTATATCATTAATTGAAATTGAAACTTAAAATGAACTAAAATGAATATGAAACTACAATTATAACTAACACCTATTCCATACAGTTGTTAATTATGATAAGTTAGTGCGGTTTGCCTTATTATTTAATATGGTTTTCTTAATGATCAGGCTAGACTAATCTTTCTAAAAATTATTAATGTTATAGTTTTATAATATATTGCTGTAGAAATAAATTACAGTTATTATATAAAAACTTACTGTTATTAATATCGGCCCAACTATCACCAGGCTGAATTGTCAATGTATTACTATTTAACGAGGCAAAGCCATAAATGATGTGCGTACACAGGGTTGTATTTATATCTTTCGGGAAGTACTTGAAGTCGCTACGGTACCATGCCCAGCTGGTGAAATAACACAGTACTTTTGGTTTACCTGAAGTACAAAGAAAGAACAATAATTATTATTATGTAGATTTGCTATTTTTAAAGGAAATTAAAAATGAACTATTTTAGCAACCATTAGTTAGACCCAGACCCATTACCATGATTAATTTATGAACATTACAAGACCCTGACATTGAAATAATTTATTTTTACAATTTAAAAAATGGTTACTTACCTTTTAAATGTTGAAAGATAAATACCACAAACCATGTTAACTTTTTATAAAATATAGCACATTTTTATTTGAAAAGGAGTTACTGGATCCCTTATGTTAAAACCCATACCTGAGACCACGAAATAGTACCAATCCTGGCCTTTGGAACACGTTTTTAAAGATTCTTAAAAACAAGGGTAATGATCCTCCCCTCAACAGCTACGATAACTCCCCTCAATTTTATGAAAAAAATCCTATCTCTTTCAGTGAAAAAACTTGTCTCTTGTTTTAAAATTATAATCTTAAATTAATAATTTAAAAAAACCAGTTAGCATTCAATACAAATTATATTTTTTTATGGTCTTAAAAGTTTTCAATATCTTGAAGACAAAGTGGTTGATGTATGTGCTCTCTCTCACTCTCCTACTCACTCGCTCGATCGCTCGATCGCTCGATCGCTCGATCGCTTGATCGCTCGATCGCTCGATCGCTCGCACACACACACACACACACACACACACACACACACACACACACACACACACACACACACACACACACACACACACACACACACACACACACAATTTTAAATAATTTAATTAAATGTAAAAAAGTCTGTGCACTATTTATTAAATTAGTACAATAAATTTTCTCAACTTACCATCACACGCAGTGCAAGGCTCGTTGCACTCTATTCTATAACACAGCACACACAAAACTAGAAACATCAGATACCATTCCATGGCGTTTATTTTATGTGACTTAATTTTTTTCCCAATGCAAGAGTATTTTATAAGGTGATAAAGTAAATGAATATCTAAACAAAGAGAAACTGCAAACAAAACAGATTAAGTGACTGAAAAATTAACAGAGTTTTATTTTCAAGATTCAAACTTTGTACACTTATTTCAAAATTTAAAAAATAGTTCTTCTTATTATTATTTTTAAATTGTCACCATTTTTTCCTCAACAGCCAAAAAATAGTTATCCCTGTTATCAGTTGTATTAAAGGCATATAAACTATAAAAATTAGATTAAAACTTTATGACAACTAATTAGATAATAATACTATGCAGAAAGAGAAGATTAATCAGTAATAACTGTAATAAAATTTACTGTTAGGGATTTAATACATCTCAAGCTAAAAGACATTAGACCTAAAAAGATATTTTTAGTAACAGAAGTGTAAAAAATTGCATGACCTTTGTTAGACTTCACTTAATATCTGCTCACACTTAATTTCCTCTAAGAATACATGTACAGCTCATTCATTCTAGAATAGCCTCAGGGTCGTACTATCTCATAGTAATGTATTTTAATGATATCATGTTATTGAAAGTATGGTCTCTCCGCTGCTTAATATTACCATGGATGAAATACTGGTAAATACTGCGAGAAATATGCAGTAAACAGAGTAAGTAAAACAGATATCTCATCAATGCTCATGAATAAAGTAAAAAGTAAATGACTTACAAAAGGCACTAATGATAAACAGGGTAGACAATTTGTCCTTCATGCACATTAGACCGGCTGTGACATGTTATTTTTATTTTCATTTAGCCGCCTTGGTGGTCTAGTGGATAGCGTACTAGGCTTTCACCCCGAGGACCCGGGTTCGATTCCCGGCGAGGGCTTGGCACTTTCATACGCTATAAATCATCCCCACTGTCTGCATTAGCTCAAGTGTGCACAATAGTCAAACGTTAAAAAAAAAAAAAAAAAAAAAAAAAAAAAAAAAAAAAAAAAAAAATTATTTTCATCTGTGTTGTTATAGAATGTTTACACAGAAATGCCCATAAACCTAATTTTTACATTCACTATACCAAAAAAGGTTACATCGAAATATAATTTAATCCAAATACATTGAATTAATAAATTGTTTGCCAAACAAACAGATATTGTAGTAAAATATGTATTTACAAATTTACAAAATGAAACTTTTAAGAATTAATTGGAATATGAACCACCAATTTCAACTTGTACATTCTTCTCAGAGCAGTTTATATGATCCCAAGATATACAAAATGTGTTACTAGCACCTTCAATAAATGAATACACCATGACCCAGATGACATGAAAGTGTGGATGAACTATAATTATTCCTGTCACATTTAATTTCTCATACATTTAGCTTTTTTTATCTCATAAAAGAGGCTATTTTTCTTCTATTCTAGTTTAGAAGCTACAAGATGTGGCTAGAAAATAACCAGACTGAATTTCTAAAACTTTGTATTTAACATCATTTACATTGGAAAACTTATCACCTTCAATATACACCCCTCCTCTATCCCTACACCACTCCATATGAATTTTCCATTGTTGGATGCAATGCTGCATATCGTCTTCTGATATTGTCAGTCGCTTTTTTTTTCACTGCATCTACAGACTCAAAACGTGTTCCTATCAACACGCTCTTGACCTTAGAAAACAAAAAAAGTCACATGGAGCAAGGTCAGACATGTAGGGTGGATGCTCCAACACAGGAATTCCATGCTTTGCCAAAAACGTCTTGATGTCTTTGTATGCAAGTGCATTGTTTTGATGCAGGATCCATGAACGATTTTTCCATTTATCAGGTTTTTTTCGCACACATTCACAAAGAGTGGTCAAAACCTCTTTGTAGTAAATTTGCTTAATAGTTTGACCTTCCAGCACCCATTCAATGTAATCGATCCCTTGGATGTCAAAAAAACATAATCATCATGATTTTCAATTTTGACTTGCTCATCCGTGCTTTTTTGCCTTGGTGAGCTATGGCTTGGATTGGTGTTTGGTTTCAGGGTTGTATGTGAAAAACACTGATTAATCACATATTATTACCTTCTCTAAAAAGGTGGGGTCAGTTTCAATGTTTTTTTAGAATGTCAGCACAAATGGACATTCGAGCTTTTTTTTGATCAGCAGTGAGGTTTTTCGGTACCAATTGAGCACACTTTGTTCATGTTGAAATTGTCATGTCAAATTTGCAAACAGTTTTTTTTTAATGTTCATTAACACACTAATTGCTCTTATACTCAAACGATGATTTTCTCGAGTAATATGAACAACTTTTTCAATGTTTTCATCAGTTCTTGCTGTTCGTGGCTGATCATCTGGATCATATCTCTCTCTCTCTCTTTAAATCTTTTAACACACTCAAAAACTTGAGTTCACGATAAACACTTGTGTCCATAAACTTTTTGCAACAAATTTAATATTTCTGTGGCAGATTTTCTGAGTTTAACAAGAAATTTCACATTAACATGTTGCACCACAGTAGTACTAAGCAATTTTCTGATGCAGGGAAAATATACGGAACTGTTAAAACGACTGCTATGAGCAAAGTACATATTGCTCAATCATCAAAATGGTGGAGTAGGTAGAGGTGGCATTCAAGGTCAAGCCCTACCATTGTCAACCACATGGAACAAATATCATGGCCATCAGTCTGGTTATTTTCTAGCAACGCCTCGTAAAAGACAAACCTGAAAAATATGAAGGGCAGCATGCAGATGTTTCTTTCACATGAGAGGACAGCAAGCAGTTTGAATTTAATTACTGTTGTTGGATTTTCCATTCAATATATTCAACCACAAAATTTTAAAAAATCTTAAAATGACTAAAGCAATTTTCTAAACACTAATAACATTGCACAGCATGACATAAAAAACATTTTGCAAAGAAAATTTTGCATATGCAAACATTTATGGAGTTTTCAAAGTAACAGAAATTCAATTTTAAAGAAAATATATTTTTTTAATGTTACAGTTATTTAACATCTGACGTTATCATAATCAGTAGGCTAGTTTATATAGCTTTTTAACTGCAAAAATTACCATTTTAAAGTTTCAGACTTCATTGATTATGCAGATTTCAATGCTTTTTATAAGGATGAGATGAGATTTTTTTTAAAACATGAGATAAAATTTACGAGTTTAAATGACTACTATTTTAAATGGACTAACAATATTGCTGAGTTAAAACTTGTTAATGCTATTAACAAAATCAATTTTTGTGCAAAGTTTTGAATATATCAATATATCAATATATAATTTTTAGCAATCACTAAGACTGTGTTCTAAAGATCATATTAAAGGCATGATTCCAGGCCTGAGAATTATAATAATACTGTCTCAATAATTCATTTTTCATATATACGTTTTGGCAATACTGTATTTTAAATTTTAAACTTTGAAAACAAAAGTAATCCCTGACCTCAGTTAGGTTCACTTCCTTCAGTGAAGTTTGAAGCCTTAAAATGCTAACTTATGCAGCTGATGATTTCAGAGCTTCAAAATTTTAAGATACAAACGTTATGATTTTTTTAAGCATTGAATTGCCACCAATTTGAAACATACAGGTTTTTCTGAATAAGCTGGTCTAAGCTATAACAAATTATGTCAGTTTTAAAATGACAATTAAAAAAACAAAAATAAATCATAACAGCCACTGAGTTTTTTTTATTTATTCTCTGAACAATTATTCCATTACAAATTTGCTACACTGACCAATGTTATATATCCTATGTATGACATAGATTTATGTAAAATTTGATGAACTAACTTTGAGTAATTAAACTGTATATTTTTTTTAAGAGCTCATAAGCAGACATTTCTGGAAATTCAGTATAGCTATCTAAGAGTATTGTTAGCTAAAACAGCTAATATCTAAAAACTGATTGTAGGTAAAACACATATTTCTCCAGTCTGTGTTATTCTAAATCTTTTGAATTAAGATTAGTTTTATGAATTAGATTAAACTGTCATTGTCATATTGTGTACAAGTTATAACTTATTAATGTATTTAGAAAATTTATTAGAATTTTAGGGTTAAATGTTGTTAGGAATTAAAATTATAATTAATTAAAACGTATTAGTTTTAAAGATTTTAAAGAGAGTATAGCCAAACACTATTGACAGACTCAAAAAAATTATGTACCTGTTTATATACTGCCTCTTATAAACGACAAGGTATGTAGAACAGCAGTTTAGATAAAAGCTTCTTCATATTAATCAGCACCAAGTAAGTAAACAGTTTTTACATACACTTCTTCCCCTTTTCTCTATTTGGTTCAAACAAATTGGGGCAGGGGTTTCCAGAGAGGATCTTGTTACGTATTTCAGGGGAACATTTTGATAGAGTAATACAATAATGTTCACCCAGTATAATTAAATGTATAAAAGGGTTTTGTTGAACCACCGATAGTTCATTCTTTAGAGGACCCGAGTTAGGGGAGATCCCGAATTCCTAACAGTTTTTTCTTATCCATTTTAAAAATTAAAAAAAAATTAAACAACCCATGTAAATTCAAATAGATATTTTCTATGCTTCAAAAGTATTTTAAATTCCTGCAAAAATAGCCTTATTTGTAATGGTACTTAGCTAAGTTAAGTAGCTTAATACTAATAAATTTTAATTAATAAAAGTTAAATTATATCAATAGCAAATAAATTTTATTTTGCTTTAATGATTAATTTACTTACTGTAAACTTACCTCAAGAAGCCAAACTTTCATTAACTACAGGAAATAACAGTATAATACTGTATACGTTCGCTAAATACTGATAAACCAACAAAAGTGACCTTCCAACGTTGTCATGATAAATTGTAACTTCTAAAACATGATATATAGATGTACAACAAACATTTACCTCTCACAAATTCATAACCATATGAAATACCATAGACGTTATCTTTTCAAAAATTCTAGTTCGGAATTTATTAGTACAACACAAAAACAGCAATGACAAAAATCCAAGAGTCCTTGTTTCACACAACTAGCTCTACTGAATTTGATCAAATCATGTCAGTAAAAAAATCTAACATAAAAGCAAATTATTGCCATAATAATAGTGATAAAATGGTTAAATAGGGTTTTTTGTGAACTATAACTTGCTTGAATTTCAAACGGTTAAAACTGCCTTTAGTTAGTGAATCTTCATCGATGATCAAAATTTGAGCAGTACATGTTAAGCTGGTTTTACAAAAACAATTTTTAATTTCTAAAGTGAAATTTTCAAGAATCTGTATTTATGGAATTTCAAGGCATTGTACATGGTTATTTATTTTTTTTTTTTTTTTAACGTCTTAGCTATTGTGCACACTTGGGTTAATGCAGATGATGGGATGATTTATAGCGTATGAAAATGCCAAGCCCTCGCCGGGAATCGAACCCGGGTCTTCGGGATGAAAGCCTAGTATGCTATCCACTAGGCCACCGAGGCGACTTGTACATGGTGCAGTAATTATTTCATGATTTCAAGCTATTATTTACCACTTAGATTATCCAGCCATAACACATACTCAGTCTTAATTTATGTATTCCAAACACTTTTATTGATCTTGATTTTTAAAAAATGCCCGATAATCTAAGTGGCATCTGAACATTTGTCTTGAAAATACTGTGGTACAAACATTTTATAAACAAGTAGAAAACATTAGTAATGTGAAATCATACGTTAAGGACATCACTGGCCATTATTAGTGTAGTAAAACTTCTGAAAAAGGCCTACTTTACAAAACGAAAACAATTCTCGATACTGGTAGTTTTCTCATGCAAAGACCTTGTAATGATGTAATCCTGTAAACCCTGTGCAACCAGTAAAATCAAAAGTAAATAGGAACCTGATGAGGCCATATATAAAAATATTGTAGATATATTTATTGAGACTAAATACTAGTAATGATTATCAAACGGACCACTTAACTTTTTCTTTTACTGCAAAATTTACACCTACATGTCTTCTTTTCAATAATACTATAAACTTTTATTGATTTTTTACTAATCAAGTCCTGTTGTGTCATCTATAACCCAGACTCTTTTTTTTTTACATAACCTATACTCGCCCTGTATTTTTCACTTCTCTTTGGCTCACCCATAAGTGTAAAGCGACCCATGCTCATGAAGTGGATTACACCAGCTGAGTGATCTACTGAAAGGAACACTGGAATACCTTGCCTCCCAGTGCCTTACTCATTCATGCAGAGCTATGCATGGGTGGACTTCATTATCTTAACTATTAATGGGAACATGAGCAGAAATCACATGAGTGGAATCTTCCAACTTCACACTAACAAAACAACTTTTGCTCACTACCCTATTGATTGTAATATCATTTAGTCAATTATTAATAATAGATATATTATTAATTTCCATGTTATTAAATATTTGAACTATGGAGTGTGACTTTAAAACCATGGCTTTGTAACAGAAGACAAATAACATCAATTTTTACTTCAACTTGCCGCTAATGTTCATGTATTTAAAGGTTTAAAACTTGAGTACCTACATTTATGCATTAATTTACAACTTGGTTTTTAATCTTTCATTACATTTGGATTTCATTTAAATAAATAAGATTATGATTAACAATATACTCTTTCTAGTTTTAGCGATAAAACAGAAGAAAATTGATTATCTGAACATCATTTTAGTTTTAGATATCAGACGTACTTTTCAAATTTTTTATATAAAATTTGTGCACCAAAATTACGTACACAATAATCACTTCACGGCTTAACAGGAATGCATGCAGCACAATGTGCTGTTAGCACTGTGGAGGTAGCAAGGGGTGTATAACTAACAATACTGTAATCTAATGGCAACTGTACAACAATTTTGCCAAGGTCACTCATTCATCACACACACCTGCTCAGTTAGTGTCTAGTAAGAATTAACCATGCAGTGTTGTTTTACTTTGTAAAATTAGTGTATTTCTGAAAGAGTCAGTTAACAATTTTGTTCAGAAGAAAAAAAGGATAAGTGTTTCATTAGAATTTAAGACAAATGCAACTAAAATAACTGATAAAGGAGAAACAATAAAAAAAAGTTCCTTTTAGTTTAGGCATATGCAAGTTACTGGGAAAGAAGTGCTTAGTTTAACACAGAATTTCTTTCACTGAACCTTGAATTTCAATGAGGTATGTAATACTTTTAGATTTTTGGGTATCTGAGCTAAGCCTGGTCCATTACAGCTTAGATAATCACAGACTTTCAGTACGTCTAAATATCAATAAAACATTTCAGAGTTTTCAAGGTGTGATTAAAAAATTAAAAACATATACAGCGTTTTTAAAAAATGTTTAATTTTAAATACAGAGAAAATTAGCTACAATATTAGAAATAAGTTGCAAAAAAATATTTACATACATTGACAGACGAGTACGTTTACTTTGGCCAAAATTTTGCAGTGCTGCGGATTCCTTTTGGTTTCACTTGTTTTTTAATTTTGTCACCTACTTGTGGAATGGCTTCCCTTGAATCCATTGCTTCGTCCGCATCCTGAGTTTGTGTTTTTAAAGTTTTTTTAATATTTACAATCTGAAAATAAAAAACAAAAATGACTATAACTGTTTAAAGTAGTTACACTTTTATAAATAGTCAATTAGATTGCACCACATCCAGGATGGTTGGATATTCAAGAGGCTGTGTACTATTGTGCATCTACAACCTGTCAGAGCTACAACTTAAAAATGAATCAGTTCTTTAAACAAAGCAGGGCGTTTTCACCAACAGCTACAGCAGGCAGTCTCAATTATAACAAGATGGTGTGACAACTTGTGCTTGGAATCCTGTTACAAGAGAACAGTTGTAGAAATTTTCCCAGTAAAAATAAATTAGTATGTTAACAACTTATTATTTCATACGCTATTCTTCAATGTATTCTAACAATCCCTGTTCATTCTCTTAATGTTTCTGCAAGTTGCATATTTCAAAAATTTATTTAGTTATCTCCATGTTATGTCTCAAAACAAATTATGTTTTTCTACACGGAAAAATTAGTGAATACACGAAATCTTTCAACAACTCTTACACAATGCAAAAATCAATGTTCGTTGTCATGTGCCAAGTGAACAGATAACTTTCAATCGAGCAACTTAATACAAAATAAATTGTTTAACAATTTCTTCTTACGGAAGAAATTATTGGAAAGATACTTCCAACAAGATGGAGCAGAGGAGCGCACAGCTAATTCCAACAGAGCTGTTCTGTAATGTTTTCAGGGACAGGTCTGTAGTGTTTGTCATTTTGGTTTGCAGGTGTGCTTTCCTTTTTTGACCATTAAAGATAAAAAAGTTGTAAGATCTAGTTCAACATCCTATGAGTAGGATGAATATATTGTTTTAATTTTGTGTACTGAGAAGAAAAATATCTTCAAAAGTCAGCAAATAGAGAGCAACTGTTTACATAGTGCATTTTTAAAAAGGGCACTTCAGATGTTTAAAACTTAAAGTAAGTATGGAATGAATATATTTTGTTAAGGTCAGTAAGTATGCCCTGCCCATTAAAAAAATATAATTTATGTATGCCCTTATTTTTTATTGGTAAAAAAGCAAACACTTTTGGAATTACATAGTAAATAATAATTAAGTTAAATTAATAGAATAATTGTCACTTAAAAAATTGCTTCAATGTATATTTGTTTAGGTTTGTACAAACCTATTATAAGTCAGCATAAAAACTAAATAATGAATGCCCAATAACAAAATTATTTTTTTAAAAATACTAATGTACCAATAAGCCAGTATGACAAATATGTGTAAAGGAATTTTCAGTCATCTGGTGAGGAAAGAATGAGGAGACAGAGTCATTCTGCTAATGTGTTCCACTCTATTTTAACTCTTTAATCAAATAATTTTGATTTTATACAATGCTTTAACTTGATGCCTTGCATAGGTTAAATTCAATTGGGTTATTAAGTATACTATGAAAGATTCAATAAATTTCGTCAAGTTAGTTTTTCATAATGGTATGTCAAAATCTTTGACAGACAGAAAATTTTTTTGAGACTGGTTTCACATCATGACTGAAACACAAAAACATGTCAGAGCAATTCTGAGCAATATAGACAAACCTTTAATTTTTTTTTAATACAGCTGTTCTTGGTTATAACGCCCTCGGTTAGAACGCTAACTTTCTACTTTCATAATGTCCCCAATATTCTATATTAAGTGTACATGTACTTCAGGCTTGGTTATAAACGCTTTGTGAACTCAGAATGCTGTCATGCTGTTGTTATAGTCCAGCCACTTTATAAATGGCCTGTGCGAGAATTTCTTGTGCATGTAGGAGAATTCCTTTTTTTTGTTATTTTAAGGCATAAAGCACATTGAAGCTATTATCGCCTCCCTAAATGTGTTAGTGTAAAGTGTTAAAGTCGTAAGTGTAAGTGTGTGTTAGACTCGGGTACCACGAGGGATGTCTAAATCCTCTCAATAGGTGCAGCTAGTCTGCAACCTCCTGTAAGTGTAGGAGAATTTCCATCCAGATCTCTGACACTTCAGTTCAGTGACACAGAGTCTGCCAATCTGAGTCTAGAGACTGTTACTACTCAGCAATAATGAAGGAAAAGGGAGAAGCTATGGTGGCTATACAGGTCATGCGAGTGGGGACATGTCCCCACCTCTCACTCGCACATTTTTCTTCCTCTGTGTCTCACTGGTGTTTTTCTAAGCAGTTTTCTAAGCTTTTAGTTTTCTATTTTTAGAATAAAGATTGAGAATAGAAACAGTCCCTTTCTTAGAATTTTGTTGCTGGCTAAAAAACAATGTTAATTGTCTCGTTTCCGCAAAAATGTTCTCTCACACACACACACACACACACACACACACACACACACACACACACACACACACACACACACACACACACACACACACACACACACACACACTCTGTACGTCTTAGTGGGGGGAAAACTTCAATCTCACGAACCCTTACAACAGTGTATGCACCGTGTTGCATGTATACATACTAAACAGTGCAGTCCTTATTTTCTATTAGTTTTAACTAAAATATATTTCAAAATATGTAATATGTGTAATAAATTTAATGAAATAGCCATTAATTACGTACACAGTACAAAGTATGCTTTTCTTTCTCTATATACAGTATTTCCGCCATTTACAAACTCGGTTACTGTAAACTCAGTTACAACACTATCTCATTTACAGCGCTCATATATGTTTAGTTCTTTCATCCGTGTTATATCCAAGGCCGACTGTATATATTATAACAATAAATAAAAGTTACAAACTACAGTATTTAAAAAAATCAACTTGAATTTTTTGTGAAATGGTTTTTCACAAAACATAATACATTGAATAATTCATTGCTTTGCCTGCATCTTGAACATATGAGATATGTTTTCCATTTTTATTAATAATCTGAACTTTATAAAACCAAAACTGTAAAACTGATAAAAATTTCAAAATTCATGTAATTAAAAAAGTGATTTACAACTATTTGTAATTTATTAAAACTTGCTTTTTAATTTGAGACAGGATAGAAGAAATTTAGAGCAACACAATTTAAAATATGTTTGTACTCATAACAAATCACAAGAAATTTATCTAATCTTAAGTGCTGTATCGGCCTTGTAGTTTTTTCTAATTAAAAATATTTATAACTTTGAGACAGAAAAATTTCTGTTATTAAACCAAAAATAAAGATCACTTATATTGTCTCTTTCTTTTTTACTGTAATTATGATAATTTGTTCGAAAACATGACAAATTAACATAGCTAGTTTTCAACAAATAACCTAAAACTTATTATAGCCTATTAACTGTTCAATAAAATCAGCTGATCTTTACGAATAAATATAAAACAACTGATCTTTTAGTATAACCACAAAAATTAAATTAACGATTCTTTTCATATACTTAAATACATCAAATCAATAAAGGTCAAACTCCTTGTAGTTTCTGAAATGTAATAGTTAACACTTACGCAAAGTCCTCAGTTCAATCCCGGGTAGAAACACAGTAATTTATATACATATATATATATATATATATAATTATTATTATTATTATTATTATTTGCGTATAGACCCTGTTGGATCACACAAAGCACTCAAACTCATGTCTTGTTCCTTCTAATCCTCCACACCTCCCTCATCCTGTCCCCATGGATCCTCCTCTGCTCCTCTGTCCATTTTACCCCTGCTCTCTTTGGGATTTCATTCTCTGGGATTTTCCAACCGAGCATCTTTCTCCTGTATGCGTTCCTGTCTTCAGTGTCTGTTGAGTTTATTTCTGCGCCATGTAGGTCTATTCTGACTTGTGTGATCCACAAAGTTGTTGATTTGACTCTTTGTATATACTTAAGGATTCTGTTGGCAAGTCTCGTTGTTGGGAGTCTACTGATGTGTCCATAGTATGATTATCTGTGAGTATGGCTACGTCATCTGCAAAAGCTAGGCACGCGATTTCTGTGTTGTCCTTAGGTCTTCTACGTCGAACTGGTTTCCAGTGTCCTTCAATTTTTAATTCGTTCTCCCATTCCCTGATAACTTTGTCCAACATCAGATTGAAAAGGAGAGGTGAAAGTCAATCTCCTTGGCGAACTCCAGTTGTGATCAGGAAGGGTTTAGAAATTTCCCCCATAAATTTCACCTTAGCGATTGTGCCTGTCAGTATTTGCTTGATCAGTCGCAGTGTTTTAAGATCAAGTCCATGTTCTTCCAGGATATTAAACAAAGATTTTCAATCAGTGGAATCGTATGTTTTTTTGAAATCTACGAACCTACAGAACACTGGGACATTCCTTTTAGCTTTTACTTGCAATATTGTTTTCAGGTTGAAAATTTTTTTCTGTGCACGAGCGACCCAAACGGAAGCCAACCGGTACTCACCAATTCGGTGTTCTATCTGTTTTTGTGTTCTTTGAAGAAGACATGTTGAGAGTATTTTGTAGGTAACTTGCAGTAAGAAATTCCTCTGTAGTTGTTCATGTCTGTTCTGTCTTCTTGCTTGTGTAGGGGGTAAATAAAAGCACACTTCCAGTCGTCCGGTAATTTTTCCGTTTGCCAGATATCCGTGATGATGTTTGTTAATTTCTGTAATGAGTTTGGTCCGAGATTCTTCAGAAGTTCTGCAATGATTCCATCTTCTCTGGATGCCCTGTTGTTTTTCAGTCTATGTATGTGATCCTCGATCTCTTCTTGTGTTGGTGGTAGTGATTCGGGGTAAGTGTCGGGTAAGTTATATATATATATAAAACTACATCACTACTTTAGTATGAGAATTGCACATTAAGCAACCAGTGGCATATTTTCCAGACTAGCTGTGAAGCTTTATGTATGTTCATTAATGACATAAAATTGAATATATATTTTCAACACAAGTATAACATTTCACTTTCACTGTTATTTCAAGTAAAATATTAAATTAAGATATTCTTTTTTATATAACATTATAATATTTTATAAGGTACAATTATTAATGGCATCATTACAGCTCCTAATTTACCATATTAAGCCTTACTTATGTCTTCACAGATACAAGAGAAGACTTCTCACCTTATTAACTGACAACGATACTATAGCAACAGCAAATGAGTGAAGGACTGTAATATGTTAACACAGCAAAGTCATCCCTTCACATACAGCTACATAAAATGTTTTCAAATATTTGTTTTTATGTATATAGTGTTTGTTAATGTGCTATACAGATGAACTTTGTGTGTGTGTGTGTGTGTGTGTGTGTGTGTGTGTGTGTGTGTGTGTGTGTGTGTGTGTGTGTGTGTGTGTGTGTGTGTGTGTGTGTGTGTGTGTGTGTGTGTGTGTGTGTGTGTGTGTGTATGCGTGCGTGTGTGTGTTATTAATTATATTGTTACACATTTTTGTGTTTGGACCTAAAAAAATATATTCGAGTTTAGCAAAGAAACAAAGATAAGAAGCTTTTCTCTGCCTTGAAGAAGATTAAAACTTATCTTAGAGTGGCACAAGGATAAACCTGTCTGAGAAACTTGGAGATTTTATCTGTTGAAAAAACATTCTTCTGGCTAGATTATAAAAAAATGTTCAGAAGAAACATTTTATAAAAATGTAACTCTTACATTTACACAAAAGTATTGACGAATGGAGTTCTTGCACAAATGAGATATTCAAGGTACAGTACCTAATTATTTCATTAATTATTCGTTCTTTTTTTATTATTTCTACATTGCAATAAATATAATTTATTGTGTACTGACAACAACAAAAATGAGATAGCTTGCAACTTAAACTAACAGTATGCTGCTGTAACCATTTAATTTGAAATCAAATGCCAAAAAACTTTGAAACTTAAAAAATGTCTCATCATTGTTAGTCTAGCAATCTAAATATTCTTTGGTTTTCAATTCTACAGTTGCTCTGCAAGAAGCACCTGTGCACACACAAATGTTTAACTACATCACTCTATGCTAAACGATGAAATGTGAATTTTTTTTTATAAAGTTGTCACAATATGTCACAGCATAGCAAACTAAAGTAAAACCTTAAAAATTCAGATCAATTAGAATCAAAGCGGATGCAAGATAACAAAAACCCAAACCAGAAAATGAGTAAATATTGATACAATATAAAATTGTAAAAGAAATTATCTTTACATTGAACGTTTAACATCTGAAACATATTTACAGATTACAAATACATTATAGCACATAAACACACACAAATACAACTATATTATTTCTAACTAACTGAACTTGTAAGCTTCTGCTACATTAGTGTGCAGATCAAGAAGCAGAACAACAATGTTACATGGAAAAGTTCACAACCACCGATTATATTACTTCTAACTAATTGAACTTGTAAGCTTCTGCTTGCTACATTAGTGTGCAGATCAAGAAGCAGAACAACAATGTTACATGGAAAAGTTTACAATCACCGATTATATTACTTCTAACTAATTGAACTTGTAAACTTCTGCTACATTAGTGTGCAGATCAAGAAGCAGAACAACAATGTTACATGGAAAAGTTCACAATCACCGATTATATTACTTCTAACTAATTGAACTTGTAAACTTCTGCTACATTAGTGTGCAGATCAAGAAGCAGAACAACAATGTTACATGGAAAAGTTCACAACCACCGATTATATTACTTCTAATTGAACATGTAAGCTTCTGCTACATTAGTGTGCAGATCAAGAACCAGAACAACAAAAAATCTTCTTTTTTTTATATATTACTTTCTTAGAAATTCTGATCTCATCATTACAACCAACATGAAAGTCTGCACATATCAGAAACTTTAAAATTACATTGAAAATAAGAAAATGAACCCTGTCCACTGTCAAAGCAATCCTAATTTCAACAAGCATGGCTTGCTTGAAGCCACAAGGTTGCTCTCATAGCAGAGTTTGACACCATCCTATCAACAGTGGTGCACATCAAGAGATCTACAATGGTGCATATTTAATTCTCTATTGAGAACAGAAAATCTATGTTAAAGAAGATTCAAAAGGTTGATGGTGAAAAGTTTTAAATGTAGCAAGTCACTGACAGACAGACCAATGTTTTTATCCTTGACTAGTATGAAATGGCTGTCAGAAAACATCACATGCCACCTACTGTACTGTATTATAAAGTGTAAAAAAAAATAAAAGCAAGAAACTTACTATGCTGGATAAACTTAAACTGTTATTTAAAAAGTTTTAAAACATGTTTGCTTCATAATTATACAACTGTGACAGTTTATTGTTCTACGTTTCATCTTTTTACTTTGTTCTCTAAACATTATACATAATTGACAATTGCAATAATTTCATTTTTTGTAGTTTATTCTAAATGTAAAAATTTATTTAAACAGTGGATATTTTACTATTTACTTAACCGTTTTTATTTATTAGCAAATTAAGTTTTCTGGTATGCCTAAGTTGTTCGAACATTTTATTTCATGCCCTTTGTAATAATACAAAATATAAAAGTGGGGAAAATACCACAAGATCAAATAAAAGTGAGGAAAATATCAGAAAATTAAAAAAAAATTATCTCTGTAACTAACCTATTGCTCAAATTAACTTTATCTGTTGCGTGAAAATCAGTAATGTGTTTTTCTCACAAGAACGCTTTATTAATGTAGTAATTTAAAGAATATTAGTAACTGAACAACTTTTAAGATATTTACCTTAATAACCTAACATACAGTACTATGTGTAAGTTACTTACTAATTTTGTAATTACTGTTAGAGCGGGTACAAAGCAGCCCCATCAGTTGAAATTATGGTTTACAATAGTTAAAAGGCTAAAAGTATTTTAAAATATGTTGTAATCAGTTTAAAATAAACACTGTAAGAGTTTAGTTCATATAAGAATAATTTGATATTTATACAAAGTGAAAAAAGAAATTTTATAACAATTAATCATGAGCCTTATAAAAAAATAAAATCATATAAACACACAGAAAATACAACATTTAATAATGATTAAATATAATAAAACACTTCTAAAAATAGCCAATTTTAAAGAGAAGCGATAAATTTGTTCATAAAATTTGATGAAATACTACTTAATTAATGTGTATCTTGTTAATAAATATAATTTCCATAATTTATGATTATGACAAATCTAAATTTTTATGTCTAAACACACGAATTACAGTGAAGGCACATACTGCACTTTTTGCCCTCTTGTTTAGCTCAGTTGGGACAGTGTTCGAATCAGTCTTGCTTGTAATTTGTAAGGCTAAAATTGAGTTTGTTGTCCTCAGTCCATCTTTGTTAGCCATTGGGTATAAAAATAATTCATATATAAATATATTTTTAAGCCTCTCTCTGCCTCTTCACTTGATTCTGATCGAAATTCTAGTCCAAATCCTGTATTGTCTTTTGCTGGACATTCTTACATTTCCAAAAGTTGTATTACAAAGACCACTATAAAGTGTATCTTAACAAAGAAAACAGTTTGATTAATCCCGACCATCCAAGAGCGTTTAAGATTAATAGGATAAGATAATTTGTTGTCAGAAGAGAATCAATCTTTGATTCAACTGTTGAACAAATACAGTAATAATTTTCCATTTTTTTTTATTAGTTTTTAAACGATGTATTTTTTTGTAAAATATATTAAAGTAAAATAATTTTTTAAATTGTATGCACGACTTTTACAATACCTAGTTTTTTACAATACGAACAGAGAAAAATTAATACCTAGTAAAATATAAAAATGCAAGGAAGTTTGACTTCAAAAACAAACAAGGTGTCAACCACAAAGAGATATTTAATTCTTATAAATAACTTAACGGTACAACTATGAATATTTTTCTGTGCAGAAGGTAAGGATTTTTTCAAATGCTATCGTTGTTGAGTTACGTCCACAAACAGGACATTCAAACTGACCCGGAAAACTACGCCTTTTTGTTCTATGCTCGTAAGAATTCAGTTCTATAAAACTCTTCAGTATGTAATTTAAACGGAAAAAAATATTGTTTCGTGCCTTCAAGTTCGTGCATTAAAGTGTGTTAAGATCAACGCACAAAAGTTGTGTTAATACAGCCACATGCAGATGTAATACAGACTCTGTTGGTGTGACTTAATACCGTCACAGACTGATTACATCGGCGCACAAAAGTTGTTTTAATACCACCACGGACCGATTATATCAGTGCACAAAAGTTGTGTGAATACCACCACAGGCCGATTATATCGGCACACAAAAATTTGTTAATACCACCACAGTCTGATCAGCACACAAAAGTTGTGTTAATACCATCACAGGTCGGGCAATACGGGCTCTGTTGGTCTGAATGAATACCGCCAATCTGTTTATTACTGGTAAGACAAAACCATGACCACGATTGTAAATGTGGATAAATTATTTCCTGCGCCCAAATAATATCGAAATAAAAAATGATGGTAAAATTTAATTTCTTATTTACAATTATAGTGTTGAGCACTTTCATTTGATTGTCTGAAAAAATACGACTTTTTTAATTTAGTGACATAATTCTGAAGCAATACTTTTCTGAAAAAAAGGATATATGCAGATTCTCTGAAATGATTGTGTACTGTTGTCAATCACATTCACGTTTTTATTTGACAAAGCAGTGTGTTGACCCGACCAATCAAGGAAACTATATTTGTAAACATTGTCAATCCACTTGGTCCCTTCTCATTGTGGCAACGCAATAAAAAAATAAAACTAACCGATAATATTTAGTTTTATAGCGCTCACTGACAGGACAACAACAGTTGGCTTTATGGATTAATATTAATAGAATATGATTGTAAGTGATTAGACACTTGATATTCGATAAATTATGTTTTGTATATTATTTGTTATTACATATTTTAATATGAAAATATGTTGTGTATTGCGTAAACTACTGCCTAAAAATAAAAGTTAATATTTACTTGGCCCGACCCATCTTTGACCCGTATTGTAAACTTGGCCCGAAACGAAGCCAGGCTTTTCAATTGTTCAAAGTGTTCAAACCCAACACGTAAAATTCGGGGCCCTGCAGACCCCTACAAAAAATGAAAGTAACCCTAAGAAATTTTACTTCAATCATGTGGTTTAACTTTACTCTATTTTCTAATCAGTTTAAGATTAATAAACACATATACAACACATTGAAGCACCGAAGCGGGAGTGTACACACCCCATTTCTCCCTCCACTACCCGGTTGGGCTGAACAGGTCGAATTTTGATGCCGAGATGGAGGCCATATCTAAAGCTCTTCTCCTCCTGCTGAACACTTCGCATAAATACCAAAACTGTAATACTGACAGATTCCAAGGCAGAAGTGCAGGCCCTTTCATCATCAGCGGGCAACAATCTTAAAGAAATACGAGGTTTGTCCAATAAATACGCGAACTGGTCAAATATGGTGGCCATTACGGAGAGTTAAGCCACGTCCACTGGCCTCACGTGTTGTCTGGGACCCAATGAGCCGTCAGTGCTTGGCAGAACGTTACGCTGTGCGGATCTTGCGAGTAGAGTTATTTTTAGTTTTGCATTATTTTTTTGTTCGTCGATATGGAAATTGATCAATTCACTGAACAACGAATTAACATCAAGTTTTTGGTAAAGCTTGGTAAAAATTACCAAGAAATTGCTGAAATGTTGAGAGTTGTTTATGGTGATAATGCTATGAAGAAAATAGCCATTTTCAAGTGGATTAAGCGCTTTAAAGAAGGTCAAGAAGACGCCACGGATGATGCAAGAATTGGACGACCTTCAACCTCTTGTGTGCATGAAAACATTGATCGTGTGTGGCGTCTTGTCCTTACTGATCGCTGAAAAACTGTCCGAATGATAGCTGAAGAACTAAATTTAGGAAAATCAACAGTGTGTGCCCAATCTTAACCGAGCATTTGGGCTTAAGAAAGGTTTGTGCGAAAATCGTGCCAAAACTGCTGACTCCGCATCAAAAGTTGAGAAGAGTCGAATGTGTTACTGACTGGAAAAATTCCATGGAAAATGATGTTGGATTCTTAAATAGGGTTATCACTGGTGATGAATCGTGGTTTTTCGAGTATGACCCCGAATCGAAATCGCAAAGCATGGAGTGGAAAGCAACAGGTGAAGCTCGAACAAAAAAATCAAGGAAAAGCCGATCAAAAATCAAAGTCATGCTCCTGGTTTTCTTTGATATCAAAGGTGTTGTTCATCATGAATTCCTTCCTGAGGAAAAAACGGTAAATTCTGAGTTCTACCTTAACGTTCTCAAGCGTTTGAGAGATCGAGTGCGTTGTGTGCAACCACATTTGACTCAAAACGATGGATGGATTCTTCATCAAGACAATGCACCCGCACATTCGGCTTTGATTGTTTGCCAGTTTCTGGCTAAAAATTCAATCACTATCCTTGATCATCCCCCTTATTCACCGGACCTCGCCCCCTGCAACTTTTTTCTATTCCCTAAATGCAAAAATGTGATGAGGGGACAGCATTGGGAAGATGTGAACACAATAAAACAAGAAACGACGAGGAGACTGAAAAGCCTGACTTCCGAGGACTTCCAAGGGTGCTTTGAAGAGTGGAAAAGAAGATGGGATAAGTGCATAGCAGTGAATGGAGAGTATTTTGAAGGGGACAAAATCAATGTAGATGAAATTTTGTAAAATAAAGTTTTTATGACCTTAGTTCGCGTATTTATTGGACAAACCTCGTACATCAAATGTTATGAACGCTTCAAAAATTAAGCAGAAATATAGTGTTCCAATGGATCCCTTCTCATGTAGGATTGCCAGGAAATGAGGCTGCAGATGAGCTGGCAAAGAAAGGTTCACGCCTACCCCAACACAAACATTTGCCCAATCCAAATAAGGCAAAAGCCATGCTCAGAAGTGCAATGAAGAAACAGTAGATGGAAAAAATGAAGAGTATAGCAAAAGGCAAACGCTGGGAAAATATAGACGAGGAATGGGACGGACTGAAGGAAAAACCAAGGAGACAGTCAATGGCACAGTTCTGTCTTGACAAGGGTCATGACTGCCTCGCTGCCCACTTGAAGCACATTGGAGTCTACTCCTCTGAAATGTGCCCTCTGTGCCAAGAGATGAACTCAAATATGAACATGGAACACCTGCTGACAAGTCCTGGATTGAATGACGATTCGAGATGACAGAAGAGCTTCGCTCGGCTGTATCGGGAGGTAAGGAGGTAAGGTATCGGCTGATGGACTGCAGTCTGGGCTAGCCATAGGAAACAACAACAACATGTTGACAGTTTTATGTTTAAGAGCATAGTTTTGCACACCATTAATTCACTTAAGAATTTACATATTGTATTGCGAAAATAAGTCCCCTCAATTTGAAAAATTGAGACTGAACTAATCAAGATTTCTCCAGTGTTTGAAAATTTTTAAAAGACAGTACAATCAAGTTAGTACGCAAATCCATTTTTAATAGCATCGGACATACAAGCTATTCCACAAAAATGAATTTTTATTGAGTAAAAACAATATAATTTTTCATAAGTACTTAACATTATTCTGTAACTCATAAGACAAAGGAAATATGTCATACCAACTCTATATTGATTAGGTAATGAGTCTTCACCTTTACAATGATATTGTCACTGTTATCACAGTTTGACATGAATTATTACAGTTCACCCAATTTTTGCAATTATTATGTTATTCATGTAAAATAATTTATAATTCTTTAAGGTAGAATTAGTTTGTTATTCTATAAAACTTCTTTTTTTTAAGTAGGATACAAAACTTGATATATTTTGGTAATTGAGTTGCTAAAACAAGCTCTTTTCAGTAATGAAAGACATTAATAATTCTACTGAAAAATATTTTTTCAATATTCTATTAATATTATTATTATTTGTAAATATTATTGTAGTAACTTTAAGTGAACTAATAACTAGATTGTAAGGCTGTAACACATACTTAAAATATTTATTACTGAACAAATTTTTTATCCATACTAAAATTGTAGTACTAAATACTTTATACATATTGCATCAAATTTTGTAAATTCTGTGCATTCTGGCTAATAACTTTTTTATTAAAGAAAGATTAAAAATAATTTATCATCTTGTTATCCATGTCTCACTGAGATAATCAGACACAATGCATGAACTAGACTAATATGGACTAAAGTAAAAACATATATTATTCCCAAAGGAGTACTGAAAAAACATTAAAATAAATAATTAACAAATAACAATAACGACAAAAAAAGAACTGTTCATATTTGATCAAAAAAAAAGCCAATTCCAGAAATTATACACATATGTGAGTACAGTTGGGAGGAATTATGTAATCACTCATTGTAACATCTTTTACGGGCAGATGACATCAGACTTTTTTAATTTCATATAATCCAATTTAATTTCATTGTTTCATCTATGATTTAGACTGGTTTACAAAAATGAAAAATTAATATTTTTCCTCATAATTAATATTTTGATTGTACATAACGCACAATGTTCAATTACAATAAAACTGGTTATTAAAATATGTTTAGTTATTACAAATTCAACATTTGGCTTTATTTTTTATTTGTTATTCAGTTAATTATAAATATTTTTTTTTAAATTGATAAATGTATCAAATTATTATGATTATGATTAGGCATGATGTAACATTGAATTAAATTCTCAATTTAACTTTTCAATTAACTTTTTTGTAAATGACAGATATAATAATAAATAAATTGCTACCAACTATTACTGAAAATACGAAATTATTATAAACACTTATCCTTCATGGCAAGAAAGAAATTTACTGCATTTAAAGCCTAAGAATATTTCAAAATAATAGAGGAATTATTTTTAACATGCATTTCTGGATGGTACTGCTACCGTTGTATTATATCACGCAACCATGTTTACATACCAAACAAAACTAAACAGCAACTTAATGAAAAAATATTTATGACCAAAATCAGAACCGGCCATACAATATTTGAACAATTTTCATCAGGCGAGTTTCTAATGCAAAATGAAACAATGCAAACATTCTAAAGGAACAAAACATTATAATCACTGAACGCCACCAAGTTAGTTATGATTAAATGTTGTTGATGCAACAGATCAAGTTGGACATGGATCAATACTTTTTTCTAAAGTAAGACATTTACACAGGTGTACAAACATTGGCTGAAAGTCTGTACAGGATTCATTGTGCTATCAGCGATGGATGAATACAAAAAGGTAAATAAAATTAATAACAGAATACTTGCCTCCTGTTCAATTGCTTCCTTGTGTTTCAAAGCTCGGTTCTTCTCTGTGTTAGCCCTGTGTATCTGAGCCTCAACGCACTGTAGCACGGCTTCACATGAGTCACACCATTCCTGCAATGTCGCCACCACACAGCCCAACACATTATCTTGTGTATCTCTACCAATGGCGTAGTCCACTTCAAGCTGCGAGTTTTTTTGATCCAGTTTACCATGGATTATATCTGTACATAGATACAACAGTTAGCATTAAAATATTGTACTTCTTTGAGACTGTATACAGCATAAACAAGTCATTTAAATGTAGAAGCAGAGTTAAAAAATTCCTAACATTATTTTACACCCACCAGCAAGCACACGTAGATTACACTCAATTAAAATTTATATACAGTAAAACAAATAAACATAATTCTTACAATCTACATAACAAATTATGTGAAAGCTATGTGACAAGGCCATAGATACATCAGAAAAACAACATAAAATAAAGAAAATTCATTAATGAAAAGTACAATACTAAAAACAACATAAACAGTTAAATAAGATTACTGTTTATGTTTATTTGGACGATGACAGTTTATAATATATATCTTTATAAATAAAAATGTATAGAATAAAAAACACTATTTCTTCTATTGTTTCTAAATACACAAATGATGGCAAATGTCCCAATAAACAGTAATAAATAACAAATAGTTAAATGTGTTCAGTTATCATCTAAGATCGCATGAAAAAAAAGCCTCCAATCCACAAATCCAATATATGCTTTTTCAACCATTAAAATCCTAAAAAACATGTATGTGATGATTGCTTAACATAATTAACATAGCAGTAGGTTCCTATGTCACATTAGAAAACATACGTTACCAAGAAGTGACCAATGCGAAAACAGGTAACCATCACTTCTCTATTACTTAGACAATCATGAAGGACATTGTATTTTTTTAATTACTCTGAATTTGTATTGTCTATTTTCCATTAATTTTTCCAGTGTTAAAAAAAGAAAATGTTTGGCTTAAAAAGGCCGAGAATATGCATGTTAGGTGACAGAAGAACTGCTTCCTTTGCTGCAATATCCACTCTAGTGTTCTCATTTATTTCCCAACATCCACGTATCTAACAAAAGCAAACTCAGCTGCTTTTTAGTTCAAACCTATAGCTAGAATACAAAATAGTTTGAATGTAGAATACATATCCTGGATTTCTTAAAGTGCACGTTTAATATAAACACTAATGTAATGTACATAATCATAATAATAATAAAACTATGTTAAGAACCTTAAAATGGCAAACAGTTCTGCAATAAAGAAACTAGAAACCTAGGATAAACCATATTTGTACTTTTCTGACCTGTTGAGTAAAATGCATGACAAATATTTTTTTTTTTTAATTTCAAGCAACTTGTGTAAATAATTTTACCACATAGATAGAAATTAATAAAATGAATTAGGAATCTTTCAGGCATTGGTGGAAATAAAAAACGAAAATCATCAAAAATATGTGAAATTCTAATAATGCTAAGAGGGGCAGAATACTAATATATTTAGAAAATTGGTTTTTAAAAAGTTTTATAAAAGGTCTTATATTTATTCTGGTATTTACAGAATAAATTACTTATATAAAATCTGTATTCAATTTTATTCCCGTGTGTTTACATTAAGTTTATACAGATTTTCTGCTATGGAGACTCTTATAAGCTATTAAAAATAGTCTGATTTATATTATGATTTACCTACTTGAAATTAAATATCATATTACTTTGTCAGAGTTATTGTTTTAATGGAGTAATGCACAGAAAGTATTATAAAGCTATTGTAAGTGTTATAACTCACTGAATTTTTCTTGTTAGCAAAATGTAGTTAATATTTCATGAATCTGTTTGATTGTATGCACACTTTCTGTAACATATAACTTCCTGTTAAGGTGGCATGATCATATAGCTCACAAGCAGTATTCCATTGATGAAACAGAATCTTACAATTTCTACAATCCACTAACAACCTACATGTTGTCTTTTACAAAAAATTTCAATATTCTCCGGTTGAACTAATATTCCAGTAACTAATATTTGTATTTTCTCAGATCATCTCAGGTTCCAAATAATCCAATCCATCAAAATTGCAGAAAGTTTTTTTTATCTAGCACAGAAAACCCAGTAGAGCAACAAAAGGTGCAATCAAAGATGCAAATTGTTGAATGATAACACTATGCCTCACATGGCCCCACTAACCAAAGATAAACTGGATGAAATCCACTGGGAAACTCTAAAACATCCTTACTACTGGTCCAGACTTACCCAAAGTGACTCTCATCTGTTTGTAGTACTATTACATTTCAAAACTAAATTAATTTCAAGTTAAATAGAAAAATGATAATGAGCCAGTAGCCTACAACGTTATTCTCTCACCTGCATAAATAGCTTCTATTATCAAATCTTCCAGATCTCTTACATTCTTAATGTCTAATTCTTGAAGTAGTACTTGATATGGCAAACACTGTAACAAATAAATTAATTTGGTTTTTAATACAATTAATAAACGAACAATAATTTACTTTTAATTATATTATCCAAAAACATTTATTTGGACATTTGTGTTTAATTTTTTTTTTTTTTTTTTAAGGTGAAAAGCACAGTGAGGCTATTATCGCCTCCCTAAATGTAGGTGTGAGTGTAAAATGTTAAAGTTATAAGTGTAAGTGTGTGTTAGACTCGAGTAACGCGAGGGACATCTAATCCTCTCAATAGGTGCAGCTAGTCTGCACCCCCCTCCGCAGGTATTTGTGTTTAAAAGATAATTGAAATAACAAAGCATTTTTCCGTATGTCTGTATTTGAATACTGACTTCAAAAAATTTGGCATATTTCATCATGTATACTTATACTATTTCACCTTTATTTTAAACTATCATTTTCCTCTTAGGACGTCACCCTTTGGCTTTCAAAGTTCCCATACTAATTTTTATGGAGATGATTTTATTTAAATAAATAATTACTTAAACATGAGTTCATTAACCAAGGAAATTCATTAGGTTCATCTCAGAATGCAGCACATATAACAATTTTATTCCCATGTGTTTATATAAATGAATTATAATAAATCAATTATATTAAAACACAATTCTACAGTGCAACTAAATAGTAATTATGTGAATTCAAACATACTTTTAATTTAGTTGCTAAAGTTACAATAGTTAAGTGTTGTAACTTCTTCTTCTCGATAATACTAAGTTCTAGAAGTTGGTCTTTGTTCTCCAAATACTGACGATATGTTCCATACGCAAATAACCTAAGTGTTCGATAATAGTTTATGTTAGGCCCATTTTCTAACTGAAACAAATCAAGTTATACAAAATTATGAATGACATAACTGAAACAACTTTTAAGTTCTATATTTATTATGTGATTCAATATTTTACATGTAACCGTTTCAGCTTACTACGATAAAATGTACTCGGCATATAAGGATAAACTGCTGTACTGAACATAAATTAAAACTAACATGAACCTTTCTACAATAGGGTATAGGGTATCTGTCCTATATAAGCAGCTTGATTTAAAATGTCTTGTAATTATGAGGTGTGATGAAAAATACAGTGAATAAGTTTATTACAAAGTAGTGGTCTTACATGAAACTTGAATTAATCTCCTTCAAAGTACTGTCCTTGGCTAGTAATGCACTTATCCTAACATTGATTCCATGACTGGAAGCATTTCTGGAACGCTTCTTTTAGAAAGGCGTTCAGCTGCACTGTCATAACCCTCTCAATATCTACAATAGTGTCAAAATGGTTTTTTAACACGGTTTTTATTTTTGGAAAGAGTAAGAAATCACATGGACCTAAATGCAGTGAGTAACACAGATGTGGAAAGACAGGAACACTTTTTCCGACTGAAAATTTGCGGATCAGAAGCAAGGTATGGCACAGTGCACTGTCATGATGACCATGTTTTTTTTTGTCTCTTTGTACATCATTTCGCAAATGTTGTAATAAAATTTGCAGTTTTTCCTTTTTCCCCCATAGGATTACTATAAAGGATCTGTGGCCTCCAACATATCAACTATGAGCTTTTTATATTACCCTTTTATTTCACCTTAAACAATTCCAGTGCTCTTCACATACTCTTGTACAAAGTGAGCTTGTGAAACTCGAAACTCTTTATCTGATTGCTGAGGCCCAAGGAATCTCCTTTTGGTCTCCAGGACCTCGCATTTGAGGAATATATGTGCTGCAGTTTCAACCTCCTGCCTACACAGACAACAATCAGATTTGTAACAATCCCGCTTTATGTAGATGACTTCGGATGTGGCTGTGTCTGGTCATCACGGTGACGACCTACTTCAATGACCTCCGGTTGAACTGAACAATTGTCCTTATCAGTGCAGGGTCTGGTCCCAAGAGAAGACATTTCCCTAATTGTTGCACAGGGAATTGCTTCCATCCTTTCATATGTTCTACTGTACCCTAGCCCATTTTCTTACTGTACCTCTCATACTTGGTTATTCCACTTGGAACAAATTCTGACTGTACTACGCCTCCATTATTAAAAAAGCAATGTCCTTGATATTCGACTTTGACTGATGTGCCTTTTTAGGGTGAAGAGAGTTACCAGTTTTCCACTGAGAACTTTGAATTTCCTCAGAATCATAGCACTACACTCAACTTTCATCTCCAGTTACAATTTTAGCCATGAATTTCAGATCTGCAGGAAGACAAGCAGAACTGGGCATATATCAGTTTCTGTGCAAACTGATATACAATTTTCCTTCGTCAGTCAAAAGTCTGGGGACTACTCACTCGTCTCATTTGTAAATTATCAGTTAAAATACTTTGCATGGACCTGTACAAAATGTTAGTTTTGCGTTAAGCTCTTGTATAGTCAATTGTTTTTTTGAACAATGTTCACCATTTTTTGCAAGTTTCTGTCTTTTTTTAAAGTCACAGGACGTCCCTACCATTGTTCATTTCCACTTTTAAATTGCTCATACCACTAGTAAACAGTCCTCAAAAGAGTCACCATATTAGCATTAAATGCTGATTATAACATTTCATAAGCTTCTTTTTTTGCAACTTAAAACAAAACTTAATGTTAATACATTGTTCGAAATCAATGTTGTGTGACAGACACAGTAAACATGACCTCACTCAACCAGCTCTGTCTAGAAGCCAACTGACAAGTCAGAACGTGTTCAAACTTGACACTGCCTGTCTTAACAGATCAAACATCAACAGGATTTATTACATCAAATGGGTTTAACATCAGCAGTTCTTGCTATAAAAATTCATTCACCATTTTTTTTTATTACCTCAAGTATGATTTTATTCTTCTCTGAACTATACAACAAATACTCCCCATCAATTTTGCATTTTTTTAAAATTTTTCAGAACTGTTTTAAGTAAAATTTAGAAATTACTCTCCTATTTTATTTTATTTTTTATTTTTTACATTACTGTTGTAAATATAGATTATATTATGTTTTACAATAGCCACATAATTTTTAATAATTGACATTTCACTCTCTTTTACAATGAAAATTTTCCTAAATATAACCTCAGAGTTTGATCTTAAAATTTAGGCAGTCTGAATACAAAAACAATAGTCATCTTAATTTTAATATAAATTCTACCAACCGATGGAAGTAGTTTATATGCATTTTCACACATAAATATATATATTTTTATACAATTCAAAAAGAATGTCAAAGATAAGGAAAATGTCCAAAGATATGTACTTACTGATATATAACCTACTAATACTAACTGAAAATTACGTAAAATTAATTTCAGTTCATTTCTTTAGTCCTTTTAAAAAGCCCTTTGACTCTTATTATTGACCTACCTCTTTAATATTAGGCATATCCAAAAGTTCACCAAATACATGAACTCCTGGAGCTGCTAAAACTTGCCGAATCAATTCCATAGCTGCAGCTCCCTTAGCACTCTTTGCCAATAATACAAATTGTTCTAAAGGGTTGTTACCACTTGCTGCTGTTGTAGTCATGGTAGAGACATCTTTTTCTGTAGTCATTCTAAATTGTTGTTCTGAACAAAATGAGGAAAAATATGAGGAAACAGACCTAACAAGATATTTCTAAAATAAAATTATAAAAATTTTGTTGAAAGTCATTAATATTGATATGCCAATAAATCTATTCAAATTGTACTGTACTCTGAAATACTTATGACTATGAATAAAGAAATATTAAAAAAACATTCATTAAAACTGTTGAGTTTTTAATTTTTTATTTATTACCAAATTCCTTTTATACATAAAAATATATAAAAAAGGACCTATAGGGGGCATAAATGCCCGTACATAGGTTTGGTCCTATATACACATATATATATATATATATATATATATATATATATATATATATATATATACACTATACATAAAATTTATGTTATAACCTTTATTTTTTTTATACAGAAGCCTAAATTGTGGTTGGTATTAGCTGTACATCAACAATAGTTACTGTTCTTGTGCCTAAACTATTGAACGTTTATTATCAACCAGTTATTAAATAAGTATCAGGTACAGTTGAGGCATGGTTGGTTTGGCTTTGTGCAGTTTGCTTATAGGCGAATTTTCCCTCAAAGCTCATCTTTAAATGATTTTTATATTTTTTTCAAAAATTATTTATTTTTACAGTAGCCTGTTTTAATAAACCAAATAGGTCCAAAATATGAAATTAACATCTAATTTTACCAAAGTAAAATTAACTTGCCTTCTGGTGCATGCAAGTTTATAAAACAAGTAGAAACTAACATTAATGGAAAAAAACTGTAATGACTGTTAGGAAATTTCTACGTAAAAATGTAAAAATGTAAAATGTAAAAATGTAAAAAATCATGTTAAAATGTTTGATTTGCAGAAATCGTCAAATAAAAAGACATCATTTTTGTAAGAAAAACCTTCAATAAATTATAAAAATTATAAACAAAAATGTAAATATTTGCCCCAACTATTCTTTAGTATAGTTTAGTACCATAGCTGTGCATGCTTTTATGTATATACATGCAGATTATCCATATCAAATCTGCCTAACATAATCTTTGAGGTTTAGGTCTATTTACCTGCTGACAAAGTTAATCATGCTGAATTTAAACAAAATGTAGATATTTGCCCAAACTTGCAGGAAAAACATGCTTTTTTGAAAGGAAACAAACATGCAGGAAAAACTTCCACTATGATCTACATTAGGATAGACTGCTACAGGATTTTGTGAATCCTGCCTATATGTAACCTAGTTACACAGGTGTGAACTGGCCAGTCTGCTGTTCATCAATAGCTGGAGAGACCCCAGAGACCCCTCAAGGGAAATATTTTTTTTCTTTTCTTAAACGTTAATTTCATTTGAAAAATCAATACAATTTTTTACAGTATTATAAACTTCACCTCTTCTGAATCTGAGTAATCCAATGATCTGCACTCATCTGGATTGCTGATTCTATAGGAATTTAGTAGTAAAATTTATTTGGGTTAGTAGAGCTCATCTTACTTTACGCCAGAGTTAGACCACACTATATATTTTACAGGCTGCAAAAAACTGGTGCTACAAAATGATGGAGTAAACACAAGAGCTCTTTCTTCGATTATAGATGAAGAGTTATGACAATTCTCATTAAGGATTTTCTAAACACTTTGTGGAAAATGTCCAGTGGAAGTTTTGATTTACAAAGTAAAAACATAGCAGTCAATCCGGTTTACAGATTGTTGCAACAAATAGGTAGTAAGAGAAATGCAATTTGATATTCTGTATAAAAAATCTAAAAATGATGTAGAAGAACATTTATGGGTTTTTACTGATGTAGTTATTCCTTTTACCCACAAAAGTTAATGGCTGCTATTTCAGATCCTGTTAAGTCTGACACCACTACAGGTACTATCAGAAAACTGGAAAAGTTACAAAACCACTTTTTGACTAATGACTTCGAAAGAGTCATTATTTGCACATTTTTATAGTAAACTACAAAATAATAAAACTTTATGGATCTCGAAATTTGTGCTAACATGCAGCATGTTGAAGGAATACAGGAATCTGCTATATTAAAGAATAAATAAAAAAATCAAGGAACTGCCTGACATAATTTTGAAACATATCTCTTTCAATTCATGTGACAGTACGCCATGAAAACATAAATATTTAAGACGCTATAGGTAGTGGCTGACAATATGACCTACACGCTGCTGAAAAAATTGTGCTGTAATGTTCATAATTTTTCAAAATAAAATCTTTTTAAGATTTCTGAAGTGCTTATTTCTGAGTAGTGGTAATACCCTGGTCTTAGAGAGTAGGAATGTTTAAGGTTATTAAGGTAAAACATGTCTCATCTGTATAATACATAAGTAGTAATTATTACTTACACTAAAAAAACCTTATAGGTTATTCTAGATCAATGATGCATATAGATTAGTTAAAGAAAAACAAAAAAATATACCAGCTGCTATTAGATATAGGACATTCATCGACCTACTATGAAATTAATATAATTACCAGACCTGTTAATATAATTAAATTGTGTAAATTTAGATCTAACTTACTTTTTTTTAACCCCCATTACATGAATATTATACAATATTTTTTCAATAAATTATAAACTAACCTAACTGTATAAAGTCTGTATAATTATAAACTGTATTATAAAGTCTCAAATACACTAGCAATAAACGTATGATACTTATTGCAAGTACTGATCTCAATGTTTAACTAAACATTTAAAGAGTTGCACAATATGTGTCATATAATCAGGTTTTTTTTCAGTGCACTTACTGTCTACTCAGAAAATACTTTCTAATTTTCATAACATGCCCAAAAAATTTATACACTTTCATAAAACATAATAACAGAAGAAAAAGTTCTGGGATAAAAATAAGTAGGCTACTTAAGTTCAGTCTGGATTAAAAAATCAAAACTATGGGGTAAAAAAAGTAAATTATTCTAACAGAATTAAAAAACAAAGTGTGCTACAAAAATTTTGTGTCAAATGAAGCTAAAACATGTTGTTATATCAATGATATAAGCAGGACACAACAAAGCTTATTATTAATAAGTAAGTTAATAAACTTATACAGGAAAACTAAAAGAGTTACTTTTATTACAGTTTAACTTATTTTAATTAATTATTAGAATAAAATGTTAATATTCTAACAGTGTGTTGTTAAAAATTTTGTGTATAACTTCTTTTTATAGGTCGTCACCAAGTTAGCAATTATCAGCTGTAATTTTACAGTAATCAGCTTTTCAATACGATAGTTTTTATTTTGATTTGCAATGTTTGTACATTTCTGACTTCATAAATAAGGGAGTAAAAGTAGCAGCAAACTTTGATTTTTGGGTCAACTTTCACTACCTTTGGTTCTTGAATGTTGCAGCAATACTACAGGAGTGTGCTATATAAACACAAATGGCATGTTTTCTTCTTCTCAAAAGAATCAGAATAGTTGGACGTTTAACACCAAAAAAAAAAAAAATCAAAACAATCAACACTACTCTCAGATTCTGCAATAAATGTCACAATTTATTTGCCTGTGTATTTGATTTTTTTTTTTTTTTTTTTTTTTTTGGCTTAACTTTGTTATTGTGGTAAATTAATGTTACTATCCCCTCACCGCTAACTTATATTGTATTTAAACATATTGTTACTTATATGTTCGAAATTATTTAAAAGTGAAACTGAAAGGACAGAAAATCAATTTGAACCCTATCGAAAAGTGAAAAAAATAACCTCCATAATCTGAACTTGAAGGACATAAAGTGATATCAAAAGTTACTTTATTTTGCAAAAAACGCTTTATTTAATGTTTATAAGTAATAATCAAAGGTATAAAAATGATTAAATTACAGGAAGATTAAAAAAAATACCTTTATAACCTTATCAATTACTGCATGATACATTGTGGTAACAAAACTACTAACTCGTGTTTTCGCAAACACACTTTATTTAATGCGAATAAATAATAATGAAAAGCATAAAAACGATGGAATTTCCGAAAGATCGGAAAAAATTACCTTCATAACCTAACCAATACTATTTGCATAAAAGTTAGGTTAGGACACAGAAAACATCATTTGGCTGAACATTTTGCCAAATTCTTGTTCAGGCAGACGAGTCCGAGCATGAAGTCACATACACGCTATTTTCATAACCATCGGTCATTTATCCGACAGCTAGAACAAACCGGAATAATTTGAAATGACAATCATCACCAGCATATCTGAAGATGACTTTTGGTAAATGTTTTCCCGAGGTTTGTAATAATGTTCATAAATAAAAAAAAACAATATATTTAAATAAGACGTAAATTAGAGCAGGGAAATAATGAATAATTACTCAGGAATTACTTTTCAGTACTTACAAGTTTATTACTGCTGTTAGTTTTTTTTTTAATTACTTATTTTACAATCACTAACACTACCACAGATTACAGAAGAAATCTGACCACTACTGAGCTACTAATACTATCAGGATCAGGCTACCAGAGACTAGTTAATTTAATAATTAATTATAATGTTTACTACCACAGATCAGACTAAAGAACAAATAAATATTTTTGTTTTTGTTGCTTTGTATGTACTGTCTTTATCTGTGGTACTTACAAATTACACTTCTTAAAATTCATTTTTGTAAACCTGAGTTCAAATCAGACAGTGTATATTATAAACATTATGTTTATTAGTGTACGAATTTAATTTTTAATATTGTTATATTAAAAAATCAACACACCAATACAAAATGTAGCTGTGTTTTTTGAAAAACAAATACATTCTCAAGTCTAAATATTTTTACTCCTATTTTAAAATATTGAAATTTTAAAGGATATTTCCACATGATCTTGAGTTATTCACACCAATAAATTTATATTCCGTAGGATTAAATTACCTATTCATATTTCATAGGATTATAAATATTCCAACGATTGTTAACAAGGGTTGACGTCTATTTGCCGATTGGCAAAAATGCCGAAAAAAAGGGCTGCCATTTCGGTTAGAGAACTTGTCAACCTGAATCATTTGCAGAGGACACTCAATCTCGAGACGATAAAATAAGTGTCACCAACACATCGCATATAACATAAGTGTGTGTAACCACATTGCTTTGGTTGGAGGGAAATATTATATTTCTCATCGCACATGAGTTTTGTATATCTTCTCTATGAAGAATGTTTTGGCAAAATATGGTTTGCTAAAATGCAACATAAGTCTTTGCAATTTTCGAAGACAGGCCTTGTGAATGTAATTATGGTTATTTGATTTATAATTAGTGTAACATCATACTACATAACAGCGTAATTGAGCAACAGCTCCTTTAATGTTAATTCTGCCTATTTTTTTTTTCAATGCATTTATAGATTTTTTTTATTAGAAAACTATTTTTACGCTAATAAAAAAATGTTAGTTCAGTTATTTCAACAATAACATTGCTCACTTAATTATTTTTTAATAATTATTATTTTATTTAATAATTATTTTTCAATACATACTATTAGTTCACACTCTCCCTATGTATGTGTGTGTGTGTATGTATGTATATATATATATAGTTAAAATTTTCAATCGTTAATAAAAAAAATTCATCTCCATAAGTTCAAATATTTTTTTAAAAACTTGTTGTGGATGACATTTTATGTTAATACAGTTTTTCAAATATTAATATCGCATACTTGTCCAGACTATATGATAGGATTTGATTTAAATAACACTTACGTTCTAAGTAAGTAAATTTCTTAAAAATCCATAACAATATAACAAATGAATTTATGAAGGATTTTTGCAAGCACTGTCTTGAAGTTTCAGTCCTTTAAATTTTTAACAGTGTTTTTTGTCTGCATGTAATCAAAATCAGGCAAAAAAACGGTATTTCTTATATGTTCAAGATCATAAAATAACAAAATTTTAAGATTGGATATAAAAATATCAATATTTTATTATTTTAATTTTTGACAGATATCTATACTACTAGACAAAGTATACACACTAAACAAAGTACACATAAACGACTCCTGAGCTGTTCTGGCAAAATAAATTTTATTTTTTGGTCAACTATTTAAAAAATAAGAATATTTAGATTTCTGACATTTCGTAAATCAAAACATTTCACAACCTTGTCCTATAATTTTTGTACAAGTAGATAGGGTAAATTACTCCAATTATATAGTCTACTCTTTACCATTTGTTAAGTATATATATTATCTTGAAACTAAATAGCCTGTGAACAAAGTCATATTTGAATTATGCCTACTAGTATTTTTACTTAAAGAATTTGCTATTTGTTTGATTGGTTTATTTTTCGTGGTACTTATTTTCATGGTTTTAAGGTTTTTTGAAGTGAATACTTCTTATGGCGGGGTATGGATGTATGTTTTGCACGGGAAAAAAATTCAGTTTGCCGTTACGCCAACAAGCTCTTATATATATATATATATCATAAACTTATATACTACTTCTTATGGTGGGGTATGGATGTATGTTTTGCACGGGAATTTTTTTTTAATGTATTTTTGAAGTGAAAACTTGTATGTTCGCGCCATTATATTACTTACCCAGTCCAACTTAATTATTTAGTTTTGTGTCGTGTTAACTGTGAAACAGTGATGTTTTATACGTTTATTATATATCGGTAAGTATGAATAATAAATATTTAAATTATTTTAAACGCCATTATACTACTTACCCACTACAACTTTATTTAGTATTTAGTTTTATGACAAGTGTTAACTGTGTAACAGTGACGTTTTATACGTTATTATATATTGGTAGGTGTGAATAATAAATATTTAAATGCCATTATACTATTTACCCAGTGCAACTGAATTATTTAGTATTCAGTTTTGTGATATGTGTTAACTGTAGGCTACAACAGTGACGTTTTAATAATATTTTATACTTCCTAATATAATATTTTAAATTTCAAAGTTTGTGTGTGTTTTTGTTTGTTATTCAATCGCATATTAAAAACTGGACCGATTGATATGAAATTTAAAAAGAACATGGTTTAGGTACCTGAGATGGACATCAATGATTTTAATTGATCCAATCTTATAATTCCAAATAACCTGCCTTTCCAAATTAAATTATTGCAGTTTCCATTGAAGTTGGCATTTACAATGACAATTAATAAGTCATAGGGTCAGATATTAAGAGTAGCAGGAATACATTTGGGACTCCGTGCTTCTCCCATGGTCAGTTATAGCCTATTCTAGTGTCGAGTAGCAAAAATCTATGTCTTGGCAAAAAACCATAAACTCATATAATATTGTATTTAGAAATATATTAAACTTAAATGAACGTACTCATGCATTTGAAAATCGACTATAAATTTTATTACCTACTTTACAATTGCGGGTGAAGTCGCAACGGGTAACAGCTAATTAAATCATAATAGTGAAAGAAGTATAAATCAGGCACTATACTTTATTAACTACTTTATTAAGTAATATTAATAAATGGAACATTAATTTCTTATAATAAGTTATACTTTTCGTGCAATTCCTACCAGTAATTTGTTCCATTTAAAACTTTAGTAACTTTAACAAACTTTGTTGGTTAGTTTATGCAAGTAGTTTTTTCCCTTTTTTAGGTCTTCCATTAATTTTTAAGTTGTATATTTCGGCATATTACTTATAGGCACTGAATTCAAGTATTTTCCCCGAAAAAACCTGAAACTAATAAATTATAACGTTAGGAACTTTTACACAATACTATTATATAGGTTATAAAACATTGTTTTATTAACTTAATATTTTTTAGAAATTTTTGAAAATTTTAGCGGTGTCCTACAAATGAATACTCATTTGTAATATTCTATATGACAAAACAGATTAATAAAATTAGCATATTAAAAACTACCAGTAGTAATCAAACTAAGTTATTGCTAGAATGAAACTTAACGTAGCATTTTTAACTCAAAGTAAAAGTAGGCATATTCACTTTATTATAATTAAAAACGAATATTAACATAAACTATTTATTAATAAAATTAAAAAACAGACGATTTTTTACATCAGTGTCCATAACAATGTTAATCAATTTTCTTAATCTGGTGATAACTAATATAGTTTTATATTTTTTACTAAATACACGATTTTAGTACACTCAAATTAATTGGAGGGATTTTTCCAAAATATCGTGGCAATTTCTAAATTTTCCCTGAGAGTTGCCAGCCATTAAACATTTCCAGGTTGACAAACTGTAAATTTTGTACAAAAATCAAACATGGCGGAAATCCACCATTTTCGTACAGTCAGCCTTCTCGTACAACGAAGATTTTCGGCAATTTGGTGCACTCCCTGTTAACAATGAATGATGGGTATTTTTATCACAAGGAGTGGAGAATTTTTAAAGACTAGATTAGCAGCACTGGTATTCAGTATTTCCATATATCTGTGTATAAGGAATTTCTGTGATTTTTACAGGTTATTTTAATTTTGTTAATGCTGTTTTAAATCAGTAATAAAATGAGGCGGTATTTATTATATTTTTCATATATAGGCACATTTTATAGGTATACCTTTAAAAAATTTTCAATAATTTTCAAACAAAGAAAGCACACATATGTTTTAATAACAAGCGATTGTTATTAAATTGGACTGTGAAGAACATGTAATTTTAGGTTATGGAAGTTTAATTTTGAATATTAATAGGTTATATTTAAAAAACAACAAAAATCAGCAGAATTAAGTCTAATATCTGTATTGTTTATAAATATGGAGTTATTTTTCACTAAGAATAACAAACTATAAAATATTTAATAATTTTCTCAGCATGTATAATAAATACTTTGTTTTATGGTTTAATGGTATTTATGATATTTCAAGCTACTTATAAAATAATTGATTTTAAAATATTTTGTTATGTTACATACTTTATTGTTCAATTAAGAGATATTCACACCCATGGTGATTAAATTTCATACATCATAATTTTATGCAAATTTTAACGTGTGTGTGTGTGTGTGTGTATACATACATATGTATATATTATTATTATTTGCGTATAGACCCTATTGGATCACGCAAAGCACTCCGACTCATGTCTTGTTCCTTCTAATCCTCCACACCTCCCTCATCCTGTCCTCATGGATCCTCTTCCGCTCCTCCGTCCATTTTACCCTTGCTCTCTTTGGGATTTCATTCTCTGGGACCTTCCAACCGAGCATCTTTCTACTGTATACGTGCCTGTCTTCAACGTCTGTTAAGTCTATTTCTGCATCATGTAGGTCTATTCTGACTTGTGCGATCCACGACGTTGTTGATTTGACTCCTTGTATATATTTAAGGATTCTGTTGGCAAGTCTCGTTGTTGGGAGTCTACTGATGTGTCCATAGAACCGAAGCCTCCTTCTGATATCTGCTGCCAGGTTCGATATCTTCTCTGTGGTCTTCCGGGACCTGTATCCGTCTTCTGTTAATCTCGGGCCAAGGATCTTCCTTAAGATTTTGCGTTCTTCCTTCAAAATACCCTCCATGGTAGCTTTTGTGTGGAGTGCTAGCATCTCGCTTGCATATAATACCTCTGGTGTATGTGTGTATATATATATATATACATATATATTGTTATATTGACCTAGTTGGCATTCCAATGTTGGATTTAATGCTATTATTGCTTTGAACTGACTGAACTACACACTACTTCGCAGAGTCAAGTGCAGACATTTTTTTTATTTTATGTTACTCAATGAAGTTAATTTTTGAACATTCATTCCTTCATCTCAGCAAGACAGGAACATGCTTAGTTAAATTATTATATACTTTTCTTTTAATTTTGTGTTTTAGAGGAATGCAAGTACAAAGGATTCCTAATAAAACAGACGACAAAACTGTTGGAGGTTTATTAGAAATTGCCTTATCGAGGTGCAAGCCAACAAATATACCAATAATATACCACTCAAGCAGGTGAAAAAGATCTCATAATTGAAAGTAATGCACTTTTAGTTTTCCAAAATTAATGTTATTATAATAACTTCCATCTTTTAAAATTCAGACAATTGTTATTCCAAAGCAACTTTAAAATGTTCAAAACATTTTGAACTATCATTAGATCCTTTATAAATTTATTAATTTAACATTTTTTTTCTAATGATGTAAAAATGAAAGGTAATGAAAAGTATGCAAGGTAAAAATCCAGTGTAGCCTTTCTGCCTTTTTCGATATTTTTTTTACTGAAACTCTTCAGTACATGCCCAAAAGCAATAATCCAAAATATAAAAGCACGGAAACCACGAGAAGTACAATAAACATCGAAAATAAAAGTGATCAACATAACCTCAAAATTGCTACTGCACGAAAGTTGCTAACATGTAGATTGGTAAAACGATAAACAGACATCTAAAACGGGTTTTGCAAGATAAAAACACCGAAAGTACGATAAGTACAATAAAAATTGAAAATAAAAATAACCAACATAACTTTAAAATTGCAACTGCGCTAAAGTCGCTAACGTGTTGTAGATCGGTAAAACGATAAAAATGTCTAAAACGGATTTTACATGATGAAAAACTTTTTTTTTTTTTTAAAAAAAACCGCATAACTTAACTGACACAGTTGTTAGGCCTAACACGGTGATGCGTGAATATAAGTAACTTTTGGAAGGCTTACAATTGCCTTTCTGACAACAGCTTTGTCCATCTCATGGTCAACCACATAGGTAATTTTGTTGATTATGAGCCAGGTGCACACACGAATACGATTGAAAGATGAATACCTAATCTGTATCAGTTAGGTTATTGAGTATTCTTTTTCTTTAAAAAAAAAAGGTTTTCTTCAAGCATCACCATGTTAGGCCTAACAACCATGTTAGTTAAATTATATAGTATTCTTTTTTAAAGAAATAAAAGGTTTTCTTCACGCATCACCGTGTCAGATATTATATATTCAATTTCCGCACTTTTATATTTTGGATTATTGTTTTTGGGCATATAATGAAGCGTTTTAATAAATAAAATATCGAAAAATACAGAACAGGCTACACTGAATAAATATCTTACTAGTAATTATAACTTTTTCATAATAAAATAAGCCTAATTTGTAATCTACATCAATCAGGCTGTTGATATTATGTATATACCTAATAACCTCCTGATAGTTAATACCTATTAAGAGTAAATTATAACCAGATATAAACAAAACATTGTACTCCACCTCCCAGCACAATTATATTAGAGTAAGAATAAATATTTAAATAAGAACAGAATGAACAAATGTAATTTAATAGTACAAATATTTTTAGTTATATATTACGTGTAGGCTATCGAGTTGAAATAAAGTGGGCATAGATATTGTTAAGAACATCTGATTGACAACAAGCCTATATGTGAAATGTAATATAATCTAAAGAACAAATCTGTGAAAAGAATGCCAGATGCATCCAATAGAAATGTAGAACATAGAAAAAAATTAACGAATGGAAAAAATTTAATTAACAATTAAGTATTAAACAACATTTTTTAGTAATGTTGGAACCATCAGAGATACTAGATACATTTTGAGAAGCATTAAGTGAATGAAATTGAATTCCAACAATCAACGGGAAATAATTTAATAAATAAGTGTATAAGCAGGAAGACTAATGTTAATATAATCAATTTATCAAGAAGAATATATACAACCATATTAATAAATTTAAAATCGAAGACTTTGTTTTACAGAAATTTTAGAGTATTTCGAAAAATGTTTATATTTTTATTTTAATGACAAAAGTATGTTACAAAATTTACCATTATACATTATTATTATTATATGCGTATATACCCTGTTGGATCACGCAAAGCACTCTGACTCATATCTTGTTCCTTCTAATCCTCTACACCTCCCTCATCCTGTCCCCATGGATCCTCTTCCGCTTCTCCGTCCATTTTACCCTTGCTCTCTTTGGGATTTCATTCTCTGGGACCTCAACCGAGCATCTTTCTCCTGTATGCATGCCTGTCTTCAACGTCTGTTTCTGCGTCATTACCATTTTATTTTTATATATATATATATATATATATATATATGTGTGTGTGTGTGTGTGTGTGTGTGTGTGTGTCTGTGTAATAAAATAAGTAATTAAAACTACTCTGCCTACATGATCGCTCTTAATTGAATTTCAATTTGTAATAAAGAATAATTGTGTTAAACTACTCTTTTTTATTAATTTTCTTTTTATTTCACAGTCATCAGTCCCTCTGTCTTTAAATCAGCAACGCAAACACCCTCCAAGTGCAATATTGTTTGTTTTGCTATACAACTCACAATAATCTGAAAACCTGGAAAATACAAACAACTTTTCCAAACAAGAGAAACATTATGCCTCTAATCCACCTTGTGAGTGGATTAACCTTAAAGTTGTGGAAAGTGATTAATTTTTTCTTTCCAGGACTGACCAAGGTGTTCACGCATTAAGGACTTCTGCCCATGTAGACCTTGCAACCAATGACAAGAACCGAGAATTACATCCATTATTTATTCAGTCAACTATTAACTCTTATTTTAGACACAACAACCATGATATCAGGTAGGTTACACAATTTATATTTCATGTTGATGAAAAAGAAAAGTCATTTTAGTATAGCCAACTAAATTTAGTTTGTCCAATTATAGTCCAGTCAATGACAGTATTTTGCTCCGAAATCCTTAGGACTAAATGGGTTGGTATGAAAATTTGACAGAAGATGAACGAAGGTGTAAGAAACAAAAGTTATAATATTGCTATTATACACTTCAACCCCTGGGGTGGTGGTTAGAATTATAATATGCAAAATAACTACAGATATCGATAGAGGAACAAATTCTAAGCAAGAAATGTTCTGTGAGCTTTTTTTGAGAAGTAAAAACTTTTCGAGCCGTTAGCAATAAAAAATGCTCGTTTTTTTGTCGAAAATATGCTTGATTTTAAGTGATTTTTGATGAATAACTCGAAAACCGTGTGTTTTTATCGGAAAAGGTAATAAAATAAAATGGAGCTTGTTAAAAAAATGAAGAGGTTGTTTTTTTTAAATCTTTATATGTGCATTAGAAATTTAGTTAAGGCTAGTTAAAGAAAACGTTTTTTTAAAAAAAAGTGGAATTGTTTAACCTCAAATAATGGGAAAACAAAGTATTTTTTGTGAAAAACTCAATGAAACTTTTTTAAAGAACTTAAAAAATCCTTTAAAATAAGCGGTTGTAAAAGGTTTTTGCATGAATATTTACAGAGTTGTGGTCAAAATAATGTTGACTGTTTACTTCATCTGCAAAAAAATCAGCATTAAGACCTGTATCATTTCAACCAGGATTAAAAATAAATGTAATCCATGAACAAACTTATCAGTTTGAGTCTTAATAATATGTTCCTAATGTTTCATGGGTTTAGGATTTGTAGTTTTGAAAAAACACTTGATTTTAATAAAAAAAAATGTAAGTTTTCTATAAAATTTTCTTATTTTCAAAAATAACTGGCAAACTAAAGAAGATACATAAAAAGTGTCAGAGTGTAAAAATATAGCTTCTTTTTTGACAATTTTTTTACTTTTTTATTTATCTCTGTAGGGTGGGAATTAACTGAGATATGGCTGTTTAAAGCTCATATTTTAGTTCGAAGATGACCTTGACTTTAAAATTTTCAAAAACTAAAGGTCTAAATGGGTTCAACTTTTTTTATTACATAGCCCTAACAAATACCTATTAAATAGTTTTGGGATCTTTTTAATATCTCAAAAATTAAGGAAGTTATTGGCCAAAAACTAAATGCGCTGATTTACTGAATTTTTAGAAGCACTCACATTTTTTCGATCATTTTGGAGCATTTCGAATATATTAGAATTCATGTTGGGCTAAAATTTAACACACACACACATATATATATATATATATATATATATATATGTATGTATGAATTAAATTATAAATTCAATTTAATTCAACTCGGATGTTCAAATTCGAAGTATTCTCAATGATGATCTGGTTCCTTTCCATGCTATGACACGTCATACCTATGTTTTGGCTATATATATATATATATATATATATATACACACACACACACACACACACACACATGTCCATAGGTATGATGTCATAGAATGGAAAGGAACCGGAGCATCATCGAGAATACTTCGAATTTGAATTGAATTAAATTGAATTTATAATTTATTAAATACACATGTAAAAAATTCTAAACACATCAAACTTTATACAGTCGACCTCTTAATATAACGTCATTGAAGGGATGAAACATATATATGTTTCATGCATGTGCGCATGTGCGCTTGTGCGCATGTGCGCTTGTGCGCATGTGCGCTTGTGCGCATGTGCGCATGTAAATATGTAAATCACGCATTTAGTAAATATGCGTGTTGTAAACAAGATAGCGTAACCAAATTTACAGTAAATGAGTTTGTAAACTGCGGCAAAACTGTATGTAGTGAAAGAAAAGCACATTTTATACTGTACACATAATTAATGGCTATTTTATTACAATTTATTATACATATTATATAATTTAAAATATATTTTAGTTAAAACTAATAGAAAATAAGTACTATACTGTCTAGTATGTATACATGCAATGCAGTGCGTACTCTGTTGTGAGGATTCGTGAGATTGAAGTTTTCCTCCTACTAAGGCATACAGAGTGTGTGTGTGTGTGTGTATGTGTGCATGCGTGTGGGTGTGTGTGTATATGTGAGAGAGAGAGAGAACACTTTTGCGGGAACGACACAATTTACATTGTTTAGCCTGCAACAAAATTCTAAGAAAGGGACCATTTCTATTCTCAACCTTTATTCTAAAAGAAGTAGAACACAAATTGTATCTCAAGTGAGAGTGACTATAGGTCAGCAGCTTAGAAAACTGTTAAGAGCACTAGTGAGACAGAGAGAAAAAATGTGTAAGTGAGAGGTCATGTCCCAACTTTGTCACCATTACTCCTCCTTTTTCCTTCACTATCGGCGAGTAGTAACAGTTTGTAGACTCAGATTGGCAGTCTGTGAGTCCCTGAACTGTTGGAGGGAACTGGAAGGGAATTTTCCTACATGCATGAGAAATTCTCACGCAGGCCATTTACAAAGTGGCTGGACTATAACAGCAGCATGACAGCGTTGTATCCAAGTTCACAAAGCATTGTAACTTAGCCTAAAATACACGGGTGGGGGTGAGACAGAAAGTATTGTGGGTCCAAGACCACCGAGCTGGTGTCTCAAACCCAAAGCTACTAAGATCTAATGAGAGCAATTCCGGGTCTGGGTGACAAAGAAACCTTGGACTGGTAACTGCGCTGGCGGAATGTAGCTCTCCCCAAAAAGTACTGCCAGCTGGAGTTTCTGGGGGGGGGATGGGGTGTTAAGGTGGTAATTGTACCAACTAACTTCTCTGGGGCAGTTCTGTTATTAGAACAGGTGATCCAGGAGATTATTCTGGGCGAGATTTTCTCCCTTGAGGATGAGGGCTCAGCTTCCAAATTCCTTAGCTCTCATCATGAGGGCAGGGCTTATTGGATAACCTGCACAGATGATCGAGTCAAACAGTGGCTTGAGAATAAGGTTGATGCTATATCCATGGCAGAGGGCCTAGCGCTGAAGGTGGAATTAGCCAGGCTGCTGTCCCAGATGGCGAAGGTGATGGTCAGAATACCAAAACCCGTGGACAAACTTCCACCAGTTCAACTGCTGAGGATGATTAAAAGTCCAAAACACTGGGCTGAAGACTCAGCAATGGAGGGTCGTCGATTAAAAGGTGACAGTCAGTGAAGACTGTGGTACTGATGATTGATGAGGAACCGCATGGAGGTGGGCTACAGGATATGTCTGGGCCTCTATAGAGTTGTTTTCAGAGTGATCTCTGCTCCCAAAAAGGATGAGAGTTGTTCAAGCCAACCTCCATCACTGTAAGGAGGCAACTGCTGTCTTATGGAGGCTGCTTTAGCAGAGTGAAGCCGACTTTGCCTTGGTTCAAGAACCATGGGTGATGGGAGGCAGAATAGCAGGACCGACCATTGACGGAGGTAAGTTGATTTATGATAGATCTGACGCTACGCCTAGGACTTTCATAGTTGTTAGGAATAATATCGAGATACTTTTGTCGTCCTCCTATGTTCCAAGAATTGTACTGCAATTAGTACAGAGCTACGTGTGGAATCTGGGAGTAGAAGGGTTGTTATGACCTCTGCTTACTTCCCACACAAGAAAATGGACAGCTTCCCGCCTATCAGTTTTAGAAGAGTGGTGGAGCACTGTGGTGATGGAGCAGTTGAGCTTCTTGTTGGGACAGATGTCAACGCACATCATATGGTGTGGGGGAGCAGTAACACCAACATTAGAGGTGAGCTTTTACTTTCCTTTATTGTAGCTTATAACCTTTATATTCTTAATAAAGGTAATACACCTACCTTCATAACGAAGGCTAGAAGTGAGGTTTTAGATCTTACTCTGGGACCAAGGGCGTGCACGCTGCATTGGGAATGTGGTGTGTGTCTAAAGAGCTGTCTATGTCGGATCATAGGCATATCGTCATGGATCTTGGGGTGATAAACAGATCAGTAAACACTTATCGAAATTGTAGGAATACTAGATGGGGCCTATGAAGAAAAGCTTAGGGTTGACCTTAGGAATCTTAGGAGGCCGTAAAGTAATTCGCATGAATTAGAGTATGCAGCTGGAAGACTAGTGGAGATAGTTGTGGACTCCTTTCATGAAAATTACCCCTTATGAAGAAGGCTGCTGGGGGGTTAATGCTAAATAGTGGACCCAGGCACTTTATGAACAAAGGGGACAAGTTAGAAGTTCAATGCGGCCAAACTCTTAAGGTAAGTGGAAGCCTATAGGCGGACCCTGACCGAGTATAATAAGGCTTTAAAAAGGGCAAGATGGGACTCATGGAGGAAGTTCTGTGGGGAGGTCAGTCATATGTCGGATCATAGGCATATTGTCATGGATCTCGGGGTGATAAACAGATCAGTAAATACTTACCGAAATCCTAGGAATACTAAATGGGGGGGGAGCCTACTTAGGGCTGACCTTAGGGATCTTAGGAGGCTGATAAGTAATTCACATGAATTAGAGTACGCAGCTGGAAGACTGGCGGAGATAGTTATGGACTTCTTTCATGAGAATTGACCCCTTACTAAGAAGGCTGCAGGAGGGTTAATGTTAAATGGTGGACCCAGGCACTTTCTGAGCAAAAAGGGCAGGTTAGAAGACTGTTCAATGCGGCTAAGCACTATGGTAAGTGGGAGGCCTATAGGCGGGCCCTGTCCGAGTATAATAAACCTTTAAAAAGGGGCGACACGGGACTCGTGGAGGAAGTTCTGTGGGGAGGTCAGTCGTACTTCCCAGGAGGCATGACTTCACAAGGTCCTAGCGTTGGCCCCTTTGAACCCTATGGGGACCATTGTTGGTCCTAATGGGGAGTATACAACAACTGGAAAGGACACTTTGGAAGTCTTACTCTGGGGACACTTTCCTGACTTTGTGGGTCAGGGATGTAGGAAGGGAGCAAGTGTCTTGACGTTCCCTATAGGAAGCCTAGTAGGGGAGATTGGAAAATTGCAAACCAAGTTGTGGACTTGGATAAGGTGAGATGGGCCATAAATATGTTTCACCCATTCAAGTCACCTGGTCCTGATTGTATTTTTTCCGTTACTTTTGCAACATGGAGGAGAGCCTATTGCTCTTATTCTGTGCAGATTGTACCGGGCCAGCATAGCCACTTGGTATGTATCTCTTGGGTGGAAAGCGGCCCATGTAGTCTTATCTTTGGGAGAAAGCGGCCCATGTAAGCCAGAACGAGCATCTTATCTGACCCTGAGGCTTTTAGGCTGATCAGTCTGACTTCGTTCTTTCTGAAGACATTAGAGAAATTGGTAGATTGGTATGTTAGAAGGGTCATGATTCCTCTACATGTCAGTCAGTATGCCTACCAATCAGGGAAAGGTTGTCAGAGTGCACTTCACAATTTGGTTCACAGAGTGGAAGGTACTCTAGAGACCAAAGGATATGCCTTCGGTGTCTTTCTAGATATTGAGGGAGTTTTTGACTTGCTTCAGTGCTTCATGCCCTGTTCTGTTGCGGAGTTAATAACACCGTATGCGGCTGGGTGGGGGGGATATGTTGCATGGGAGCATACTTCTAGCTAAGGCACTAGGAGAAGAGGTGGAGGTGGAGGTTGTCAGGGGCTGTCTGCAAGGGGGAGTTTTGACCCCTCTCTTATAGAACCTGGTGGTGGACCCACTCCTGAATCTTCTCTTATCAGAGGGATGCTATATTCAAGGATATGCCGACAATTTAGTGATACTAATCCGAGGGAGACATGGAACTATAGTCGTGGATCTCATGAGGTGGATCCCTATCACCCTATCACTGGTGGAGACCTAGTGTTGCCAGGAGAACCCAGGGTTTAACCTCAGAAAAACTATTCTGGTACCATTTACCAGGAAGAGGATTACCCCATATCTAGGAGGACTTAAGCTCTTTGGGGAGACAATTTCAGTTGCTAACGAGGTGAAGTATCTAGGCTTGGTGTTGGACACTAAGTTGGAATGCTAATCTGGGGCGCATCATGTGGAAAGCCAATAAGTTTTTAATGGCAGTGAGAAGAATGGTTGATAAGACATGGGGATTGAGACTAGGAATGATGAAGAGTATCTATACTGGAATCATTAGACCTATGGTGTGCTGTGGAGTTGTGGTGTGGTGGACTAAGGTTGAGCAGAGGGGAGCCAGAGAGTCTCTGACCAAGTTGCAGAGGTTGGCTTGCCTGTATATCACTGGCTGTATGGACACTGCACCAACGGCGGCCATGGAGATCATTCTTGGATTTCCCCCTGTTGACCTTTTTGTCATGCGAGAGGCACATTAAGCAGCTTATAGGCTGCAGAGTTGTGGTGGCTGGTTTCCCTCTATTTATAGGCATGCTAGAATCACAAACAAGATCTTTGACCCAATCTTGTTGATGGGGATGGATCAGATGGTTAAACAGCACATAATATCTAGACCCTTTGATGTTAATTTGACCTTTTGGGGGAGAGATCGTATGTTGGAAAAACCTGTAGACATAGTGTGGTATACAGATGGCTCTAAGACAAAGACAGGCACTGGTGCTGGGGTGTATGGCCTGAGACCAGGGTTAAGGAAAGTTATTACCCTGGGACAGCATACAACAGTACGTCAGGCTGAAGTGATGGCCATTAATGACTGTGTTCGGGAGAGCTTGAATCATGGCTTCAAGAAGGAATGTATTCATATTCATACTGATAGTCAGACAGCAATAAAAGCACTTGCGAGTCCTACAATACAGTCCAAGCTGGTCTAGGAGTGTTGGAAGAACCTCGACGCTCTCTCCCTGGGTAACCAGGTAACTCTTCACTAGGTTCTGGGGCATAGGGGAGTTGAGGGTAATGAGGAGGCAGACCGACTGGTTGGACTTGGATCTGCATCTGAGTTTATTGGACCTGAACCAGCTTTAGGGGTCTCTCATTCATTGACCAGGGCTGTTATTAACAGGTGGATTATCAATCAACACCAGGTAAGATGGGATAACCTTCAAGGGCTCTCCCATAGTAAGCACCTCTTAAGTAAAGTTCCTTTTGGAGGACTCAAATGGGCAACAAATGTCCTTGGCAGAGCAAAACTCAGGATCATGAGGCTCATTACAGGGCACTGTGGTCTGAGGGTGCATATGGACAGGATAGGAATGTACCGTGGAGATGTACCATGGAATGTACCACGTTCGTACATGTGTAGATTGTGCAGGAAGGAGGAGGAAACTGCAGGACACATAATTTATGATTGTGAGGCTCTTGCTAGTAAGAGGCTAGGGGTTTTTGGTTTTTTGTAAAAAGCATTGAGCTCGTGTCACGTTAAATCTTTTATGGTGAGTCATGTCAATTCAATACAGCTGCGAACTGCGGCATACCGAGAATCCGAGAGTGCAGTAATCTTGTAATATTTGTATCAGTGTATATGTGAACTATAAAAGTATAAACAGCAGACAATTCATATTAAATATTACATAAAAGAATTAAACTTTCAAATATTTAAATCAAAAGTTTTCACATTCCTTTTAAAGGGTGATATTAAGGGATAGGTTGAAAATAAAAACAAAACAAACATTATTTTTAAAATGTAATTATTTGGCTTAAGCATTTTTAATTTATTGTAAGTAAACCTGTAAATGATTTGATGTAGTTGATACCTAATTTTTTGCTGATAAGGGGTGGTTTTTAAGGGTACAAGTAGTGAAATGCATTACAAATAGTTTTTAAAGTCTTAGTTAAAATGTAATTACTTGAATGAAATTTTATCACAGTGATAAAAGTCACTCTTAATCTCATTTTCACCATTTTTTGTTAAAAGGGGTAGTTTTTATGGATTGTAACTTTGTTTATAATATTACAATATACATGCATTTTGATAAAAGTCATGCAAAAGTATCTCTTACAAATATTTAATCAAAATTAAACTATTATAAAAGCTCACATTTACAAATTTTTAATTTTTTTCATAAGGGTTGGATTTCACCCCCCAAAAATAAAAATCGTACAACCCAAATATATAACTTTTATTCTGGACGGTAAGATGAGCTTGTATGCAAATTTTTATGTAGATTGGTTTAGTCCTAAGGATTTTGGAGGACCTCATTTTGACCGTCGTTTACTGGACTATTAGTTTTGTTACAGATTTAGGTCAGTAAGCTATATAAAATGTAAAGATATCTGATTTTAAGTGTTATCTTATTTTTTTTCTATTTGAAATAAAACAAAGGAAATGTTTTTGGACATCATTATTGATGTGATTGAAAAAAAAACCCAAAAAAACATTAACAGTGTGATAGTGTGTTTTAATATTTTATTACTTAACTTTGCAGAGTTCAAGAAGTGCGTATAGTGCCAAACAATTTCAGTGCTCGATTTAGGGCCAAATCAAGGCATTATATGTATCGTTTTGCTGTGAGAAAGCGCATTTTAAATGGTCCAGACAAAGTTTATGGACACAAGTTACTTCCGATACCTATATTGGAAATTAATAGGTGCTATTTTATTGCGTAAGTGTTATGGTTAATTTCATTACATCAAGTGCACAAAGTTATGAAAATAAGAATGTATGTTAAGATTGATTTAAGATAACTGTTTGATATATCTGTTACAATTCATAATTGTTAGATAACCAACCAACTCCAGTTATTTAAAAAAGATCAACACATAGTATAAAACAGTATGTAAACAAGTAGCTTACAAAACTAAACATTACATTATATGGACTAAGCTTAATCAATAGTCAGCATTATTTTAATGTAACAGTAAAACCCATTAAATGTGCTGAAATGATATATTTAGATGTTTCAGCAAATAAATGTACTACAATTTGTATACTTAAGATTTTTGGCAACAATTTTATAAATGTAAATAATCCTGATAAAAAGGCGTAAAACCAGTAACATGTATATATAATAAGATTAAATAACAAAACGTACAGGTCAGCTGCTTTGTTTTCCTAGCTAAATTCTGATTCATTTGAACGTTTAGCCAATCATGAGATTAGGCACCCAACCTAAATGAAAAAAATTCATGTACCTCCTCCAAGTTGCATAAACAATTTACTAAAATAATTGACAAATCAATTGTAACAAAATTTGCAGGCATATTTTAGATGTATAGCTTTTGAAAATGTGTAGAATATTTACTGTAGATACTGGTGAAAAAAGTTATGAAACAATCGTCTAAAGTTAATACATTTATCAACAATATCAGGTTCCTTAAAGTTTCATTAACAAAGCAATGAAAATCTGCTTCCAGAAATTCAAAGTTTGATGTTAAAGCCATTCATAATGCATGTAAGCTATTTATTGGAACTAAAAACTTCATTGCTTTAATGGGAAAACCCATAAAAATGATGAGACAAGATAAACGTAACCCTGTGAGAACAGTGGACAAACTAGAATTAAAGCTAGGACATCCTATAATTAAAGATACTTACACTGACCTCTATGATTTTTGGGAAGTTTATTGCAACGGACGGTCATTCTTATACAACCAGGTAAAAAATTAGGTTATTTTTAAAAAAAAAACATTTATAAGAAAGTAAATTTGCATGTGTTACTCCATTGTGTATTTAAACCCTTTATTAAGTAGTGTAATCATGAAGAGACTCTAGCCACAGAAATTTTTTTTCAAAAGTTTCAAACTTTGATATTGGCCTCGGGAGTTATGTTTATTATATGTAAATAACATGAGAAGTTAGCTGTAAATAGTTACTATATGGTATCTGTAATACAAAAACTATTTAAAACATTTATACTCAAGGGAAGACCTAAATGCATTCCTATAAGAAGTTTTTTTTAGAATTTTTTTCACCTATAAGATACAAATTACGTCAAAACTTAGACAATAAACTGATACAACAAAATAAAAATTATAATTACAAAACAAAAGTAAAATTATAAATTGTGCATACAAAGTAAGTTGTGTATACTATTAAACCAATTAAATAAAGAAATAATAAAATTAAAATTTAAAAAAACTTCCAAAGAAATAACAGTTTTAAAAAATTTTATAAATAAAAATAAAATCACTCTTAGGTCATAGCAGATATGTGAGTAGTGGAAAAAACAAAAAAAATAGGTAATCTACTATGTTTAATAAAAATAGAAACAAAACGGAATACTGCACTTAAATTTAAAGAAAAACAAAATATAAAAATTAACACAATTTTGCTTCACACAATGAAAAATAATTAATTCTGTCTTTGAAGTAAAATTATTAATAAAAAATATGTATACTTACACAAACACACCAAAACAACTCATTCACGAAAAAAAAACATTTTATGCTAAAGGAGGCCATAGGTGTAACAATTTGTATGACAGACATGTATGTATGACCAAACTATACGACTTGTGCTAAAACTTGTTTGAATCGACAATTTTATGCCAACAAAAATGAGTGTGTAGGGACATTACATGTTGTAGAAATGCAACGATATCTCTGTCAACATGTAATGTCTCCATACATTTAAACAAAATTGTAACAACTTGCTCACTTACGTATACCTCTGTTTACGTATACAAATCCTAGTGTTTAGTGTTGTTGTTACTTCTGTCCACACAAAACTGAGAGCACTGAATGTTGGTCCATACAAATCACAGCCCTAAATACAAATAGTATATAGAATAGTGTTGTGTCAACAGTTAGTGCTGCCATAGTAACAATACATAATTTTAATCAGAAAAAATAAACATAGCAAGTGGTGTTTAATATATATATATATTAAAGTTTTGTAGTCTAAGATTTATTAAAAAATTATTAGCTCTTAAATCTATCTATATAAAAATTATGTTAAAAATTAAAGAAAAGAGTTCAATGCATACTGGCACCTAAAACATTTCTGATAATAATTGAACAAAATTAAATGTAGATGTTCCAAAAAGTAAGTTCTACTTTAGTCAAATTTAAGTCTTCGAATATACTTTTCTGTTTAGGTTCGACGCACCGTAGCAGTCTTAATTGCAGTTGGTCAAGGAACTTTGACTTTAAGCGATGTGCAAAAATTGTTTGATAAACCAACAATTAATAGTTGGAATTATAAAGCAAAGCTTGTCCCACCATATGGATTGTATCTCAAAGATGTAATATATGATGAAAAAGATCTCATTGCAAACAATAGTGAACAACTGGTAGAAACTAGCACTTGTAAATCTGTTGATTTACAAAACATTACAGAAAGTGTTCATTCAGAAATTAAAGAAAGGCCATCAGTGCCATCATAGAGAGAAATATCATAGATATTAACATAATCTACTGGAGCAACAATGAGCTTTTTAAATAATTTGAAACAAGGTAGAAATAAGCTACGGCCAACGTCAACAATTATTAAAACAGCAGGTGGAGATATTTTAACAGAATCAAGAACAGAAAATGGGGATTTAGTAACACATAAAATTGGTTCCAGTTTAGGATTTGTTGCTGATTTAAAACCCGATTTAAAAGTTGCTGCAGTTCTTCCAGGACTTTTTATGGGTTCACAGGATGTCACACAAGATTTAAATCTGTTACAGACAAATAAAATTACAGACATTTTAAGTATTGGAATAGAAGTTGTCAAATTTGAAGGATTTAATTATCATTTCTTCAGTGTTCTAGATTTACCAGAGTTTAATTTGTTGCATATTTTTAATGATTGTTTTCAATTAATCGACAACGTTATTAATACAGGAGGTGCTGTATATGTACACTGCAATGCAGGTGTATCTCGTTCTGCATCAGTTGTTATTGCATACTTGATGAGAACAAACAAACAAACTTATAATGATGCTTACAAATATTTAAAAACAATTAGGCCATGTATTGAACCAAATGCTGGGTTTTGTGATCAGTTAAAGCTTTATGAATCGAGTTTAAAATGACATTTTTATAACAACTCCTTTTAGGCCATATAGCAGATAAATAAAGTGACAAATGAGTAATATAGTGTGTTAAATTCTGTAGAAAATAAATGTTTTATAAGATTTAAATAAAAATCTTAATTATAAAAATTGTATTGATAAATTTGTTTACGATAAGTAATTTTCAAATATGCAAGGAATTTAGATAATAAAACAACTTGAAATTATCAGAGTAATAGTTGTTTCGTATAATAAATTTATTATTTGTAAACATGGTAAGAATTAAAAACTTACACTTTATTAATTTATAGAAGCATTTGAATAATATGAAGTACACTACTTGTATACAAGTACAAAAAAGTTATTTAACGTTGCTCTGTAACAGACATGTTTTCAACAATAAATTGTTTGCATAAATTGATGTCAATGTAAAACTAGTTGTTGAAATAAATATGGATGTTGAAAAAGAGGATTAAAGTGTTCCAAAACATGTTCAGAATGCCAAGGTTCCTGTCCTAACAAAGAACCAGTTTATAATACAAGTGATAACTTCAGGAATTGTCATTGTAAAAATATTGTATTTCTGAATAAATATAATTAAATATAGAAATTAATATATATGTCTGCCTTGTTCCCACGACATGTAGCTTGGCAAATCTAGTCTTGTAGTTTGTCATGTCATGCATCGTGGTAACGTAAAGACTGGTTACGGTACTGCTCAAGGTAACTCGAGCTTTCCCATGAAATATCGGTAAATGCTCAGGCATCAAAGGCTTATAGATCAAAAATGTGATTTGCCTACCCACATGTTGTGGAAATGACACATTGTTCAGAATTCCACTGACCAGAAATATGAACCTCGAGGTTTGACAAGCCTTACACAGTAGGAACAAAGTGTAAAGATTATTTCCAAGTTTTGCCAATTTTTCTTAATATTTTTAGACCACTTTAAATTTTGCACATAGATTCTAGCCTAGATACTAACTATGCCTAATTCCTCTTCATTAATTATCTGACCTTCAAAAACAACAAAATATTAATCTGAAACTTAATTCATATATTTAAAGTCAACAACATCAGAATAAAGGAATGATGTTTTAAAATACAAAATTAAATAATTATTATTGTTTCATTTAAAAAAGAATATTAATATTTTATCAAAGTTACATTTATTAGTTTATTTCTATTATCTACATTGTCTGGATTATGAATTGTTTGTACTGTATGTAGACTTACATAACATATTATATAACATGTATTACATAATATTGTATGTTATATGATGTAATGCAAGTGAAATTAGATCATCACAGTTTTATTATAAACATTTATTCATAATTATAAAATTGTAAACACACTTTACTACCTTTGTATAAAAAATAAATAAGACTTCAAAATGTTTCTATAGTACACCTAATAAATAGGTTTTTCAATTTTTATTTTAGAAAAACTTTTTGCATACCATACATTCATTTTGTTGTTGTAGAAAATATAACTATGCAAACAAAGGTGATTTAATTTAATTAACACTAGATTTTCTGACTATTACTAGCTTTCTGATTTTAACAAGTATCTAGGTGTGCCATGCAGTAAGCATGAGAAATTCACAGGTATTTCGGCTGTATGGTGGGGAGAAGGAAAGGTAGTGATAACCAAAGCGCTTGCCAATAATTTTGTGCTATTTTTAAAAATAAAACAAAATTTTCACCTCTCAACTGCACAAACAATATACAAATGTACGTTTCACCCAAAAACTATTTTTTTTATCTGAAAAAAGTTTTTAGTGCCTCTGTGTTGCCAAAAGTCTAAATTAATGACAGTTACAGTATCTACACTCTCATCTGATTCCTGATATTGTGGTAACAATACATTTTTATGTAATAACTCTGCACCAGTGTCCTAACAGATCATGATACTACTCTGCACACTAGTGTTGTCATATTTGTAGGAAAGCATGAATCCATTCAAATCTCTAATGCAGCTTCAGCACTTGTTGAACCTTAAGCTGTTTGGCAACTTGTCATCTGGCTGCTGGCCAACTGCCACAAAATCTAGGCATTTTTCTAGAAAAGATTCTCAATTTATATCTATTGAGGTATCCAGGTTCCTTTCAGAAGGAATATCACACTCTTCACCTTGGAGAGCACATGTTATGGTGGCAAAGAATGAAAATCACAAACCAAAGTTAGTGATTGACTTTTCACAGACAATAAACAAGCTCATTTTTCTTGATGCCTATCCTCTACCTGGTATAGAATCTGTCATAAAAAAGTAACTATTTATAAAATGTACAGTTTAATGGATTTGAAAAATGCTTGCTGTCATCTGAGTATAATCTTAGTACCTATTTATATTACAAGAAAGAAGACAACTGCTTTTGAAGCCTGTGAAAAACTGTATACATTTACAAGAATTCCGATCAGAGTTACAAATAGAATGGCTTATTTTCAGTGTGTTACATAAAATTATTAAGGCATGTTTAAAGGCAGTTTTTGCATATTTAGATGATATTACTGTATATGGTAAGAATATTGTAGATCATGATAGGAACTTATAGCATGAAATTGCTAACACATCAATAATAATAATATCTAGTTAACTTTGGATGTTGAAACCAATACATTAAACATGCTTTAGCCACAGTTGTCAGGATAACAGATGTGTTGCATTTTTTCTTAAACATTTTGAAAATCTCAACGATTCTATTTTGCTATTAAAGAGGAAGCTGCTGTTATCATGGAGGATACTAACTAGTAAATAGAAAGTGTTATTAATAGGCTAACTTTCAAGTTAATCATGGATCAGCACTCATTGAACAATGTTTTGTTATTTTAATAAAACACTTTCAGGGAAAGTAAAAAGTGACAAAGTAACAGTAATGCGCATTGAGCTTTCTCTTTACAATTGTGAAATAACCTATAGACTAGGCAAAGAGAACATAAAAGCTCATAAGCTTTCCTGGATTTGTGAAGCTCTTCACACTGCTGATAAACAGTTCACTAGAGCTCTGTCATCCAGGAGTATTCAGAATTAACCACTGGGTAAGGTTGAAAAATCTACCTTAATTTAGCAGATAAGAAATATGACAGCAGCTTTTCAATGAGTCCAGAAGTAAAACAGAACTTGTGTAACTTTCAAGGTCAAGTAATTTTAAAAGTCCCTTGAATGAAAAAAACAAGTACATTTTTATAATTAACTGTCAATGAATTAACAGTTTTCATGCTCAGAAATAAGCTCTGCTTCTGTGATTCATTATCAATAGAACTATTCTACCTGACGTTCTAATCTGGAGTTCCAGATTACATTAATTCTGATCAGAATTCATCATTCATGTTCCAAGTTTTTGACTTCAATAACTTCATTTTGTATTCAGTAGCTCCATTCTTTAGAGTCATAGGGGAAACAGTTAAGTTGAATGATATAATGGAGTAATTTGGAAATCTACTGTACATGCTGTCAAAAACAAAGTTAAACAATGGATAACTATTTTATCAGAAATCCATTCTGTAAGATTAATATTACACACATCAACAAACTATTCCACATGACAGATTCTTCAATTTTGTTCATTAATCAGAAAGTAGAACATCTCTTTTAGAGATGGGCAAAGACATTCCTTTTATGGAACAGATCCTTTCATTGTTCATGTTCCTTTTTGTTTTACAATGGGGAAATTATAAGACTTAAATCAAATGATTTAAGTCAAAACATTTAACTTATAATATGTTTAAAGCGTAAATAATAATGTTTAATAGTATACTTCAAGTTTAGGATCTAATTACACAAAAAGTGTGAAACTTTCAAAACAGAGCCATTAAATTAGAAGATTCAAAACAAAATAAAAAACAATAATATGTTAAAATTTTGTTATAGCAATCTAGTAATACACTAATGAGTTATTTGTTTCTAACCTAAACTAATACAAAAGACTATTCTACTAAGCTTAATCCATTGATGTGCTGTTGTAATCTTCTTTAGTGGTTAAGAGCTAGTTTTCTGGCTTCACTATCAATAGATGGAACCTCAAGATCTTTATGTATATTCTCATTTCTGATGTACCAAGGGGCATTAACTATACCACGAAGCACTTTATTTTGTAATCGCTGAATGATGTTTCTATTACTCTGGTACAACCCCACAGCTGAATACTGTAAGAACACAATGGCTTAAGGACCTGCTTATAGATCAGTACTTTGTTATACACTGATAGGAAGGAGCAACAGCCAATGCAACTTTCTGTATTTTAATTTTAACTCCTCTTGCTTTTTCTTTACATGGGGTTTTCACCTAAGTTTGGCGTCCAACGTCATGCCAAGATATTTAGCTGTGTTCTCATATGGAACCACTTAGTGATTAATAAAAATGAGTTTGTGCTCGATACGCTTATTAGTGAAATCAATATGCACAGATTTACCTTCATTAAGCTTGATTTGCCACTTATTAGTCCAGCTTTGTATGTGGTTTACAGCTGTTTGAAGTTTTCTGGTGGATTCAATATTATTATCACTAACATAAAATTGCTGTATCATCAGCAAAGGTAGCAACAGTTTTGTTCAAATGTTGGTAAATCACTGGTATATAAAAGATGGAGGGTTGGCCCCAATACACTGCCTTGAGGCACTCCTGCTTTAATTTCCTTCAACTCAGAATAGGCGTCTTCTTGCTTAATTTAATAATAAATGAGACAAAATTTAAATAATATTAGTAAAAGTTATTAATTGTATATATAAAACCTAATCTAACATTAGACCTTTAAAACAGACATTACCAATTACTATAAGTACCATGTAAAAGAAACTAAACAAAATGAGGAACAATGTGTGTGAGACTGAATTTACAATATTGAAAACTAAAAGCTGATGAGTTTTGGTTTGCATATAGGAATGATATTGGCGTACAGTAGACACAGTGAAATCAAAATTTTAAGAAAGACAAGGCACACAAGCATCTCAAACCAGTACTTTGTTATTTGTTTCGGTTTTAATATAAAAATGATAGTGGCAGCCTCAAAAGGTAAAAGAATCTAAACTATAAAGAGTGAATAATTATTTTAACAGTCTACTCTATAGGCGCTAATAAAAATAATTTTTGACATTAGACTAGTAGTTCAAAGCACAGCTTATTCTCAATTAATAGAACACTCCAGGATATAACCTTCTCTGCCCATTTAACTGGTAACCATTAATATTTTGGGAAAATGTTACTGGACCAACTTTATTGAAAGTTTTATGCCCTTTCTCCATGCAATGGTCAAAATTATTATTGCTATTTAGCCAGTATACAGTATTGTAAATAGACAGCAATACACTCTCACCCTTTAATCAGACGATACCATCTTGAAATGAAGTTGAATGAGAAGTCGTGTACATAAACCATTTAAGCTTTTTGCAAATTTTAACCTTCATACCAAATTTTTAAATTATCCATCAAAAAATTACATACCAAAACTATGTACATTCATCATCATTAAATCAAAGGTCGTCATCTTGAAGTGTAAGTGAATGAGAAAAAAATCTTACACATTTGTTGTTTGGGCTTTATACAAGGTACCTTTCGTACCAAATTTCAAAACTATCAATCAATGCGTTAGACTATATTCATGGTCATCATAGTAAATCAGGGACCACCATCTTGAAACGGAAGTGAAAAAAAAATCTTACAAATAGTCATTCAGGCTGTGTAAAAACCCTTTCAGCCCACATCTCATGTTTGTAAAAAATTTTTTGTTTTTGATTTTTTTACTTTGTTTTGGTTATATTAGCTTAGAAACACATAAAATTAAAAGTTTTGGTTTTTTTTTTAAATTTTGATACGTTTTTGTATTATTGGGAATTTAGGATGCGTAAATACCAAACTCTGAAAATCCAAGTGTAATGTAAACAAAAAATCAGTGGGATAAGTGAAAACAATACAAATTAAAATATAATTTACTGCATTAATGTTTAATTAAAAACATATAGAAATTACAGTTATATAAACTAAAAAAATATAAATTAATTAAACTGAAGTACAATATTTGTACATAAAGTTGAATAAATAAGTCACAAAATAATAAAAAATCTTAATATGTTGTTTTATTTTGAAATTAATACAAATTTGTATAGTCGTGTAATCTTAACAAAAAAGAACACTCTATTAAATACAAAAAAATTAATTATAAAGAGAAATAGCAGTTGCTATAAATACACTAATACTTATATTTACAATTCATTTTTTTATATGATAGTCCATAAAACAGTTCTTGGATTGTTTAAGATACAATACCTTTTCACACTTGGCACACATAATGTTTGAGTAAACTTTGATACACAGTTTGCATCATTGCCTGTTCTCAACAGGTATTGGTCAGTGACCGATTTGGTCATATCATATGTCATCCGTTGAATTTGATGTAAATATTTTTCATTTTGTAGAAGCTGCATGTAGTGGAATGGTCGTCCTCTTTTTTTACAACTGTTTTACCAGCTTTTAGCAAGCTGTTGCAATTTCTGTACGAAATTCCAATAACTTCACAAATTTCTTTTTGTTTCTTTGAACACAGTGCCGACGATACAGCAGCCAGCCATTTACAATGCTGACATCAATTAAATGGTCTATTCTCAAATAAAATCTTTGAACACGAATATTTGTGCGATACTATGCGACAAGCATGTCATTAAGATCAACACCTCCCATAAAGGAATTATATTCCTTGTAATATCGTGGATATAATCTTAAAATAAATGAAAACTCTTCAGGTTTACTATGAACTAGTAACTTTATTATACTAACTGTGAGAGCTACATGTTTTCGGTGTGGTGGTCACCGTAGCACTGGCATGGGGTGCGACAACTAGCCACAAGTGGTGCCAACCGTAGGGCAATACAAATACCTATATACTACATTCGTTTAAAATACGTGACTGGTTGAGATCAATGTATGATTTTTGTACTTGTGAATATCTTTTGACTTTATCGGTTGGTTTTTTGCCAACATAGGAAGAGATCAGATGAACAGGTTTGTTATCAAACCATTTAAGTGCAATAATATTACTGCTGGTCTCAGTATGGTAATCATCAGCCCCACGGCCTTTATCCTTGAACTCCTTGTCTGCAGCTAAATTGCAACCGGGAACTCTGTTCATAAGTATAATACCCATATCTTTTAGTGACTGCATCAAAACAAAGGACGTAAAACAATTATCGGTAAATAATTTTTATGTTTAGGAAGATCATTCACCAGCCTGATTACAACTTCTCCACTTATTCCAAGGTGAGATGCTTGACGGGCAGTTCCTTTCCCAACATAAACTTCAAAATCATGAACAATACCACTTACATTAGCTTGGGCAAAAACTTTTATTTCCAATTTATTGAGAATATATTGTTTAATGCAGCTGCGGCCCTTAAAAGGTATCATAATTTCATCAACTGTAATAAATTCTTCAGGCTCAATTGTTTTAAAATTACTTTGTATGGTAGTAAGAAATGGTCGTACCTTCTGATGGTGGATCACAAAATGAAACATCATCTATGGTATCAAATGTCCATGAACCGCCATCGTAATTTTATTTTACTTGATTTATCTTGAATAGATGTTTGTAGGTCTGCTACATTATTACTTAAATTTCCTTTTACTAAATCAATATCTATATTACCTAGTTCATGATGTGGAAATACTTCCTGCTGAAGAAGGCAACTGGCAACATCAACAGTTGTTATGATGTTGGTCTAATGGCTTCCTGTAGGTCTAATGGCTGACTAAAAACTTCACTCTCATCATCAACTTCTAAAAAATCTTTCATATCAGATAAATCTCCTTCAAGGAGAACAGCAATTTCTTCTTCTTGTTGCTACAGCAATTTCTTCTTACATTCATCTACAACAATAAGAGCATAATTGTTACACCATCACAAAAATAAATGGCATTACAGGCATAGGCGTATAGTTTTGCATATAAAAACTAGGATGTACTATTGTATAAAGTTTAAATTTCTATGGTATAAGACACTCAGTAGTATGCTATTTTATAAGTAATAACAATATTTTTAAAAAGATTTGAAAGTGAAGGTTAATTTTAATATTGTTTACAAAAATGAATTGTGTCAGGTTATGTTAAAAAATCTTTAATATTAAAATTGTTCGATATTTTCCTACAAAAGTGAAACAATTATATGGATTGAAGTTGAATTCATTCTAAATTTGTGAGAATAAAATCTCAGGATTTGTTGTTTAAATGTGCTCAATGATTCATTTTCAGATCATGCACTTTTGGACAAAATAGTTAACTAATACCTATAATAGTTAACTGTATACCAATATTTTAGAATATATACATGTTCTTTAAACATTATTTAATAATAATAATTTGTTTAAACAATAAAAATATCAAAATTTACCTTTGTTTATCCTGAACTGATTGAAGGTTATGTATGTATAACTCAGTCTCATTAATTCACAAGTAATATCAGAACTTCTGACTCAGTAATTCGGAAGTAAGAAATGGTTGAAATTGAAAGCCTATTTCAGGTTAGCTAGTGTGGTCAACATAACAAGAACAAATTATCGTACGTTTTCATATCTATGGGATTTGTAAGGGTTTGGAAAACATACATAAAAGTAATGATACAAAGTAACAGATCATGTAACAAAATAACAGATCATGTGACTGGAAAGGGTTTCACTACAATCGATCAATGCGTTTGGCCATAACTGACTAACAAAAAAAAAAAACTAAATGCTGATGGGTCCAGTTTGGACAGAAACCCAGCTTCGCTCAGTCAAATACCACTATACAATTTTTTCTAAAAGAAACGTGAATAAACAAAACCGAGTGAATGGTAAAATAGGGAAGTTGACACATACATACGGTCACAGTGGACAGCAGGAATACAGTTACAGTATAGTGATGGGTTGCTATTTAACAATCTGTTATTTTTTAGCTGCTAAATAGTTTTAGCATTAGAAGACTGCTAATCACACTTGAAAATAACAGATAATAAACGTAGTACAAACTGTTAAATAACTGGGTTCGAGTACACTGCTTTCGACCTGCTAACTGCTAACGTAGCTGCAGCCGCTAACTTCTACTGCCAACTCTTGAACCTGTTAAACGATGAAGCTGCTAATCTAACTGTTTAATAGAAGAGTCATGGCACACTGTTTCGGACCTGCCTACTGCCAACTGTTAAACGTTGAAGCTGTTAATCTAACTGTTTAATAGCAGAGTAGCACTCTGTTAACACACTGTTTCGACTGTTTGTGACCTGCCAACTGCTAACTACTGAACCTGTTTAACGTTGAAGCTGCTAATGTAACTGCTAAACAAGAAACACATTGTCAGTGTTTCTTTCCATTAATTGTTGTTGGCTACTGTCCTGAGATTCAGATTGCATAGCAGTATCATATTTTTCTTTGTTAACTGTAAATTTAAATGAGGGTGTTTTTTATAAATAATAAATGTAACACAAGTCGAATTTGTACTTTTAACATTATATAAATATTTAACTTAAAATTATTTTTAAAACATAAAAATTATAGATTAACAAGTAATTATTTGTCCTTCAAACACTTATGTGTCGACTTTTCAACAATTATAATTATAATAATATCGCATATAATAAATTACAATATTATTTTAAATAATGTATTATAACAAAAAATAAACATTATCAGAACCATTATGAAATTTTATAATAAAATACTTGAAATAATAACTAACAATAACATTTTAATTTATTAGGAACATGAATAAATAAGAGAAATCTAAAAAAAGATAGGACTATATAGATAGCCTACATGTATTAAAATACAATAATATTTTTAAATAGCATTTTAATTAATTACAAACATCGAACATGACCCTAATCAAATTAAAATTAATAATTTTTTTTTTTAATTTAAATTATTGTGTCATAGGTTTAGAAAAGGGTGCTACAAAATATATTTCAAATTACTTGACATTGCGTGAAAGACAAACCGAACACAATTAATTGCATCTTTGAACTTAGCGTGCGTTGTATTTCTCATTATCGTCAGAGATTTATTCACAAATCTTATAGACATATTAATAGTGCAGGAAGGGTAGGGCAAAACGTGCCAACTGCACCCTCACTTTATTTGCTTATCTCAGCTGTCAAGATAAGTAATACAGAATAAAGTAATGTGACAATATTATTTAAGCTGCGATTTCCTGCTAAGGTCGTTGTTAGTAGTCTAGAAAATTAGCAGTTGTACCTCTTATTTTTAACTGTTAATTCTAATTTGCATTAACAGAATTAAACAAAAATAGCGCTTTTGCTAATCACAGTATTCAGTCCCCCCCCCACCAAAGGAACTGTGGTTTCTTTTTTAGGATAGGAGAAAAGGATCCATCCATTTTTAGGATTAATTTATTATATTTATTAGTAACAGGATTCTTTCTAAAGTACCTGTAAGTTCAGCAACGACCCATCTGTAATTTCTTTCTACATTGTTTGGAAACTCTGGTCCATCCCTAGTAAATAGAAATTAAGAATAGCAAATACCTAAAAGTCTAAAATTTATGTTGTAGGATAACGTTTAAGTTAACAGTGGCGAAATATGATGAAATGAATCATATGTTTTGTGTTTTAAAGGGACTGAATTAATTTCAGTTACGGAACAAAATCTATGAATGTAAACAAGAGTACTAAGTTTTAAGTTAATACAATTTTACAGTTTATTAATGTTTATAAGTCTGAATACATTAAAGACGGAGTTAAATATACTGAGTTTAATAACTGAGTTAAATATACGCTTCAAGTGAATTGTTTGAACATTTTAATACTTCTTTTAAATAGGTATTAATGGTTTTTAAAGCTTAAAGAATAGTTGTACTGTTTCAATTTTTTAATGGAAGAAATAAAGTTAGGCGAGAAATATATTTGCAAGTACAGTACTGTATGTATATAGTAGTTAGAAATGAATGGTGTAATATATCAGGGAATTTTATTAAAACTAAGTTGGTTACTCTGATAGTTTTAGTTTTACAGGTTACTATTCTTCGTTATATTTGATTATAAACAATGTTAATTCCTTTTTAATATGAGGCGCTATTTATTATATTTCTCATACATAGGTACACTTTATAGGTATATTGAATTATTTCTTTAATTCTTAACGGTCATACATGTAAAATGATGTAATATTAAATTATTTTTTAAAAAATAACACTATAACCTATTTAGAGGTTATGTCAGTTTACATTTAGAATAAAGTAAATTATTTAATTTTTACTGACTGGGTAATTGTTTACACTGATAGTGAAGAGCAATTTTTATTTGTCATAAATTAACTAAACTAACATAGTATTTGTGAAAATGAAGTATAGTAAGTTTTTCACTTTTTGTTTTTCCCAAGTTTTAAACATGTTGACATGTTAGCAACCAAAAATTTCAACATGAAAAAAGTTGCTCATACCTGCAAAATAGTGAACATACACCCTTTACTGTCTTGGATTTAGTGAAGTATGGTGAATTAATATTTAAAATTTATAATTCTAGAAAATCACTTTTTTTTAAAACATCTTTTTGTAATGAATAACTTTTACTGTAATTATTAATTAATAACTTGGCAAATTTTGATATTACCTTGAACAATGGTATTCAGAGATTTTTTTAAAATTTGAAAATACAATATCATGGTACAGTAATTATAATATTTGTTTGCTTGAGTTATTTGGATTACCAAGGGAATGCTAAAAATGTCACAAATAACCTAAAACAACCTTTTATTAATATTAAAAATTATTTTGAGTTTGACTTAATATAAGCAATTATATAAAAAAATATTACAAAATCAGAAGTATTATTTTGCTGTTCAAGACTGGGGCAATAAAATAACATATACCATGTGCTACATTATCATCAGCAATAAGAAAAGGTAAGATGTAACATGTGCTTAAACATCACTGGCCCGGTGGCATCTAGCTGAAGGCTGATGGAGATTGTTTGCACAAGCGCCTGAAGATCGAATTGCTGTGGGTTCAGATAACTGTGACCTTCCTATACAAGTTTTTTTAAATGTAATGTTGTGTACATTTTGGGAGGGGGCATTAAGCGATATTTGAAAATTAATCATTCTGTGTTATTAAGTATTAGAAAATTTTTTCTGTACAATATAATTCATTAAAAAAAAAAATTTTTTTTACTAAATTGCATATTTTGTAAGGTTCTACACACATGCTACATGCAAACATTTTTATTACACATACTAAATTTTTATTACCTTAGTTTATATTAATGTATTCAGTGATAGGGTATTGTTGTTAATTTTGGTAATTTTTTTTTGTGTTCAACATCCAACTATTGTGCACACTTGGGCTAATGCAAACGATGGGATGATTTATAGTATATGAAAATGCCAAGCCCTGGCCGGGAATCAAACCCGGGTCCTCGGGGTGAAAGCCCAGTACGCTATCAACTAGGCCACCGAGGCGGCAATTTTGGTAAATATGCAGTACAACCTATGTGTACAACCTACACTGCATTAATTTTTTTTCAAAGTAGCTTAGGCCTACTTGTTTTTCCAATTAATATGGTCACAATGTTTTTTGAAGCATTTGATTGCTTGATATTGGTTGAATTGTTATACGTAATTCTTTGTTTTAGAGGAATGCAAGCACAAAGGATTCCTAATCAAACCGATGATAAAACTATTGGAGGTTTATTAGAAATTGCGTTACAGAACTGCAAGTCAACAAATATACCAAAAATATACCAATCAAGCAGGTGACAAATATATTTTTAAAATCTTTTTTTCTAACAATACAAAGTCATTATAATATTTACTATTATGATTATAAGTACTTTATGTGTGTATTTTTTTATAATAAAAAAATTTAATATTCTACTCTATTCCTCACAGATTACATTAAAAAGACTTGTTATAATTATAAAATATGGTTTTCAATACTTCATTTATGTCAATTATTTCGTAATTAAAGATGTTAAATACTATTCCAATGCAAGGGGGAGTTACACTAAGGAGTGTGACCACTGAAAGCGTAGCAGAATCACGCGACGCTGCTTGATCCTTCTCAGCTCCATTTCGTTTTCAGTAGCCGCACTTACATTAAAAACAATAGGTTAGGTTTTCAATGCGTAGTCCTGTCTGCTCAGCACAACTTTTCTCTGAAATTTGATGGCCACCTGGCCTTAAACTGAAATTATGGTGATCATAAGATGATCATAAATAATTAGGTTTTGATGGATTTTCAAGTCCCTTGAGATCCAAAGAAAGTGGTTTGACTAAATATCTGTCTATGTCGGTACACATAAGTAAAGACTAAACAAATTGACTTGATTTCAATGAAATTTGGCAAGTAAGTCTGGCTTGCACATATCTCAATATTATTTTAAATTTTCAAACAATTTGTTCAAGTTTTTTTTTCGAAATATTTATAGAAATAAGATTTTCTCAGTAATCCACTCTACTAACTTTGATCAAATTTTGACAAATAAGTCTGTAAAAAACATACATGAGTTGCAATATTCCTAAAAAACTTTAGTTTGTGAGCTATTGAAAGTAAAATATATATGGCTCATTTAGAAAAAATTGCATAATAATTAGTAAAAAATTAAATTATATCCCATTAAATTTATTATAATTAAAAAAAAGTAAATTATATCCCGATTGCTGTCAGAGTGTATTTTTCTGTTTACTCAAACCATGAATTTCTTTTATTTGAAATTTGGTACTCTGAGTTGAGTTATGTATCTTCACATTAGCAAAATTTTATGAGCTAATTTGAAGAAATCATGCAAATTGTTTTTTGGTTGTTAGTTTCTTTCAGAATCAGATTTTTTGGGAAAAAAACGGTAATTGAATTTAAGAAATGAAACTTTTTCGCCCATTTATTTTTTTTCTTCCCATGTATGTATGTATGTAGAAGTTATTGTGATTGTGAAAAAACTAATCTTGAGATTTTATTGGATGTATCTGTTTTCAGGACTCCAAGGTCCAAAAAGTGGTATGACACAGATGTCCATCCATCTGTTCATATTGCCATAAACTAAATGAACTGGCCAATTTTGATGAAATTTGGCATGTATTGGACAATGTTTTTGTTTTGCAAAAAAATGTTTTTTTATTTTTAATTAATTAATTTTAATTAATAAATTAATTTAATTTTTTTGATTAATTAATTGAAATCAGTTTAATTAAATTTTGCTTGTTGTCGAGAGAACAACATTTAGTATGTCTGTAGTCTACATGACCAAGAAACTTAAGAAATATTAACTCTGAGTGTAATGTTTCACTTTATTAGCAATAACTTTACTTTCGTATTAAAACTATTTTAATAATAATAAGCATACAATTAATTATAACTACTGATTAAAGTGGTGTAAACCCTTGCATGTTTAAAAATACATTTTCCGTTTAAATAATTCCAAAACTGGGAGCTGGGCGATAAGGAAAGTGACACAATTCTTCCTGTGCCCTATAAGTTACCTTTGCAAAAAACCATTTATAAATTTTATACCTACACACTGTTGGATAGAAACCAGCATTAATGTATGATTTTTCATATTTGAAACTCATCATCTTAAAACTCTGTTAATGAAAACTTAAATTAGCAATTGATTAATATCATTGGACAAATTTATGAAGAGAGGTAGTTTTTATAAAATTTTAACAGCCGTATGTGCAGTCATTTTTTCAGTTAAGTAGGATATCTGAAGTCAAATGTTGCAAATGTAATATTTACCACACTTTTGTTTTGCATAGTACTGGAGTACACACACACACACACACACACACACACACACACACACACACACACACACACACACACACACACACACACACACACACACACACACACACACACACACACACACACACACACACACACACACACACACACACACACACACACACACACACACACACACATCCTGCTATAATTGTAGCAGCTTTTCATTATCATACAATAATGGCAGCTACTTGAAACAATCGAGTATATTAATATCTTATGACGTATATTTTTCTTTTAAAGAATTCATAACTCCTAAGCCAAGTCAAATTTCGATAAAACTTGGAAATAAAAAAGTAACTAAATCAGTATCATAATGGCAGCTTTTCACTTAACTAATAATATAAGAGCATCTGCTCTCGTTATTGTATATTATTTTATTACAATAACATTATGGCAGCAATATTGTGTTAACTTACTATTAAAATGTCATTGTGGCAGCTGGCAGTGTTGCCACTTTTATCAGTGTTTGCATAAATCGTATCACGTATCAAGTCTACCAGATCAGAACAAAGTATCTCCTCTTGGACTCCCAATATATCAAGTTTGCCTTATCACTTTAGTTTTTACATCTTAATCATATTTTACTTCAGAAATTTTGTTTGTTTATTTGTTTGTTTTGTTTGTTTGTTATTCAATCACGACTGAATGAGATGCAATTTTGTATGACCATGGCTTAGGTACCTGAGATGAACATAGACCAATTCCTGTTTTTAAAAAACACCATTATACCACTTACCCAGTCCAACTTTTTTATTTAGTATTTAGTTTTGTGACGTGTTAAATGTACAACAGTGACATTTTATAGGTTTATTATGTATTGGTAGGTATGAATAATAAATATTTAAATTATTTAAAATGACATCATACTACTTGCCCAGTCCAACTTAATTATTTAGTATTTAGTTTTTGTAAAAAAAAGTATTAACTGTTCAACAGTGACGTTTTATAAGTTTATTATATATCGGTAGGTGTGAATAATAAATATTTAAATTATTTTAAACACCATCATACTACTTACCGAATCCAATTTAATTAATATTTAGTTTTGTATTGTGTGTTAACTGTACAACATTGAAGTTTTAATAAGATTTTATACTTCTTAATATCATATGATAAATCTGAAAGGTTGTCTGCTGTTTGTTTCTTTGTTATTCAATCACGCATAACTACTGGACCGATTGAAATGAAATTTGGAATGAACATTGTTTAGGTGGACATAGACAGATTCCCTTTTTAAAAATCTTAATACCTGTTATTATTTATTATAAAATTATTGTTTATAAGCTTACATTTGCAATGATTTTGATTGACAGTTTTTCAAAAAAATCCTGTAATTCCAAAGAACCTGCCTTTCCAATTTAAAAGATTGCAGTTTCCATTGCAGTTGGCATTTACTATGACAATTAATAAATCGCAGGGTGAGATGTTAAGAGTAGCAGGAATACATTTGGGAAGTCCGTGCTTCTCCCGCGGGCAGTTATGTCGCCTGTTCTAGTGTCGAGTAGCAAAAATCTATATGTCTTAGCTGAAACCATAAATCATATAATACTGTATATAAAAATATATTAAATTGAAAAAAACTATTCTGATTTTGAAAATTGATTATAAATTTTGTCACCTACATATTATAATTGCGTGCGAAGCTGCGACGGGTAACAGCTAGTTTTTAAATATTTGTAAATAATTATTTTAATGTATAATTCATACTGTTGTATGAATCCGGATTAATTGTCTCAAGATTTTTTTAGATTGTAATTTGAAATTCCATTGTACATTTAAATTATATAACCAGTGCAACTTACTGCCGGTTATATAGATTTATAATATTATTAAATTTGTTGTGACAATAAAAAAAAGAATTCTCCCCCACAGTTGTCACAAAATCTACATTTATAATTTTCATCAAAATGATTTCAAATATAATTTAAAAACAAGTTATATAAGCACAAGAGATTTACTAATTTAATAAAACTGAAAAATAAGTACATTTTTTAAATTTTTTGTCATATTTTTTCTGCATACATTAAGTGGAATATGGCATAATTTTTTATATATCTGTAAATCAATATAAATGTTATCTGATATCTGTAATTTTTTTTTCTGTTTGTCGATTTTTCCCTTCTTATATTTTTTGAATACTCGTTATAGGCCTAATATATAGAGTAAGGAGAAAATTCCCGGAGAAATTTTAAAAACTTCCTAAGTAGAATATAGTGTATAGAAAATTGAAAAGATAAGCAATTTTTCCTGGCTTGTTATTTTTAATTAGTCTGATTCCCAAGACTCTGTTAAATAATAAGTGAGTATAGATAGATCTTTCTTCAATCATATATGGATACTAGTCAAGATTTAATTTTTTTAAATATGACTGCAATGCAATTTATTTTTTAATCATTTAATTTTAGTCTGTTGGTAAAAAGTTTGTTTGCAATTTTTGTAAGATTGTTTTAGTTACAATAAATTAGTGTAAATTATTTCTTCTTATTAATGTTAGTTGAGTAAGTAGATAATTTAGTATTATGATTCAGATAGGCTATAGATTCTGAATATGTTTTTTGTAGCAATACAGAAACTGAAATAAGGCCAACTTCACAAAAAGTCCCAACATATCACTAGAAAGTAGTTCCACAAAAAATTTGGTTGAAAAGAACTCGGATGTATCCCAAAAATATTTACCAGTTAAGAATCAGGCAACTCAGAACAAAAGTGATATTACTCAGTATAGAAATACTATTTAAGATAATTACAAAATAACAAAAACATGTATTAGGAAGGAAGATTTCTGTTTTTACTGTAAGACATTAATTATCACATTCGCAAGACATTCAGCAGATAAGTTCAAAACCGATCAACAGTAAAGAAAGAAAAGAACGGATTGCTTTATTAATACAAAAGAAGAACTATCTTTATAGTACGTTAAATAAACGTACGTTGTAAGAATTCCATCTCTTTCAAGAACATCGGTACTGCCTTGTACATACTATTTTGATTTTTATTACAAACAACTTTGGCGACAAAGGGAAAAGTGTTTTCAAAACCCAGGAATAAACAAAGAATCTTCACAGATTTCGGGACAAAATTATATCTTTTGAATAAGTTTAAATTTAATTCAAAATTATATGAAACAGTTTTTCCGTGAAAGAGAGCAAATTTAATATCTTTAATTGCAAAAAAGATCCATTAATATTTTCATACAGATCACGTTATCTTTTAACTCATAGAGATAAACATCAAATTAACGTTACTTCTAGAGAGTTCGCTAAGCTTTTGTTGGAAGTGAAAAAGATTTGATATACAACCAATGATATCAAATCTACTGCAGGTTTTAAAATCAGGAAATTTTGATATACTTGTTGACCCGGCAAAAATGTGTGCTAGCTATGATGCTGATACGGACAGATGTAATAATGCCGGAGCAACACTATGAATATAAGCACTTCATTAAAAGAATGCTGTGAGTAGGATTTTTTACACACTAAAAAAGACACATTCCTTTAAAGGAAAATGTGCAACTGAGACTGAAGCCGAGCTTCATACAAGTATTATTTTATTGAAGTAAAGCTGGAAATTTGAAATATCACATCAAGCTTCGAACAATCTTCATAGCAATAAGATGAATAAAATTATAATTGTTCCATAAGCAAGTGATATCAAATTATTTAGACAATACCTTATAAAGCAAGGTAGTGAGGCAGCATTAAAACTGAACAATGAGTCTAATGTATATGCTTACCGAAAATTTGTTGAAATTATATACTGTAGAGTATTTTCATGTACATAATGTACATACTTTTGTGCAGTAAAGGAGAACTTAAAGACTTTTTCAATATCTATTTGGGACAATTGCACATAATCATAGTTATGAAGAATTCAAAGACGTAATAAGACCAATTGAAATGATTCTTATACGAAAATTCAAACATCTGGTCATTCAAGAGAAAAGGAATGTGACTTCTGTTTTATTTAGCTTTGACATGCTAAAACATATAGATCTGTTAATAAAATTGAGGAAAAAATTTGTTCTAACTGAAAATATTTTTCTTTTGCTAATTGTACATACTAATAAGCCAATAATGGGCTACAAAGTGTTGAAAAAACATGCCAATAGCAAATCTAAAAAGTCCAGAATCAATCCTCAAGAATACTGAGGGAACATTTAGCAACAATATCTCAATTATTTCATTTGAATGACCAGGATATCTTACAGCTAGCTTCTTTTATGGGACATACATCCTCAATTCATCGAGACGAATATAGATTACCAGATGTTTTCAAAACAGCCAAAATTGCAACAGTATTATTAGCTATGGAAAGCGGTGAAGGAGCAAATATTAAGGGTAAATCATTAGAAGACATAGACGTAAATATTGACAAAGATGTACTACAAATTATTGGTGATAACGAGAATGATAAAAACAGTCAATCGTCAAACTAAGATACAATTTACTAAATTTAAAAGATTTACTTACATAAAATAAATCTTCCACAAGTTCATACCTTCAGATACAAAATACTGTAGCCCAAAAGAAAAAAAAAGAATATTTACAAAATGGTCTGAAGGTGGGAAAAAAATATGTTCAATTTCTTTGAAATGCATACTGAAAAATTCAAAATGCCTAAAAGACTCAAATGTGATCAGTTTTTTCTCAGTTGATGTTCTAAGAAATGAGACGGCTAAAAATAAAAGTTCTCGTCCAGAACTTTTATACAAATATAACGTCCTGAAAAATGTTAAAAACTTAAAATAATTATATCTGCGAACATGCTACACATAACTGACCTACAAGAAATCATGGCTTTTCCAAATGCTCCTCTGCTACATGCAATGTTTAAAATAATTTTAATATTTATTATTCATCCCTACAAATATGTATTAACCCTCTGGTTTTTTGCCGTAGGGTTATTACAACAAGAAACCTAAAATCATCACTGTTGTACAGTTACAAAATGTCACAAAAATAAAATAATTAAATTTAATTGGGTAAGTAGTATAATGCGTGTAAAATACTTTAAATATTTAATAGTCACACCTACCAGTATATAATAAACGTATGAAACGTCACTTTTATACAGTTACCACTTGTAACAAAACTAAAAAATAAATATTTATGTTGGACTGGGTAAGTAATATAATGACGTTTAAAATAAATTAAACATTTATTATCCATACCTACCAGAATATAATAAACGTATGAACCTTCACTGTTATACATTTAACACTCCCAAAACTAATGTTAAATAAAGTTTGACTGGGTAAGTAGTATAATGGCATTTTTTAAAACAGTAATAAGTCTATGTTTATTTCAGGTATTAAACCATGTCCATACCAAATTTCATCTCAATCTGTTCAGTAGTTAACATGTGACTGAATAACAAACAAACACACAAACTTTCAGATCAATAATATTATTAAGATTTTTCAGTAGTATTCAAAATATTATAATTGTGACAGTAGGCAATGTTGCCAGGTCTACTGCTGCCACAATGATTGCCTAATGGAAAAATTATACAGTATCTAAATATACACTGGTTGACTGAGGCGCTGTCAACGGAAAAAGTTGAAACTACTGTAATATACAGTTTTTACATTATAATATCATTATAGCAGCAGATCAAGTTTTTAATATGTCATTTTGTGTTGTTATATGATGAATGTTGAAAATAAGTGCTGACATTGTGATATTAGGGTCTTTTCTTAAATTAAATATAGTTTTATCTGTTATAAGAACTTCTGGTTTTGAGATAACCATGGTTGTCAAAGTGGCAACCTTATATTGCTGCAATAAGCACCCTGCTGCCACTTTAAATGTAAAAGTGACAATGTATGGTTCTCATAATGATAGCCTGATGTATATATACATTACATATCTGATAAAAGCATGTAAGAATATGTTTTTGAATTGTTAATTTAAGTGGATTTTAGTACAGTGTTTTTAATTGTTTCTTCCCAGGACAGACCTGGGTGTTCATGCATTAAGGACTTCTGCTCATGTAGACCTCAAGTGTGCTTACGGTGAACTACAACCAAGATATATTCAGACAACTATAAACAAGTACTTCAGCCGTAATGGGCATAGTATCAGGTAGATAATTTTTTTCCTTCTAGGAAGACAAATACGCACACTTCACATAAGTTTTGCCAAAAACTGTCTGTATTACAAAATAATAGGTTTGCCCCCAGAAATGAAATTATATTATTTGAAATTATAATGGGTTTTTTATATATCGTCATTATTTTTGCCGTAAAATATGTCCATTTTCTCATTTTAAGTCCTGCAGTTTTTAGCAACTTCTCTTCTCAGTTTTACCAAGTATGATATACAAAGTTCTTCTCGTTGCAGCTGCACAGTAATTGCAACATATGTTTGAAGAGAATGTTGACCACACACCTACTACACTTCATTAACTGGTCCACCATAATATCATAGAATCATTTTTCTGAGTTTTTTTTAGAAGGTACACTACAATTCATATTTTTATACAATTATTATCCAGCTGCCTAATTGAAGGTTCTTAAACGCGTAGGTCAGAGAGTAAAGGTAAGTGACCATGTCTTCAGACACAGCAGTTTCCTTAACAACATTTTATTTACAACAAAAATTACAAAATGTGCAAAGACTCTTCTCTCGGAGTATTGTCTTTTTGGTTATTTTCTTCCAGTTATTTACCTTTTTACCATTGAATCTATATTCCCCTATATACTAGAATGATAACTCTCATGGGAAAGATTTGAGTGTTTCCTACTGGTAGTAGAGTGTTCAACTATAGTTGAATAGATAGTAGTACTTTTGTGCCCCTAATCGAGTTTTGTCAACTAAAAAGCAAAAGATGAAAGTTTGTGATGGTTGTGCAAGGTCAGAGTGAGTGCAAAGCTAGACTTCTCTCATTTCCTTTCAAGCATCAAAGCGTGTGCAATGATCTGCTTACCTCTGAGATTTTTTTATATATTTTACTTGTTTTGAAATATGGACAGCTGTTATTTTTGTTCTTTGTATAATATTTTTTAAATTTATATCAAATGTTTTATGTATTTAGAATTTTTTAATTTTAAATTACTAGGCCATACTTAACAAAAGTATGTATCTTTCAGTTTACATCTAAAGATAACTTAGATGACAACAGTAGTCTAGTAACTAGGTTTGCAACCAAGTTTGTGAATTAAGCGGAGCGAACCTTGATCGTGTGTAAAAAGAAATGTTACTTCTTGCAATTATTGCACTTTAAATTTCCAGAGACTTTAGAAATATTTAACAGATTGGTAATGAAAAATAACCTCTTGATATAATAATTTTGTAATATTCAACTTCTCTACAAAAAATCCAAAATTATGATGTGAGACTTTTTGTTGTGTAGGCATAAAGACATTATAGCCAAAAGTATAATATTACTAAACGTGCCTTAACCACAAGTGTGGTAAATGGCTATTCCTGTGTTAAAATCTTTAGACATTACACAGTTGTATTTTAACACCACTGCACTTAAGTTTAATAGACCTAAACAACATTATTATAAAACCAGTTTTTTTTTATTAATAAAAGTATTACGATTAAGAGTAAACATCTCTTTCATTAAAATGAAAATGATTTAAAGAAACATATTTATCCGATTGGTTTTGAGCATGATGAATAAAAATAAGTACTTGTTATTTGCCTGAGTAACTGAATAAATAGCTGCAATGATAATTATTAATGTCTGAGTATTGCTGATTTTGATTTGTTATTTACACAATTAATTTATTATCACAATTTGTATAAAAAAATATATAGTTCAATAAAAAGAACTTTACATTCACATAGTTTTTAAAACCACAAATTTGTAAATATACTTTTCCAAAAATTACTGCATGACGGTGAATACAAGCTATTGCTTGTTATATTATCAGCTCAAACGCTTGATTTTTTTTGACATTATTTGAATGCATTATTCCTTTTGGAGCTGTTGTGACTAATGGTCAATTAAATGTATACTTTTTGACCTAAAGGAACTACAAATAGTTCCTAATTAAATTTCTTTGAATTTTTGTATTTACAAATTCTTAGTATTTTGTATCAGTTTCTAAAAAAATTGCTACAAATAATCAAAATTTAAACAATTTGCTTTTTGCAAAAAATTTAAATGTTAGATTAGATTATATTCTAAAGGAAGGAATTCGTTCAACCCCAGGCACTGCGATCAACTGACCTATTGTGCAGCTTACCTCTTAAAATACCTAGTTCAGCAGATTGGTGCCCCTAATAAGTTCCAACAACCCATTAACTAGCTCACACTGCTGAAGATCCCTAGGGTCTTGGAAACCAAAACCCCCTAGCCTCCTAATAGCAAGAACCTCACAGTCATAAATTATGTGACCTGCAGTTTCCTCCTCCTTCCTGCACAATCTACATGGTTTCTCCGTGGTACACACCTATCCTGTTCATGTGCACCCTCAAACCACAGTGCCCTGTTATGAGCCCCATGATCCTCCTGAGTTGTGCTCTGTCCAGGACATTTGCTGCCCCTTTGATTCCTCCAGAAGGAACTTTGCTTAAGAGACGTTTACTATGGGAATGCCCATGTAGGTTTTCCCATCTTACCTGGTGTTGACATGTAATCCACCCATTAATAACGGACCTGGCCAACGATAGAGAAATACCTAAAGTCGGCTCAGGTCCGATAAACTCAGATGCAGATCCAAGTCCAGCCGGTCGGTCTGCCTCCTCATTACCCTCAACTCCCCTATGCTCCGGAACCTAGTGAAGCACCCGGAACCTGGTTACCCAGGGAGAGAGCATCGAGGTTCTTCCAACACTCCCAGACCAGCTTGGACTGTATTGTAGGACTCGCAAGTGCTTTTATTGCTGTCTGACTATCAGTATGAATATGAATACATGCCTTCTTAAAGCCATGATTCAAGCTCTCCCGAACATAGTCATTAATGGCCATCACTTCAGCCTGACGTACTGTTGTATGCTGTCCGAGGGTAATAACTTTCCTTAACCCTGGTCTCAGGCCGTACACCCCAGCACCAGTGCCTGTCTTTGTCTTAGAGCCATCTGTATACCACACTATGTCTCCAGGTTTTTCCAACACACAATCTCTATCCCCAAAAGGTCAAATTTACATCAAAGGGTCTAGATACTATGTGCCGTTTAACCATCTGATCAGTCCCCATCATCAAGATTGGGTCAAAGATCTTGTCTGTGATTCTAGCATGCCCATAAATAGAGGGCAGCCAGCCACCACCACCCTGCAGTCTGTAAGCTGCTTTACGTGCCTCCCCCATGACAAGAAGGTCAATAGGGGGAAATCCAAGAATGATCTCCATGGCTGCCGTTGGCGCAGTGTCCATACAGCCAGTGATACACAGGCAGGCCAACCTCTGCAACTTAGTCAGAGACTCTCTGGCCCCCTCTGCTCGACCTTAGTCCACCACACCACAGCACCATAGCACACCATTGGTCTAATGATACCAGTATAGATAAACTTCATCATTCCTGATCTCAGTCCCCATGTTTTACCAACCATTCTTCTAACTGCCATTAAAGACTTATTGGCTTTCCCCATGATGCACCCCAGATGAGCATTCCAGATTAACTTAGTGTCCAACACCAAGCCTAGATAATTCACCTCTTTGCAACTGGAATTGTCTCCCCAAAGAGTAAGTCCTTCTAAATGCAAGGTAATCCTCTTTCTCGTAAAAGAAACCAGAGTAGTTTTCCTTCCCTAGGTTCTCCTGACTACACCAGGTTTCCACCTGTGATAAGGCTTTCTTCATGAGATCTACCACTGTGTTGCTATGCCTCCCCTGGATTAGCACCACTAAATCGTCGGCATATCCTTGGGTATAGCATCCCTCTGACGAAAGAAGATTCAGGAGTTAGTCCACCACCTGGTTCCATAAGAGAGCGTACAAAACATCCCCTCCGGACAGCCCCTAACAACCTCCACCTCCACCTCTTCTCCTAGAACTTTAGCTACAACTAACCTCCCATGCGACATGTCCCCCACCCAGCCACACACGGTATTATCCATCCCACATCTTGACAGGGCACGAAGCATTGAAGCCTGTGAAGCGTTGTCAAAAGCTCCCTCAATATCTAGAAAGACACCGAGGGCATATTTTTTGGTCTCTAGAGTCCCTTCCAATCTGTGAACCAAATTATGAAGTGCATTCTCACAACCTTTTCCTGATTGGTAGACATATTGACTGACATGTAGAGGAATCATGATCCCTCTAACATATTTATCTACCAATTTTTCTAATGTCTTCAGAAAGAAAAAAGTCAAACTGATTGACCTAAAAGCCTTGGGGTCAGCATAAGATGCTCTCCCCGGCTTAGGAATAAAGACTACACGGGCCGCTTTCCACCCCAGGGGTACATAACTAGTCGCTATGCTGGCCCAGTACAATCTGCACAGAATAACAGCTATAGGCTCTCCTCCATGCTGCAAAAATGGCAGAAAAATTCCATCAGTACCAAGTGACTTAAATGGGTGAAAGGTATTAATGGCCCATCTTACCTTATCCAAGTCCATAACTTGGTTTGCGATTTTCCAATCTCCCCTACTTGGCCTCCTGTAGGGAACATCAGACAATCGCTTCCTTCCTACATCCCTGACCACAGAGTCAGGAAAATGTTCCCTGAGTAGGACTTCCAAGGTGTCCTTCCCAGTTGTTGTATACTCCCCATTAGGACCAACTAGGGTCCCCATAGGGTTCAAAGGGTCCAAGGCTAGGACCTTGTGAAGTCATGTCCCCTGAGAAGTATGACTGACCCCACAGAACTTCTTCCACGAGTCCTGTCTCGCCCTTTTTAATCCTTATTATACTCGGTCAGGGCCCGCCCATTTACCTTAGCGCTTGGCCACATTGAACAGCCTTCTAACCTGTCCCCTTTGCTCAGAAAGTGCCTGGGTCCACCATTTAACATTAACCCCAGCAACCTTCTTCGTAAGGGGACAATTCTCATGAAAGGAGTCCACAACTATCTCCGCCAGTCTTCCAGCTGCGTACTCTAATTCATGCGAATTACTTATCAGCCTCCTAAGATCCCTAAGGTCAACCCTAAGCTTTTCTTCATAGGCCTCCCCATCTAGTAGTTCTAGAATTTCGATAAGTGTTTACTTATCTGTTTATCACCCCGAGATCCATGACGATATGCCTATGATCTGACGTAGACAACTCTTTAGACACACGCCACATTCCCAATGCAGCGTGCACGCCCTTGGTCCCCAGGATAAGATCTAAAACCTCACTTTTAGCTTTCGTTACGAATTTAGGTGTATTACCTTTATTGAAAATATAAAGATTATGAGCTACAATAAAGGAAAGCAACTGCTCACCTCTAAAGTTGGTGTTACTGCTCCCCCACACTGTGTGATGTGCATTGACATCTGCTCCAACAAGCAGCTCAACTGCTCCATCACCACAGTGCTCCACCACCCTCCTAAAGCAGATGGGCGGGAAGCTGTCCATTTCCTCGTGTGGTAAGTAAGCAGAGGTCATGACAACCCTTCTGTTCCTAGTTCCCACACATAGCTCTGTACTAACTGCAGTACAATCCCTGGACCAGAAAGAAGACAACACAAGTATCTCAGTATTATTCCTAACAACTATGACCGATCAGCCGCTAGGCCTAGGACAGGCCTAGCGGCTGATCGGTCATATATTAACTTACCTCTGCCTACGGTCAGTCCTGCTGTTCTGCCTCCCGTCACCCATGGTCTTGAACCAAGGCAAGCACCCCTGCTCAAGCATCTTCCGTAAGACAGCAGTTGCCTCCTTACTGTGATGGAGGTTGATTTGAACAACTCTCATCTTTTTTGGAGGGAAGAGATAAAGGACGTTTGACAGCCCTGTTGTCTTCTAGGTCCACCTTTGCAGATCCCCAGAAACACAACTACCATTGGAAACAGACACAGTAGGACTGCCTGGCAGCCCCACAGTCTGCTCCAATACAACACTGGTGGATTCGACGGATTGAGTCCAACCCCAGTATCCTCCTTTCCCAAAGTCCCACTCCCCAGGTCCACTCCTAAAAGTCCCCCAAGGTGTGTATTAGTTAATTTTGATTGTTGAGTATCCATTTATGGTCCCACGATCAGCTAGGGAAAAAGAAGTCCACCCCGCAGAGCCCTGCATGCATAAGTAAGGCTAATTGAAACTGGAGGTAACCCGGTATCCAGAGTTTGCATACTAAAAGCTAAGCTCCCCTTAGCCATGCAGCCCTCGACATATGCTGTTCCACCTTAGCTTGGGATTCCCTAAATGTAACTGTGAATGTAAAGTGTTAAAGTTGTAAGTGTAGTGTTGTAACTATAAGTGTGTGTTAGACTCGGGTACCATGAGGGATGTCTAAATCCTCTCAATAGGTGCACCTAGTCTGCACCCCCCTGCGGGGATTTAAATGTTAGAGTCAGTCCTTAAATCCAAAATTTGGCCATGATGTGGTCTCAAAGAATCATTTTCTCTAGCGCTCCGCTCTTTAAAGATTTTTGCTGTATCTTTAAAAGCAAAGAATATACAAAATGTAAAAAGCTTACTGCATTCCCCCCTTCACATTCAAGACCTTTGAAATGAGATATCAAACATAATTTTATTAAAAAATAATGGGATAATCTGTATCATTAATTAATATCAGTCATATAGAGTATTGTTTCAATATGGTCGACAGAGTTCATAGATTCTTTATTAAAAATATGGTTGTTTTTTAACAGTATGACATGGTTTCTGTAATATTTGGGTTTAAGACTCTGGGTTTGGGTTGTCAGTTGATTGTAAATCACTTGTATAGCAAAATTAATTAAAGTGTTATATTTATTTATATTTATATCCAAAATTTCTTCAAAAATTTTACAATATAATACAAAATATGAAGAACCTACAGGAGGCAGAAATTCCCATACATAGGTTGGTCCTTAAAATTAATTTGTTACTTATATGTAAATACTTTTAAAAATTGTATCTCTCAGTAGTATTATTATAAAATTTAAATTTAATAGATATTTAACACAAAAACATTTGTACATTATGAAATTAATTTTAAAAAAATCATGTATAAAAGATTTGTACTCAGATCACATTAATTGTTTTTAAATTGTTATGCTATACTATTATTTATTTTATATTTTGCACTGTGTTTAATTGACAAAGTTTATAAAATTAACTCAGTTTTGAAAATATAAAATATCTTTGAAAATAATTAGTTCTGTGATTCTAAACACAGTAATAGAATTACAGAATTGAAAGTAACAGTTCTGTATGTAGTACTTCAAGGATGTTATTAATTTTTATTGTTTAATGTATTAATAACATTAAACAATTGCATTTAATTAACTTATGGCTAAATCACTCTTTGCTGTCACATTATTATGTAAAATGACACATTTTTTATATAATAAAATGTTTTTATTTATTTATTTACTATTTAATTATAATTTATTAGTATTACAAATAAAAATTGAAAAAAAAACAAAACAAACAAATTACAAATGATAAACACTTAAGAAAGATTTCAAGTTTCATTAAATTAATTCAAGTTAACAAAGTTTATTATCATTATTTCTATTAGCTGCAATACACTTTAGTATGATTATTCAATGAGTTCCTAATATTACGATTCTTATATATATATATATATATATATATATATATCATCAGTTAACTATCTCTATAAACAATAACATTTAATTAATTACATTAACTTATAATACAAAAACATTTAATATTGCAAGGATAATATTGAATCTAACACTCTACTATTTTAATTTAAGGTTTAATTAAAATTAAAATGTTTGATTAATCAATGTTCATTTAATTTACTTCGAAAAAAAATTGGAATACTCGATTTAAATTATTGAAAATAAATTCACAGTCCCTACACTACTAAATTAAAATAAAAAAAAACAACACATTAACCTCTAATTTTAAACTATCCTTACACTATTTTATATTATAGTCCTTCCTATAACTAAATAATGTTCAAGTTTGCACAGGCCATTAATGTCTGTCAAGCAATTATGTATGAATATTTTAAGTCTTTATAATATCTCTTAATATATACTATAATCTCGAGGAAAATTAATATTCAAATCTATTTCACCTATCACTATCATAAATCAGTTAGTAAAATTGTCTTATTTAATTATTTAAAATATTCTTGGGGGGTTGATTAACGAGCTGGCCTCATTCAAGTTTATTCCAAAAAATGGAAATGTTATATATTATAAATTTAATTGTTCATTTCAAATGTTTCCTAATAATTATTTTGATATTAAGGTGTATTAATATTCATTCAGTGTCATTTAAAAGTAAACACATTTTCAATAGAAACCGTTACAAATAAATGGTTAAATCTCACCCATATTTCCATAAAAAATTTAAATTATATTCTCTTGATGCACTCGCTATATTAATAAATGTATTATTTATCTATTTCACTTCTAGTTCGTAAATTTTATCGAAATATCCTGGTTACCGTAAATTTTGCACATAAATTCGTCAAGATTAGAATCTTTAACAGCATGATTGTTTTAACATATTTATTTCATATTTCTTTATTTAATTAAAAATTTTTTGAGTTTGTTCCATAACCTCACTTTTCTCACATAGCAATCAATTGATTCATGCTCTTGGAATATGACACACTGCAATGTTAACTTCTTTTTTACCTATAACTCTTTTTTACATGATTTTACATGATAAATTTGAATGATTTAAGTTTTCGTCAGAGCACGAGGATAACTAGTTTGGCGTTACCTTCCTCACTAAGCCAACAAGAACTATATGAGTTGCACTATACAAAGATAAAAAGTGTGACCTTCCCCCCTTAATGGAAAGTTTAGTGATCTCTTTTTGTTTCTAGTTAACACTAAATCTCTCCTGCTTCGCTAACTGTCAGTCACCCTCTGGTGTGGATTAATTAAGGTCCCCATACAATGACCTGAATATACGGGATTGTGAAATCCAATATATTCCTGCAGGGTTTTAGATGTTTGTGTTCTTTTAATTTATGTGGAAAAACAACACAAGCACCTGTCTCAGGTCTGTAGGTTCTTTTCTCAGCGTGTTGGATATTCTTTTGTAGTGATTTGGTAAATTTATTAATTATGACAAAATTTAATTTAAGTATATAAAATAATTTCTATTTGTTTTTCTAATTAATTATTTAAATACTAATACAATTTCTTAAATTATATTTTTTACAAATAAATTTACTCTTCTTCCTGAAATACTCTTTTAATAAAACAAAATATCTATAACTCTTAAAATTTATAAGGTATATTATTTCTTCTAAATTGAATTTGAGCTTATGGCTAATTCATTAGGTTATTTTCTATTGTTACAGACTTTCTCTTTGTAAATTTTATATATATATATATATATATATAACTAAATAATATTTTATTTCCTTTCTTCTGAGGAACGGAAATTAAGAATTAGAAATTTACTGCCTTGAGGGAACTTATTTTATTTTAATCTTTGAAATTTAAGTTATTAATTTAGTTATTTTATCTGTTTGAGGAATTCACCACTAGATTGCTTCACACCTTAAACTTTTTAATATTTACTTTTAATTTTGCTAGAAGATTTTATTTAGGTCAGATGAAACAATTTTGGTGAAACTTTTTATAACTACAAGGTTATTATTTTGATTTTTTGATTTATTCTATTCCAGACTTTAATTTATTCAAGATGAGAAATTTATTTCACTTTATAGTTCTGGTTGTTACTTAATTTGGTTTTAATTACTTTAATACTTTGTGCAATTTGTTAATAATTATTTTATATAAATTCTCTTTTTAGGTTGTTTATTTCTTAACCTATAGTTTTATGCGATATTTTGTTATTTCTCACACTTCTATTAGTTACGTTATAGTTGTTTACAAATTTATGCAAATCTCTGTAATTTCAACTCACTTGCTAAATATATACAAATGCAGAATACCCATTAAAAAGAATAAAAGAGCTACTAACGGTACCTGGAATTTCTCCAATGTGACTTGATCCCGATGGCAGATATTTCTCTCTTTCTCCTGTTGCAAAGTGGTAACCTGGTGAAACTTGTGTATGTTAGTAGGTCGTTCTGGGAATCTCCTTTGGATTTCCTAGTCCTGGTGATCCTACTGTGACTGAGTTTCTGAAATGAAGTCTTGGCGGCTGATTGGCTCGAATACTGCTTTCTGCGTATGTGGCTAATTTATTTAAGTTTACGATTGCTATGCTTTTTTATACATAAAATCGCTCTTTAACTTATTTTTGGTAAACTCTTATTCGGAATACTTTTTTTTAAATGTATTTCAGATTTATTAATTTATCAACGCCACTTTTTATTCAAAGTTATTGCACTACTTTCACTTTTCATGCAAAGTTCAACAAGCCATGACACGGATAGCGTATCCTCTCACGGTAGCTACTTCGAAATTTACGAACATGCGCTACTTTTACACATCCGATACTTGTAATTTCCAAAACTGCAGTGAAGAATTCTCCAACCGAATGGAGGTTCCTCAATTTCTAGCGCTTGAAAGGGAGACCAAAATTTCCCTATTCTGGCACTTTTCCTTTTTTTCTGAAACCAGTTGCTTTTCTCCTCAAATCTGAGCTGCCTCGGTGGCCTAGTTGATAGCATACTGGGCTTTCACCCTGAGGACCCGGGTTCGATTCCTGGCCAAGGGCTTGGCATTTTCATACGCTATAAATCATCCCATTGTCTGCATTAGCCCAAGTGTGCACAATAGTCAGACGTTAAACACCAAAAAAAAAAAAAAAAAAAAAAATCCCTCAAAGGGTGTCGAGCGCTAGTCCATCACCTTTTTCTAGGTCATCTATGACTGTCTATCCAGCCTAGGTAAACAGCTTTTGTCTCAGTTACATTGTTTTATTTTAATTAATTTTTATTTGTGACATTTAGATTGGCATAACCCTTCAATGCTGTAGTCTTTGATGTAGACCTGACCATACCCCTACTCTGCAGCCAGTTATAATTTTAAGTCAAGGTTTTTTCAACAGCTGTAACTTTTTTCACTGGACCGATTTCCTTAATCAACCCGTCAAAATATTTGTTATTTTTTTCTGCTTCCTTGGAAACTTGATTGGAAGTTGTATCTCTATTAGTTTCCAAGTTATTCACGTTTTTGTATTTTTTAATGTTTCAGTTATCTGTATAGTCTCTTAAATATTCTGCTTTGCACCTATTTTAGGTTTTACCGGTTTTTTTTTTTTGCCCTAATTAGATTTCCTACCCGTTAGTTAATTTTGATCACATTATTTTACCCATATTTAACGTTACACCAGATTGGTTAACATCTCTGGATTTTATGAACTTTGTGTTACAAGTTAATAATTTTATTATCTCAATTTATGAACAATTCTTACCCTGAATATTTTAAAGTTTTCTTTTCTTTTTAGTTAATTAGTGTTACTGTTTAATTTATCTGGTATTTTTGAATTTTAATTTATTTTACAAATTTTATTCAAACTAGGACCCTGTCCTTCTTATAGTTTTCACCGCCAATATGGTCATTTGTCTTTAACCATTTTAACACATTTTTAATAACCCTAACTTAAGCTCTAACTTTTTTATATTCTATGGTATCAGTTGTTAAACTAGTTTACAATTTGTTCACTTAAAATTAATTATAACATTTATTATTCATCAAATAATACTAATTTAGAGATTGGCTAATAACTCTTAGACTATTGGTATTTAAGGAGAAACTTGTTCTTAACATTTTATTTGTAGCTAATTACTAGTGCGGAAATCATCATCATATTTTTCAAATTCCAAAATTTTCAAATTTTTCAATTTCCCTCTCTTATAAAATTTTTTATAAGTTCGCAGTGCAGTAATAAACCGTCGGTTCATGTTTTTAACCCATTCTTTCCGGCTTAGTTTTGCTCGGCTTACAGCTGTCCGGCACGCTTATCTTTGCTTTGTGCATCACTTGCCTTGTCCACTGTACAACTCTTCTAGTACAAAAATTAATTAATTTAATTTTTGATAAAATGAAACAATTTCTTGATTGACGATTGACAATTGACGAAACAGGTGTTCGATTTTTTCCATAATCGTAAAACAAAACCGAACTGGTTTAAAGAAATTGAAAAAGACCTAATAGAATTAAAAATTACAGAAGATTCATTGTTTGACCAAACTGCTAAGATAATTACCAAAGACGAAAGAATAAGATTCCAAGATAAAGCCAAAATAAGACCTAAACCTGTCATTTCGGAAGAGGAGAGGAAGAGAAGATCGGAAAGAATGAAGAGCTACTGGGAACAAAGAAAAGTACAGCGCGCAAGAAATGATTGATTCAGCGTACCCCAAAGAGGGTGAAACGAAAAGAAGAAGAAACAATTTCTACCTAGTATTGACTAATTTTTAATAATTGAAGTAAATTCCATTTCACACACATACACACACACACACACACACACACACACACACACACACACACACACACACAAGCATGTGCACATTAGGAGACAACTGTGTGGTGTTGCTGTTATATTAAAATTAATTTGGCTATTGTTGATTTGTTTTTATGAAGTACTTATTGAAAATCTCTGTTTTATTTTATGAAATACTTTTTTTATTTTCTTGTGCATGAAGGTGTTTATTTTTTTAAATCTTAAATTTATTTTTAAAAAATGTTTAAATCTTTTTTATTATTTCATTTTTATTATTTACAAACTGTTTTCAATGATTACCATCAACAAACGAAATTCTGTTTATTATTGCAATAATTAGCTGTTGTTAAAGAATAATTTAATAACTTCTGTTATAAATTTGTTGTGAAGTTTGAATCAACAGACTTTGTAATAGTTAGGTTTCCTACTTTTTAAAATATTCAGATTAAGTAATCTGAAATCATATGTAATGTTAACAAATATTTTAAATTTTAATTAATAAACATATTTTTCTTTAAAATTTTATATAAAAAAACAAGTTTGTGTATACTCTATATTGCTGATATAGATAAACATTTACTATTATGTAATGTGTTTATAAATTTCAGGATGTATTATAAGAATTTACGGTATTGCATTAAATAATTTCCCTTGGAAAACTGATTGCCAGCAGCTCATTTATAATTACAATTACAGTAGTAAAGTAATCAATAAATTAATATACATTAAAAGTACAGTATGCAAGAATTAAATCTTGTAACCACCATCCATTAAAATGTTTATAAAATGCTAACCGTGTGTGATTCATTTCTAAATAAATGGAAAATTTTATGGTTGACAGAAGTAAACAGAATAACAACGTTGAATTGTAATTAAATTGATGTACTAAAGTATTTTAGAGGAAAATTAAAACCACTATTATAACTGATGAATGTTATAACTAAGTTAATTGTATTCAGTTATTTATTATAATACCAGTACAATGAGCATCGTAATCATTGTTTTTAAATCTATGTCATGATGTAAAGAAATTTTAATGCATTATCAAGAAGCAAACATGAATATCTGTATTTTAAAATATGTCTTTCCAATCTATAATGTGTACTATGGTTAGAACAGTCTGGCAAAGAAAAAATAGTAAATATTAAATGGCAGGTAAGCCTCCTGTGGCTGAAGTGTCTCCACCCGAAATATTGGTCCTTGAACATGCAGCATTTGTAGCTTAGATAGTTGTAGATAGTATTTGTAGATAGCGTAAATAGCATTTGTAGTTGTAGATAGTTCAACTAGTTGGACTTCAGCTGCAGATGTTGAGCACACTTTTTATAATGGTGGTTGTATTTCTACTCCGTTTATAATGCTTTTATAAACAAAACAATTAAATAAAACACAAATAATACAAGATTTAGAATAGTGAAAGGTGGGAAAAAAGTTTGAATCTTTTGTAAGAGTGAATTAAACTAATTTAGGTGTTTAAAGTCTTTGAAATTTAGGAACAAGGATGAAAAGAAAAGTATGTTGCTGTGTGAAATTAAATTGTAATAAACTGAGGGATGCCATGTACTGATGGATATGGCTGGGAGATTTGGAAAAATGGCTAAAGTGCAATAATCTAGGCTTTGGAGTTAAACAGTTAATGGACTTCAATAATTTACTTCTTGGGCAGTATGTGAATTTAAGTAAATACTTAGTTGTTAGATGCCTTTTGAAAATGAGATTCAAATTGGAGTTCAGTTAAATTGTACTCAAACTGGTTGTCTTTGAGTCCTTATTTTTGATTATTGTAACCAGAAAGAGAGTTAACATACTTTTTTCCTTTATTTCTCGTAAACATTCTTTTTTGCTACATTTCTTTTTTTCAGTTTCATTTTTCTTACTTTTATTCCTGTTTTTTAATACAACTTAAGTGTATGGCTTTTGGTTAAAATGAATGAAATGGGTGGTTATGTGGTTAAAATCTATCATAGTTTCTTATTTTGACAGACAGATCTATAGGCTGTTTTTTGTATACATTTCTTGAATGGGGGTGAATGGGAGTGATGAAGCGTCGTTGCTGAAAACCTAGCAACTTAATATAAGTACTCATGAAGAGAGTTCTCTTAGCCTCTCTCACTCTAACTCCATCACTTAACCTACTAGATGTGCCCCTGTTAAGCTGAGTAACCCGGTGGAAACTGTGTCAGTGAGCAGATCTGTGCTGGGGGGCTGAGGATTCTCCATCAGCTTCTTTTTAGGTATGGTAACCCTTACAGAAGAGTCCAAATTCAAGTCATGAGCAATGGATCAACAAACGGATAATAATACCCCAGGTGGCAGACCAGGTAAACTGGAAAATCCACCCTCTGAGGAGGTCGGTCCCAAGGATTCTGGGGGGGGGGCCAACTATTGCTTAATGATAGTCCATTTAGAAGGAGTCGGAACTCCTCCAGAGTTCAGAAAGTGATAAAAATCTTGAAGAAGAAAACATCGTACTTCGGATCAAACTTAGTGAGATGATAGCACTTTGTGATGAACTTAAGAAAGAAATAGCGGAACTCAAAAAAGGAAATAAAGGTGACACAGGCTCAAGTGCCAGAAAAGAACAAACCAGGATCAGTGAGACTACTACAGATAAAGATATGGAATACCAGACTGATGAAGAAGAATTAAGTAGAGAAACTGACTGGATCCTTAAAAGAAAAAGACCGCTCAAAAAACGGAAAGCGGAATATTCACCTGAAGTTGTAGATTTAACAACTAAGACTGAAGAAACAAAAGAAAATGAAGTGAGAATGAAGCAGCTGAAAGAACATCAACCACCACCAATCAGCGTGACAGGAATAATAGACTATAAGAATTTACAATCTATACTAAAATCAGTCACTGATAAAGAATACAAGGTTACTACAATGAATAACAATGTATTCAAAATCAATGTGGGGGATTCAGACACTTACAGAGCCCTAGCAAAGAAACTGAAGGAAAATAATCTGCAATGGTATACGTATGAAAACAAAAATGATAGGCCAATAAGGATTATTGCTAGAGGCATCCATGCATCATGTGCAGTGGAAGATATAAAGGAAGATCTGGCAAACAGAGGTTATAAAATCCTTGATGCAGTTAATATACTCAGATATGAGAAACAAGTTAATGAAAGAGGTGAACAAACTGTAGTTAAGAGAGGACTCCCTATTTTCATGCTAACATTTGAAAACAAAGAAAATATTAAGAGAATTTATGAAATCAAGTCAATTCTCAATTTAATTGTAAAAATGGAACCGTTAAGGACAAACTCCAAACTCATACCATAATGTAAGACATGCCAAGGATTTAACCATACCCAAGCATATTGCCAGAAAGAACCATACTGTGTTAAATGTGCTGGAAAACACCTTACTAAAAATTGTGATAAAAATAAACAAACTACCCCTAAGTGCATCAACTGCAAGGGAGCACACCCAGCCAACTATAGAGGATTCGAGGTTGCCAAAGAGCTCCAAAAACGATGCAACGAAAATTTAACACAAAGACAAAGAACTCAGCAGACACCCAGAGTTTTTTATAACAGGGCAAGACACGAGGAATTCAAAGAAAATGAACCCAATTGCTCTAACCAAAAAACATTCGCACAAGTAACTCAAGCTATTCCCAGTAAAAATGAAAAGTATATTACAGAAACTCTTACTCTCATCCTTAGGAGACTGGATGAACAAAACGAAACAAACAGAATGATAATCAGTAGATTGGACAAACTTGAGAGCAAAAAGGATAAAGATAAGTCTAGGAAAAGATAGATGAACTGTTGTTTCAGAATTGCAACATGGAATGCGAATGGGCTCCTGAACAAATTGCAAGAATTGGGGGTATTCCTTTGGAATGAAAAAATAGACATTTGTTTAATTTCAGAAACTCATCTTACTAAACAATCCTTCATTAAAATGAAAGGATATAGAATATATCACACTATTCATCCTTCCAACAAAGCAAGAGGAGGGTCTGCTATAATTATTAAAGAGTCATTAAAACACACAGAAAATATACAAATAGAATCTGAATCCATACAGGCTACTACTGTTACTGTGCAAACTAAGAGCTCTAAATTTAACATCACGGCCATCTATTATCCTCCATGATATATATTACAAAAAAACAATTACTTAAACTTATTCAAAACTCTTGGTAGCAGATTTGTCATTGGCGGATATTTCAATGCCAAAAATACACATTAGGGTTCAAGACTGACTAACATCAAAGGAAAAGCACTTTTTGAAGCAGGAATGGAAGTAAACTGTGACTTCCATTCTACAGGAATACCCACATACTGGCCTGCTGATGTCAACAGAGTGCCAGATGTTATCGATTTCTTCGTAACTAAAGGATTCTCTATAAACTCTACAAGTGTTGAACATAACAAAGATCTCTCATCAGATCATTCACCTGTAATCTTAACAATAAATGAAACTATGCTCCAAAAAGAAATTCCACCGAGGCTCACTAACTATAAAACTAACTGGGATGGATTTAGGGATGTAGTAGAAAGCCTTACTGAACTACAGGTGCCTCTAAAAACATTTGAACAGTTGGAGAGAGAAGTTGACCTGTTTGTGGGTAACATACAGAGTGCAGCTTGGAGGAATACACCAACCACCAAAGCAACTATAAATGGTAAAACTAACATCGTCTATCCGGCTGAAGTCAGAGAGTTAGTAAACGCCAAAAGAAAAGCACGGAAAACTTGGCAACATAGTCGGTCTCCACAAGACAAAACTATATTAAATCGACTGGGCAATAAACTGAAAGTCATGATTAATGAAGTAAAAAATGAAACCATCAGCCGTTACCTCCAGGATTTAACTGCAGAGAAGGATACGGACTATTCACTCTGGAAAGCTTCGAAAGGACTTAAAAGGCCAGTATCTCAAGTACCACCTATTGGAAAAGACAATAACCAATGGGCAAAAAGTGATAAAGACAAGGCAGATATATTTGCACAGCACCTTGAAAACACTTTTAAACCATACCCTAGACTAACAGCAGAGGAAAATATTACAATAAACCATCAAAATAATGTAATGGAAATTGAACCCATAACACTCAAAGAGCTTGAACAAGAAATAAAAAATTTAAACTCAAAAAAATCTCGTGGTTATGACCTAATAACAGGTCAGATTCTCAAAGAGCTGCCTAAAATAGCATTGATGAAGCTTTTGCATATCATAAATGCTGTTGTTAGACTAAAAGATGTACCAAGACAATGGAAAGTAGCAGAAATTATAATGATTCTCAAGCCAGGAAAAGATCCTAATGACAAAAAATCTTATCGACCTATATCACTGCTCTCAGTAATATCAAAAGTGTTTGAAAGACTGCTGTTAAGCCGTTTAAACCCAATATTAAAGGAAAGAAATCTGATTCCAAATCACCAATTTGGTTTCAGAAACAATCATTCTACAATTGATCAGGTACACAGGATAGCTAAAATAATAGAAAACACACTAGAAAGAAAAAAGTATGCTCTAGTGTATTTCTTGATGTTACTCAAGCCTTTGATAAAGTCTGGCACGATGGGTTAAACTACAAGTTAAGACGTGACTTACCAAAACAGTTCTGTGAAATCCTACAGTCTTATTTATCTGACAGACTGTTTAGAGTAAAACATAGAAGTGAATACGCTGACTTCAAAGAAATATCTGCTGGAGTACCCCAGGGTAGTGTTCTTGGACCAGTACTGTACTTATTGTATACCAGTGACATACCATTAAATCAAGATACCACAATGGCCACCTTTGCTGACAATAATGCTATTCTGGCCATAGGGAACACTGTAGAAGAAGCTACTGGTAAGCTACAAAATGCGGTCAACAAAGTTAATGCTTGGACAAAAAAGTGGCGCATCAAATTAAATGAAAAAAATCAATTCATGTAAATTTTACAAACAGAAAAATCAAGAAGATAACAGTGTACATAAATGAACAAGCTATTCCATATGCAAATGAGGCAAAGTACCTTGGTATGACACTCGACACTAAATTAAAATGGAAAGCGCACGTCAAAAAGAAAAAAGAAGAGCTAGCTATTAAGTATAGGAAAATGTATTGGTTGATTGGACGAAGTTCCCAACTTAATATACACAACAAATTGTTATTATATAAACAGATTTTGCAACCAATCTGGAGGTATGGCTTACAACTTCGGGGTTGCACCAAGAAATCTAATATTAAAATTATACAAAACTTCCAAAACAAGTTGCTACCTGGAATTGTTAACGCCCCTTGGTATATTAGGAATGATGACATCCACAGAGATTTAAAGATGAACACAGTAAATGAGGAAATTAAAATTACAGCAATTAAGCATTTAAAGAAGCCTATTAATCATGAAAAGCCAGCAGTGCTCCAGATCTCAAGTACCAACAGGGTAATAAGGAGACTTAAGAGAACCAAGCCTGTAGATTTAGTGCAGTGATGATACTTTGTTTCCCGCAGTGGATATCTGGTGGACTTAAATCAGTGGACTAAATTCCGCCTAATAGTCAACTGTTATTAGATTTAAGCTGCTAGATAAGTTTTATTACTTAGTTGTAGCGTAAAAGTAAAATAAAAAAAAAAAATTTCTTGAATAGTACTGATGTTTTATTATAAAAATTTGCAGAGTTCAAGAAGTGCTCAGAGTACCGGACACTTTCCATGCTAGATATAGTGCCAAAGCAAGACATTATATGTACCGCTTTGCTGTAAAAAAACCTAATGCAACTGTTCAAGATGAGTATAACATGACGGCATCAATACCAATACCAGTAGTGGAAGTTGATAGGTGTTATTTTATTGGGTAAGGAAATTAGATATTAGGAAAGTAGGCAGCTAAAATAATAAATTTTACTTCTGAGATATAAGTAATTTCTAGAAAAATACTTTTGTTTGGCACTTTCTAGATGCAGCAATACGTATATGAATACAGTTTTAACACAATCCTTAATTTTTTAATTTTAGAATAAATTTTGTCATTTAAAAAAATATTTATCTAGACAATTATAATTAAAATTAAAGTAAAATATTTATTTTGTTTCCAGAAAATCCAAATTTAATGTCGAAGCAGCTTATAATGCATGTGAACTGTTTGTTGGGACAAAAGATCTTATCGCTTTAATAGGAAAACCCAATCAAAATTTGAGGAAAAACAGATTTGGAACTGAGAGAATAGTGGACAGAGTAGAGTTAAAGCCAGGACGCCCTCTTTTAGAAGGCCCATACACTGACTTCTACAATTATTGGGAAGTTCATTGCGTAGGAAGGTCATTCTTTTATCACCAAGTAGGTTAGATAAAGTTTTAGTGTGTACATGAATAAGGATAATTTGTTACTTTATAATTTCATTTTTCAGTAATGAAGGACTGTTTCAAGAATATAAGAAAATTCCTTTTATGCTAATTAAGATAAAGAAATCAGATTTTTTAAAATAATATCATAAAATATGACAAAGTAATCACAGTCTGCAGCTGTCTCATTGACCTAATGGTAGCAAATTTTCAAAGTTAAATAGATGAAAAAATAAATTTTTTGTATCATTTCCTTTTTGATAATGTTATTTTGTCATAATCAACATAAAATGTGCAAACTTTTTGATTTTGTTTTCATACCAAACTCATGAACTCATGAAATGAACACATTTCCTAGAAATGATGGCAGATGGTCGGTTATGCAGTAATAATGGATATTTTAGAACCTCTGAAGGTTCTATTATATGCATGCACGCACATGCACACACACACACACACACACACACACACACACACACACACACACACACACTACAAGAAGTGAGGCCTTCGAACATAACATGATTTATTCGTTATTTTTTATACATTTGGCAACATTTTTCTCATGTCCAAGGATATATCTTTTAACTGCTTTTCTTTAATTTTACAAAATATAAATTTGAGTTTTTTGCACTTTAAAATAATCAGAGTTAATTCTTTAGTGTAACATTTTTCTCATATTTTTCAGTAACTTCTTATCCCTTCTAGCCCTCCCCTGTTTCCGATTGATCTTGTTCAGAGTTGATAATATTAAACTCCAAAATTATATTTTTCTGTTTAGGTTCGACGCACTGTAGCAGTATTAATTGCAGTTGCACAAGGAATTTTGACCCTAGATGATGTGCAAAAGTTATTTGATAAACCGACAATTCATAGTTGGAATGATAAAGCAACTCTTGCCCCAGCATATGGATTGTATCTAAATGATGTGAAATATGATGAAGAAGATCTTGTAATCAAAGATGAAGATGAAAAGGTTGAAACAAACATCGCTGCTTGTAAACCTGATGATTTACAAAATTTTACTGGAAGTATTCATGAGAAAATAAATCTAAGGAAATCAGCACTTAAATTACAAAGATAAGAACAGAAAATACTTTTTGTAGTGAATATTCGTACTATGTATTACAGGACTATTATGTGTAAATATTATTATTTCACAAATAAAATATTGTGACCTTTTATCAAAAATCTACTTATACAAAATGGCTTAGCAGATCCACTTCCATAATTTTGTTTAACAATTAATTTTCATGAAACATTTTAGGATATTCAAATTAAGTATATGTACATCTTGTGATGTATTAGAGTATTTGTTTTTGGATTTAAATAAAATTTATATCTGCGTCTCCACAGGCAGGCTTTCCACGGTTTTGAAAAGTCAAGAAATGTTTTTTTTTTTTAATTTGTTCCGTTACCTGTTACCGTTACTCATTACACATTACCATTACCCTTTTCCGGTACTTGTTACCGTTACCCGTTACCGGAAATCATTAGTTATAATAAACATTAGTTATAAAATAGCATTAGCATTTGCATAAGCATTAGAATTAGAATTAGCAATAGCGTTAGCACTAGCATTAGTAATAGCAATAGCATTAGCCGGTGGAGGCAGCTGAAGTGAGCAGCTGATGGGCTTAGCGATCCCACCATACCTCTAGCTCATACTACTCTCACTCATTTACTCAACATACACACAACACTCACACAAACACATACACACCTACAGGGGGTACAGACTAGCTGCACCTATTGAGAGGACCTAAATGAACCTCGCAGCACCCGAGTCTAACACACACACTTACAGCACTACACTTTACACTCACACCTACATTTAGGGATTTGCTGTTCTTTTTCTGTTATGTCTGGGAGTAGCGATACTGCTTGGTATCCTTTGGCGAGGCCAAGTATGTGGAACCTGATGTGTGCCTAGCACTGCTGAGGACCTCTGATGGGACAAGTTCTGGGACCGAGCAGCCTATAGGTGCCTGGCAAGCACATGGGTGTTGAATTATGGGTGTCGGAGCCTATGATTGGGTCTATCGAAACAAATGGTTGCATTCTGTGAATACATAGAGGGAGGCGGCCATTGGTACTTGGGTTTGGGAAACCGTAACTTTGTACCGGAATCCATTCCTAAGATTCTGGAGTGCTGAAGAATACATTTCGGCTCCAGGTTATTGGAGGATCCCCATTGGAGATTCTCGCTTTAGTTTGAGTCTCCTGGGCTACTGGTGATGTTTGGGTGCATCCATTTGTTCGAGATAACATTCATGAATCACTCAGGTAAAAAAAAACCATGGAAAATTAAATAATCAAAAATGCCAAAAACGTGTTAAATAGGCCTTGTTCGACTACGTCCAACAGGTCTGATAGTAGTACTGAGAGTGTCAACAATCTGGAAGACAAGGAGATGTGTGCTAGTACCCTTGAGGTCCCATCGCCTAGATTTTTGATTTTTAAAAATTCTGAGGAAAGGAAAGACCTGTCCCAAAGTGTTACCCTTTATCATTAACAAGGCTATTGTGGGTGGAATATGTCTCGTGGCTTCCGTTAAGAAGCTACAAAAATGGATGCTGCTTGTACAGATGAACAGTGACAAACAGAGCAAATTGCTATTGACAATGACATAATTTTATGAGACGGTCAAAGTTTGCGAGGAGCCCCACAGATCCTTAAACACAGCAATGGGAGTGATAACGTGCAGGGATCTCCTCTACGTGGAACTGGAGGAGATTAAGTCAGAGTTAGCAGAGCAATCTGTATTTGATATTAGTTGCATTATGTGCAGTGAAAATGGGCAGAAAACACCTACTGCCACATTAATCTTGACTTGGAAAACCTTCAATACCAGATCACATAAAAATCTGGTATCAACGGCTTTCTGTGAGGCCCTATGTCCCAAACCCTAAACGATGCTTTAAGTGTCAGGGATTTGGGCACATTAGTTCCACCTGCAGGAAGCCCGAGATATGTGGAAATTGTGGTTCTAATGGTCATGGTAGAGAAAATTGCAAAGAACATCCTAAATGTCCTAACTGTGGCGGCGAGCACTCAGCTTAAGCAGCCAACTTAAATCTGGCTCGGGATGAAAAGATTCGTAAATACAGTGGATTACTGCCACAGATCCAAACTACGTATAGAGTAGATAGCGGGCATGTTCTCCCTATAGTGGTGGTGGCCCAAGGGGCGATGCCCAAGCACACCCGAGACTGCATTAAGCAGCTTGGGATCATGAGCTTGTGCGTCCATAAGTCACGGATTCATGGATTACGATAGATTCTACAAGCCTCCATGAACTTGACTCTGATGACCCCGCAAGTCGGTAAGTTCAGCACGTCCTTCTTCACTTTGTAAAAGGCTTGGTTAAAATTATAATTCCCGTTGTTATTTACTCCCTAAGAGTATACCTGTCCCCAGGGTGCATAAGAGTAGCTGCAGCCACCTAATGCGTGCGAGTCCTGGAAGGCCCGATACACCTACCAGGGCAGCGGGTCGATCGTCGGAAGGCGATCGAGTGGGTGCCTCCATGTGGCTTTCCCCAGACAATGCCTTGGAATGAGGTATGCCCATCTTCGCAGGAGGTTGACTGTTGCGAGTCTCGCCTGCTAATTTTTCCAAGATTGGTGCTCCTGTTCCCCCGGCAACATGTGGTGGCCAGCTGGACAGGTGGTATCTGGTTAATCCTGTGGTTGGGGAGTCGGCGAAATGTGGATAAGCCCTACATTTACACTCACACCTACATTTAGGGATTTGCTGTTCTTTTTCTGTTATGTGTGAGAGTAGCAATACTGCTTGGTATCCTTGGTAACTCTTTCCGATGAATCCCACGGATAGGGTACCTCCACCTGTCCGTTTGCACGTAAATGAGGGAAGTGCTATAGGGAAACTCTCTACTAGATTTTAGCCAAATGCCTCGTCATCTAATTAGTGACATGCATGAATGGATTAACAAGATTCCCACTGTCCATATGTTTGGAGTTAGGGGGCTCTAAAGGGGAATGGTTTAGGGATGGGGGCGTCGATTGTGGAAGTTAGAGAGGTTGATTAAAGGGGAATGAAGGGGCTGTCTGGGGAGGGTAGAAGGGTAGGGATAAAGAGGATGGAGGTGGATGGGGAGATAAGAGGTAGGGGGAACTGGACAGAGGTGATAAAGAAGGGTGGGAGAGGGAAGGGACCTAGGGTTGTGATTGAGGTTGAGAAGGAAGTAACGGCGAAAGAGACTAGGGAGAAGATTGAGGAAAGTTTTTGGGTGAAAGGGGGGGAAATTAGAGTGAGGAGTTTGAGGATACAGGGGAGGAATTTTGTGGTAGAAACTCACGATGAAGGAGATATGGGGAAACTAAGGGAGATAGAGGGGCTAAAAAAAGGGCTTTTGAAGTAAAATGGGTCATGAGGGTGGCGGGTAAGGTGTACCAAAGGATGATTGAGAAGGATAGGGTTTAAGTAGGGTTGTGTAGCTGCAGGGTAAATGAGTATGAAGGGATAGTGAGGTGTGTGAAGTGCCAGGGGATAAGACATATTGGGGCTAGGTGCTCCAGTAAGTTGACATGTGGGAAGTGTGCAAAGGAGGAGCACCACAGCAGTTAGTGTAGTGTGAAAGTTAGGGATGTTGTTTGTGTGAATTGTGTGTGAGAGGGGTTCAAAGATGTAAACCATTCGGTGAACTTTTCGGGGTGCAGAGCAATGATGTTGGAGGAGGATGGAGATGAATAGAGTAGAGTTATGAGTAGAGGGGAGGTAAGTTTGGTGCAAGCAAATATTGACAGATCAAGGTGTGTGTGTGCTGAATTGAGTTAGATTGTGGTGAGAGAGAGGGTGGATGTACTGGCTGTACAGGAGCCGTATGAATATAAGGGGAAGGTTAAGGGGTTTGGAATGAATGCTCGGGTGGTGTATGGGGAGGGGTGTAAGAGGCCCTGGGCGGCAGTGATTGTTTTGAATGCAGGATAGGTGTTATGAATGTGAAGAGTATGACAGAGAGGAAGTGTGTGTGTGTGTGTGTGTGTGTGTGTGTGTGTGTGTGTGTGTGTGTGTGTGTGGAGTTAATTTTGCCTGGGGGGAAAGAGAGTATGTGTTGGGTCTGTGTGTACTGCCAGTACAGTGAAGGGATTGAGTATTATTTGAATTGGTTACAGAAGTTGAGGGGGGAGTACGTGCTTGTGTGCATGGACGCCAACGCTATTTCAAGGATTTGGTGGTTGGATGAGAGGACGAATGAAAGAGTGCAGTTGTTGGAAGACCTGATTGAGCAAGGTAGGTGGAGAGTAGTGAATGTGGCGAGTTATGGGCCAACCTATGAGAGAGGCGATCGTGTGAGCTATATAGATGTGAGTATGGAGGTGAGAGGGCAAGGAATGAGTGTGTATGAATGGGAAGTGAAGGGTGATTGGGTAACGGGATCACACAAAGCGATTTGGATGAGGGTTGTGAGTGATGGGGGAGGGCTAGAGAGAGAATGGGGGGAAATAAGGGTGGTGGGTTTGGGATAGGGAGGATGTTGAGTGTGAAAAGGAGAAATTGGAGGTTGTACATGGAGAAGTTGAAGGGTTTGTGTGTGGATTTGAATGGGTTGAAAGTGGAGTGTAAGAGAGATGTGATTTTGTTAGAGTGTGTGTTGAGTGAGAGAATGTGGAGAGCGAGTGTGGGGACAATACCCAGGAGGGGAGGTGGTTGTAGGGGAAACAGGTGGTGGGATCAGGAATTGGAGAGGGAGAAGAGTGAGGTGCTAAAAGCTAGGAAGAAAGAGAAGGATGAGGAGGAGAGGATTCGGAAGTGGCAGGAGTACAGGAGGAGGTATATGTGGAGGATTAAGGAGAAGAAGAGGAGTAGTTGGAATGCCCTAGTGGAGGTGGTGAGTAGGTTTGAATGGAGCCTACCCTACAAGTGTGCGAGTAGTGGAATGAGTCCGGGAGAGGTTGCATGTGCGATTGGGGGTGAGAATGTAATAAGGTGCGTGGATGCTGGGAGAATGTTGTTGGATGAGTTGGTTGTGGATGATGTGAGAGTGGGGGAGAATGAGGAGCATGGGAGAGTGAGGGCTTTAGTACAGAACCTTGAGGCGGGTAGGGGGAGATGTGGTAGGGTAGGTGTTTGAGAGGTGGAGCGGATAGTGAGGGGTTTGAAGATTGGGAAAGCACCAGGGAGGGATGGGGTTGTAGGAGAAATGGTGAAAGAGGGGTGGAATTGCATAGAGTGTTGTGGTCCGCCTGTTTAATGGTTGTTTCAGGTTTGGTGTGTTTCCCAGTAGGTGGAAGAAGGGGGTAATCAGGGCATTGTTGAAAGGGTAGGATAAGAATAGAGGGGCAGCCAAGTCTTACAGACCAGTCTGTCTGTTGACGGTTCTGGGTAAGGTGTTTCAGAGGGTTATAGTGGGAAGGTTACATGGGTTTTTTTATGGGGGGATCTCGGCGAAGATAACCTTAAAAGTTTTTCGCCAGAAAAAAAATTTATGGGGGGATTTCGGTGGATCAATTTGGATTTATGAGGGGTAGGTTGATGGAGGGGGCTATTGTAAAGTTAAGGGAGATTGTTAGGGAGACGGAGACAAATATGTAATGAGAACTTTTGTAGACATGACTGGGGCTTTTGATAGGGTGTGTTGGCCGGGGGTGTTTAGAGATTAAGAGATAGGGATGCAAGTGGTGACGTGTATAGGATAATAAGGGATTATTTAAGTAGCAGGTGTGTTGAGTTAAGGGAAGGGACGTGGGGTGTGGGTAAGGTAATAGAGGGTGTCCTCAGGGTTCTGTGCTGGGTCCTCAGGTTTGGAAGGTCGTGATGGAAGAGTGTGTAAGGCGCGTGAATGAGAGTGGATGCAGAATGATTGCGTATGCGAATGATGGTGTGGTGTTGGTGAGTGGGAATGCGAGGGAGGAGTTGAGGAGGTAGGGGTATGAGGTGATGAGAGTGTTGAAAGATTGGTGTGTGAGTGGCAAGAGGAGAATGTCAGAGCAAGACCGTATGTATGATGTTGAATGGGAGTTTGAGTAGGATGCCTAGGATTTAGTGAGGTTGGGGTAGGCTCAGAATGGTGAATGAGGTGAGGTATGTTGGGGTGAAGTTCACCAAAGGTATAGGTAACCTTCTGGGTATTGGCCAGCATGTGAGGGAAAGAGGAGAGAATGGATTGGAGATAATGATGCGTGTGTTGAGAATGTTTGGAGGAGTGAATGTACAGTATGAAAGGGTGAGGAGAATATATGAGGGTGTGTATGTGGCAATAGTGACGTATGGATGTGGGGGTGGGTTAATAGGATGAATGCGGTAGACAGGGCTAGATTTTTGTCCAGTCAATGGAGGGTGTTGTTGCGTAATGTCAGGGGATACAGAACTTTGTCGATGGATGCTGCATGTGTGATTGCTGGTGTGATCCCGTTGGACCAGAAAGTGGAGAGGAGGTATGTGATGGACAAGGTTACAATGAATGGGCGTTGTGAATGGAATGGAAGAGTGTTTGAGAAGGAGGGCTGTAAGAGGGCAGTGAGAGAATATGTGTGGGATGAGTGGCTGAGAAGATGAAAGAATTCGGGGAGGGATAGGGTTACGTATGGATGGTGGAGAAATGTGAGAGAGAGGTTGGATGCGGGATGGGTTGAGCCGGGTTTTTATGTAACTCAGGGGTTAAGTGGGCACAGGGATTTTAAGGGGAAATTAAAGGGCTTTAGGTTGGCCGACAATGAGCAGTGCGAATGTGGTTGATTGAGACATCGGAGTATGTGGTGTTTGAGTGTGTTAGATGGGTGGATGAACGGAGTGAGTGTGGGAGGTTGTTAGAGAGGGGGTAGGTGTTAGATTTGATAGGGAAGGGTTAAAGAGTAAGAAGGGGTTTGGGGTTTTTGCAAGGTTTATGAAGAAGTCATTGGAGGTGAAGGTGGTGGGTAGGGGGGAAATGATAGGAAGGGGTTGAGTATAAGTGTGTTTTTATTGTTATATGGGTGATTGTTGTCGTTATTTAGTGTGTAATGTGGTTTTTATTGGGTTATTGGGTTATTTATTGGTAGTGTTATGGTGTAGTGGTGGTGTTGCATAGTGGATGTCTGTATTCTTCTTTTTTATTTTTTTTTTTGAGTGGGGATGCTGGTAAACCCTCGAGGTAGAGACACCATCCCTTTAGCAAAATTCTTGCACTTGATAAATTAACTATCTAACTATCTAGCGAAACCACTGCCAAGGGATTGGGCTTGGAAAAGTCAGAGGGAAAGAAGACCCTGTTGAGCTTGATTCTAGTTTGGCACTGTAAAGAGACATATGAGGTGTAACGTAAGTGGGAGATGGAAACATCCGTAGCCGGTGAAATAGATAGATAGAGTACGATGTGAAGAAGGGGTGGAGCAGAAGGTGGATTACGATGTGGAGCACAATGTCAGGTACGAGTTGGAGCAGAAAGTGGTGCAGCAGGTAAAGCAGGAGCAAGATGTGGAACAGGAGGTGGAGCACTAGGTGGTGGAGGAGGTGAAGCAGGGAGTGGGGAAGGAGTTACATTAACAGGTGGAGCAGAATGTGTAGCATGAGGTGGGGAATGAGGTGGAGTAGCAGGTGGAACGCGATTTGTAACACGATATGTATCAGGAGGTAAAGCACGAGTTGGAGAACGAGGTGTAGGACGAAGTGTAGCAAGAGGTGGAGCACTAGGCGGAGCACAAGTTGTAACACGATGTGGAGCACAAGGTGGAGACAGAAGTGGAGCAGGAGGTGGAACAGTAGGGACAGAACGAGGTGGAGCACAAGGTGAAATTCTTGGATCGTTGCAAAAGCATTTGCCAAGTCGTGGATCGTTGCAAAAGCATTCGTTCTCCTTAATCAAGAACGAAAGTTAGATGTTCGCAGGCGATTAGATACCGCCGTAGTTCTAACCATAAACGATGCACGCTAACGATCAGTTAAAGTTCCTCCGATGACTCGGCGGACAGCTTCCGGGAAACCAAAGATTTTGGGTTCAGTTGGAATTATGGTTGGAAAGCTTAAACTTAAAGGAATTGACGGAAGGACACCAGCAGGAGTGAAGTCAGCGGCTTAATTTGACTTAACACGGGAAACCTCACCAGGCGCGGACACCGTAAGGATTACAGATTGAGATCTCTTTCTTGATTCAGTGGATGGTGGTGCATGGCCGTTCTTGGTTAGTGGAGCGATTTGTATGGTTAAATCAGATAACGAATGAGACTACACGCCCGCTACAGTGAATTAATCAGAGAGTCTTCCGTGAACGAAATGCCCGGGTAACCAGTTGAACCTAATTCGTGCTAGTGATTGGTGTTTGCAATTGTTGCCTATGAACAAGGAATTCCCAGTAAGCGCGAGTCATAAACTAACGTTGCTTACGTTCCTGCCATTTGTGTACACCGCCCGTCGTTACTAGATGTTGAATGATATAGCATGGTATTTGGGCGCTGCGATCGGTTCTGCTGGTCGTCGATGTGCCGGAAAGATGACCAAACTTGATCATTTAGAGCACGAGGTGGAGCAGAAGGTGGATTACGAGGTGGTGCAGGAAATGGACCAGAAGGTGGAGCAAAACGTAGGTACGAGATGAAGCATGAGGTGGTTCAGTGGGTAATTCCGGAGCAAGATGATTAGCAGGAGGTGGGGCAGGATGTATGTACGAGGTAAGTACGAGGTGGAGTACAAAGTGGAGCATATTGCGGAGCACTAGGTAGTGAAGGAGGTAGAGTAGGAGGTGGAGCAGGGAGTGAAGCAAGATGTAGAGCAGGAGGTAGAGCAGGGATTGGAGATGGAGTTGTATTAGAAGTTGGAGCAGGTGGTAAAGCAGTAGGTGTAGCAGGAATTGGTGCAGGAGGTGGTGAATGAGTTTAGCAGGAGGTGGAGCGCGAGGTGAAATGCGAGGTGGAGCGTGATGTGAAGCGCGAGGTGTAACACGATATATAGTAGGAGGTGGAGCATGAGGAGGAGCAGTAATCCGTTATATTATCTAATTTTAATATCCCGAGCCAGATTTAAGTTGACCACAACCTCACGGCGGACAGTGTCGTCTACCACGAAGACCCCTTCCCGGTTTTTTATAACCAGATCGGGTTGGAGCTTCCTACCATCTGGCAGGGATAGCAACGGTTCTTTTGTAATTACTACCTGAGGGTCCCTTGCAGCATTCAAACCAATGAGATCACGGAGAATGTGTACACTCACCCAGAATGCGGTCCAAGGTCTCCAACTTGAGCCGACGTCTGCGGCACACCAGATCAGCCTGTGGTTGGCACGGTGCAACGATGTTCGGTTGCCAGCCGTATTGGTTCTCAGTTGCAAAGCCGTGATAAACCTGCAAGGTTTCAAAAGGGACGGATCACGCAAAAATGCGTTCCCCACCCTATCCCCGGCAAGGGACGGGACAACCTTACCTAGGGAGAGCAAGCCCTTCCACCTGTCCATCTCTGTCTTCAAGCAGCGATTCTGATATTGCCGCAGATCGCGCTCGACGTAAGGGAAGGGGACCCCTACGGAGTGTGCCACCCTACGGAGATGCGCAGTAGTTGCAGCACACCCGGACAGAGCTACTAAAGCAGGGTGCGGAAAGTTTAGAAACCGGAGTCCCAGCTTTAAAACCACCCGAGGCAAGAGATACTTGAGTCTCGGAAAACCCAATCCTCCATCTCCTCTCCGACAGTACAGTATGCCATTGAACTCAGACTGTGGGAGGTGCAAATACTTTTTAATTGCTACCCTCACCTCTAGATCGATGGAGTGTAGAGTTTTGATTGGTAGGATGGCGACCAACAACTCATGAAAGTAGCTGGGGATAAGGTATGTCTGCAATAAATGCAGCTTCTGGTGGGGTTTGAGAGGTAGGCGTCCAACCCTCTCGAGGACCTCAGTCAATGATCCGCTTAGTGTGTGCAAATCTAACCCAGACCAGAAGGAATACCTCGCGCCAAGATAAACGAGGCCGTCCTCCGCCAAGGTCCAGCGGATTCTATTCCCGAGCCCTGTGATACCGGGGTCTTCCAGATACCAAGAGTCTCGGTTCCGCGCTATTTTAAACGTGAAACACTTGGAGGCGTTTAGCGTCATGCCATGCTGACCGAAGTAGTCCACGTCGTTATTCAGAAGACTTTTGGCCTTTGAGAAGGCCAGACACGAGATGTTATGTGTGCCGTTAATCGAGTATCCCGGCATCAGCTCCAGCCGCTCCAATAACGGTTCGTGAACCATATTGAAGAGCAAAGGGGATAGAGGGTCCCCTTGCTTGACACCACGCCGGAGCTGTAAAACGATTTTACCTCTTGGTGTAAAGGGCATGATAAGTCTCCTCGATTAAAGCGGTTAAAGAGGCTGGGACCCCTTTTCGCCGCAAAGCGTGTTGGATGGCCAGGTGCGGGATCGTTTAGAAGGCCTTAGACACGTCTAATATCACACCCGCACCTCCTCCATTAGCCTTTATTATCTGATCGAATATTCTTACATTAGCGAAGTAACCTGCCTCCGCTACAATCCCTTCCTGCCTAAGGTTCATAGGCACTACTGCCGTCAGCCTCTTATCAACAATCCCCCAGAAGAGGCGACTGAGGAGGGAACCGATTGTGATCGGCCGGAAGCGCCTTGCAAGAGCTTTGGCTACAGCGAAAAAGAACTTCCAAAGATCTTCGGTTGAATTCTTCTAAGTATTTTTGGTCTAGTAGGAATTGGGCGTAAGGTGCTAGAATTCCTAAATCATTGTACTTCTCAAAGAAGTAATAAGCCGTAAAGGCTCTTATTATGGCCGCTCCATGTTTCGCTAGTTCATTCCATCCTAAGAGTTGTGGGTTCTCTATCAGTATATACTTCTGAATATACAAGAAACAAGTCAACTCTGTCCCAGCTAAATGTTTCAAGGCTGCTGCAGCAATTTTTTGCCTTTGTCGATCTTCAAACGCCGCAGTGTTATAAATAGAATATAATATTAATTTATTGACTAAAAATTGAGTTGTGATTAATTGATGAATAGCCTCACAGGTTCCTATATCAAAACGCATTAGATGAATTCAGTGTCTCCTGGAAGTAGAGCAACTGCTTTCATTCCCTCCTCTCTCCTTTCGAACCATCCATCGAAATTATTGTTGTTGAGTCTCTTTCCTAATAAACAAAAACAAATCCCGTAAATATAGTCGAAAAGCATTGTAGTCATCTCAAGATAGTCGGGGTTACCTTCAACTATATCGGCCATAACGTGTTTATCTATCATATCCCCGAGTTCTTCCACAAACTCTAATTGTAGCTCATTCTTCTTCATTGCACTAGGGATGCTCTGGAAGAGACCAGTATTGTATGCTCGCTAGCGGCATCCTTAGCAGACGTAGAGGGAATAATCATATTAGCTTCATTGTGGGGTTCTGAATCTCTGATGCATGCCTTTGTACCTCTGAGATGATGTTAGCAAGTTGGGTATTGTTAGTCCTGATGAGTAAGAGTCTCTCTTTTATTGTTGCTGGGTTTAGTAACCTAGTAGCTATGTTATAAGATTGAGTATATTAAAATGGTTTTTGTGAGTATTATCTGGTTATCTATGGTATGATTATACCTATGGATGTGTGTCGGAGTATTTGTTGCAGTGGACAAATTGCTTCTTGGCTGGTGGTATGTCTTATTAATTTTGTTAATCTTTCTTTAGTTTGAATAATTATTTTATTAAGGATTATTCCTTAGTGCCCTTTGAGGGTCTTAGTTATTTATTTAGATATGGAGAGAGTCTTAAGAGAGTCATAGTTACTCACATATTCATAGCAGAAAGGGACAGCGGGATAAACGTTAATCCATTCATGCGCGTCACCAATTAGATGATGGGCATTTGGCTATATTCTTCTAGAAAGTTTCCCTCTAGCACTTCCTTCGTTTACCCACAAAGGGGCAGGTGGAGGTTACCTACCATGGGCCTTCATCAGAAAGAGGAGGCTCACCCACTTTTCGCCAGCTCCCCCACCCTAACCACCGGATCAACGAGAGACCTCTTGTCCAGCGGCCGGCCACCACATGTAAGGAAGGGGACCCTTACGGAGTGCACCACCCTACGGGGATGCGCAGTAGTGGCAGCACACCCAGACAGAGCTACTAAAGAAGGGTGCGGAAAGTTTAGAAACCGGAGTCCCAGCTTTAAAACCACCCGAGGTAAGAGATACTTGAGCCTCGGAAAACCAATCCTCCATCTCCCCTCCGACAGTACAGTATGCCATTGCACTCAGACTGTGGGAGGTGCAAATACTTTTTAATTGCTACCCTCACCTCTAGATCGATGGAGTGTAGAGTTTTGATGGCAAAAAGAAGTCGCTTTAGGCTAGATCTGGTGAGTAAGACGGATGGTCAAGCAGTTCAAACCGTAATTCGTAAATTTTCACCATGGCAACCGCTGAGGTGTGAGACGGTGCGTTGTCTTGGTGAAACAGGATTTTCTTTTTCTGCAAATGTGGCCGTTTTTCCACAGGTTCTTTTTTTTTTTTTTTTTTGGTGTTTAACTTCCGATTATTGTGCACCCTTGGATTGTGACTATTGTGCAGACGATGGAACTCTGGTCTCCCTTCAGATCGTATAAATCTTTCGCCTTTTACTAAAGATTTCTGTGGAGGGGGACATTTGATGAGTCTATAAATAAAGTTCTGATTTCAGCTTGTCAAGTAATGATGCGTAGGTTACAAACACGTTCTTTGAAATGTTCATAACGTCTGCTATCTCTCACTTTAATTCAGCTGTCATCTAGCACTATTTGGTGAACTTTGGCGATGTTTTCGTCGGTAGTTGCAGTTTTTGGACGTCCCGAATGTTCATCATCTCCCAAGCTCTTACGGCCACGTTTAAATTCAGCTGCCCAAAATTTCACTGTGGTAAAATGATGGTGCAGAGTCCCCATACACAGAATTCAACTCATCTTTGATTTGCGTTGGCGTATTGCCTTTCAAAAATAATATTTAATGACAGCTCAATTTTGTCCATTTTCATAAAAATAGAACAACTGCGCGTCCAAAATGGCTGAAACTTTGAGTAATTGTCAACAGATGAACAACGAAATTCGACTGCTGCCACCGACGAGTGCTGCTATCTTCATGTTGAGGTCAGAAACTTTTCAGACCACCCTCGTGTGTGTGTGTGTGTGTGTGTGTGTGTGTATATATATATATATATATATATATTATTTTATTTTAAAAGCACATTGAGGCTATTATTGTCTCCTTAAATGTAAGTGTAAGTGGGAGTGTAAAATGTTAAAATCGTAAGTGTGTGTGTTAGACTCGGGTACCATGAGGAACGTCTAAATCCTCTCAATAGGTGCAGCTAGTCTGCACTCCCCCTGCGGGGATTTTCCATAAAAAGCAGCAGTTTGAGTTAGCCAGCCAGCAGAGTGCGGAAGCCTTCCAAAATCAGAAGACCTCATAGCCTCTGAAGTGCTACCAACTTAATACTACTAGGCAAAAATATTAATTAACAGAAGATAAAAGGACTACAATGGTAAGAGGGAACAACAAAGAGTCCAAGGAGAATGTGTTGATAAAGAATGACACATTTTTACGAACAAGTGATGTTCGAAATGCAAGAAAGGAAATTTATGAAACTCCGAAGACTGCCCACGGATCGTCTGTCTGTCTAGCACTGACTCGTACAAAGCTGTTAAAACACGAATTGAGTGTAACTTAAAGTAATATTCGATGACGTATAAAATAATTAAATAAAATTTCAAAACAAATTGCCAGTAGTACATAATAGGGACTACCAAAAATTTATTAAATTGCGGATTTTAAATTGTAATTTTTGTGAACAAACCAAGAAGCAACACTAGCGGGCAAACGAAGATCCCTGGAGACCAAGCCTACACTACATCCTCGAACAGTAATCAGGGAACCTGTCCACTCAACCACGCATTTTCCAGAACCACAACGGGAAAGTGGGAAATTCAGAAGAAAGAAATCAGACATCAAGGGAACAGCTGTTAGTCATCGCTACAAATAAGGTACTGCTGACAACTCCATTATTTCTTTGTATTGTAGTCTAAATTTGCTGTTCAAAGTAAATGAGTGGAAAATCCCACTATATCATTTGTCTTACTTTAGGAAAGAAGATATATACTAAATTCAAATTAAATTAAGTTCCCAACAGGAAAATACCCCAAAATCAAATTACAAGAAATTAAATATTAAAAATTAATTGTATAAATAATTATTGATGACAAGGAAAAAATAAAATAAAATCTAAATTCAATTAACATCTTTAAAAAATTAAATTCCATCCAAGGAGGAAAAATAAAGCGAGCAAATAATATTAAGCAATTAATAAATAAATATAAATTATAGCTGAAAAAGGTCTAACCACAAAAAATCCAGTGTGCCTATTCCAAAAACATAAAGGGAAATTGAAAATTAATGTGACTTATAGGATAAGAAAAGAATAAGGTAATTAAATAAATATAGATTGTATTTTGGTTTTAAATTTATTAATCATGTATCATAATTTCGTTTTACGTATTACGTTTTATTTCAATTCTTAAATCAATGTAATTTTGTTTGACAAAAAAATAAATCATTCAACTGTGATTTCCTAGGGGGACAAAGTTGATCACGTCCGCAGCACACTTTAAGCTATACAAGTTTCCTGGGTAGTGCTAAATGATCAACAATGATAGAAAATGCTTCCCAAAACCAGAACAAAAACCAAATGAAGCAGAACAGAAGAAGGAGGAAGGAACCAACTGCCCTTATTAGGGCAGACAAAGTCTCAAACCAGACTGCTAACTCTACACAACACTGTAATCACGACACAGGCATAAATACATACCACTGTAACGCAGGTGGATTGACTCAGGCAAAAAGACAAGGTATAATGAAACAATTAGACAAGTATGACATCGATGTCTTCTTCATTACCGAAGCCAATATAACAGGAAAAAACCAAATCTACTATAAGTTTAGAGATTATAAAATCAGTTGTTTGCACAAATCTAGACAGATCGCAAGTGGCATTTTGGTCGGAGTAAAGAACAGTTTCACCCATAATTTTAAGGTCATTAAAGAAATGACAGACAGTGACAAGTCGGAGATAGCCCGAGTGTAAGTATGGAAGAGTAACGTCGGATATTCTGTTTACGGAATCTACAGCCCACCTAACAACTCTGGCCTGAATATGAATGTGATAAAAGTAAAAAACAGAACAATCATAACAGGCAACTTTAATGGACATTCAACACGCTGGGGTTACCCAGATAGAAAAACAGCAGGAATAGAAATAGAAAACTTTATCGACTTCCATACCATCCACCTTCTGTATCACCCAAACGATAGGAAGACATACATCCATTTCTCAGGAACGTCAACAAACCCTGATCTAGCGATGGTTTCAAGCGACATCTATAACAACACAACTGAACATGTTGCAGAAGAGGAAGGAAGTGGGCATAGAGCAGTTGTTACCAAGACAACAATGAGAACCCACAGTAGACACAAGAAAATTCAGCATAACTTGTGGAACTTCAAGAAGGCCACCTGGAAGTATTTCCGGGATGCTGTGGAAGTGAAGGTGAATGAATCAACTTGAAAGTCAGTGCTGGAGTGAAGCTGCAACACCTCTGTAACATCATATTGGCGGTAGCAAAGCAACACATACCCAGAGGGAGAGTCAAGAAATACAAACCTTTTTGGAACAAGGAATTGGAAGCATTGAGGAATGAAAGAGACATACTGAGACAGAGTGGACAAATACAATGACAAAAGAGATGTGCAAGAATGGCAAAGAGTAAATACACTATATACCAGGCACATACAAGTGGCAAAAAGAAACAACTTCTCCAAGTTCATTGGACAGTTGAATTATAGAACAAACAGCAATAGAGTCCACAGATACACAAACATCCTAACAGACAAGTGGGAGGACAAAACAATTGCCCCAATAAAAAGTACATCCAAACTGCTATATTGCGACTATGAAATCGCCAAGAAATTCAACACCTTTTATAAAGAAGAACATAAGCTGTCTCAACAAAATAAGAAATACGACAGAGTGGTTAAAAAACAGCTCAAAAACACTGCTAAACAAGGCCTTGATATCTTCTCGAAGGAGTACATCATTGCTGAATTGGACATAGTGATATCAAAACTCAAAGTAAATAAATCCCTTGGCCCTGATAAGATCCATTCAGAATTCATCAAAAACTTGGGTGAAGAAGCTAAGGAACTACTGATCAAGATATTTAATGAGATGTGGTCTGGAAAATCTTTTTTTTTTTTTTTTTTTTTTTTAACATTCAACTATTGTGCACACTTGAGCTAATGCAGACGATGGGATGATTTATAGCGTATGAAAATGTCAAGCCCTCGCCGGGAATCGAACCCGGGACCTCGGGGTGAAAGCTTAGTATGCTATCCACTAGGCCACCGAGGCGGCCTGGAAAATCTGAAATGCCAGCTATGTGAAAGAAAGCAATCATAGTCCCCATATCCCCATTAAAAAACCAAAAACATCAGGTGATGGAATGCACAACTACAGGCCAATCTCCCTTACTTCAATAATTGCAAAAACAATGGAAAGAATGGTTGCAGCGAGCCTACAGTACTATTTGGAAAACAACAAATTAATCTGCAATAACCAAGCCAGATTCAGGCCTCACTATACACCTATGAACCAAGTGCTGAAGTTCACACAGAGTGTGAAGGACTCGTTCAACAGAGGAGTAGGTTCTGGCCGTCTTTGTTGATTTCAAGGATGCCTTCGATACGGTATGGAGATCTCAACTTTTAAAAAAGATCAAAGACTTACATATAACTGGCAATATGTTCTATTGGCTGAAACATTTCCTAAGTCAAAGGTGGATATGCACCAAATGGAAAACGGCAACATCCAAGTATAAACAAACACAGGTGGGCCTCCCGCAGGGCGCAGTTCTTAGTTCATTGTTATTTAACATATACATAAACGATCTCCCCAAAGCGTTATCCTCCAATCAACTCAACTGTGCGATGTATGCGGATGATGTATGACATGGCTGGCAAACAGCAACAAAGACAGGAAAGCCTTTGACTCACTTCATGATGGGATGAATGAAGCTATGGAGGCGCTGACCAGATGGAGTAGGAATAACAACATGAAAATTAAAGTCCAGAAAACAAGTTACCAGCTCTTCTCACTGAAAACAAAAATACAAAACATACCTCTCCAAGTGGAAAACACAGTAGTCCAACAGCACTGTAGTACTAAATACCTGGGAGTCATCCTAGACAAAAAGCTCAATCTAAAAGACCACACAAATTACATCGCATCAAAGATCTCTTCCAAAAACAATATACTAAAAAGACTAGCAGGAATAAAACGGGGAGGAACATTTGATGTACTATGCCAAACCTACAGTCATACATAAAACCAAATTTCTTTTAAGGTGGTGAGATGCTTGCTTTGGCAGGCAGTGATGCCCTGAAGAAACTTGAAACAAGCCAGAACAACTGCCTATGAATGATAAGTGCCGTGAAGACCACACCAATTGCAGCACTGCATGCCTATACCGACACCAAACCATTTCATAATGAATACAGGTGCAAAGCTATGATAACATATGAGAAGATTCTTCACAGGAAGTACAATAACCCATGGATCCTAGAACCATTAGCAGAACAAACATTAAAAACACAAACAAGTTTCAAACACCTGATGTTTAAATGGAGATGAAATGGTGTGGTGATCGAGAAGCCTACACAGCTGAAGAGTCCTCTGGACTACGACAGGTACAACATAAGCACTCAACTTGTGGAACCAATAAATAAAGCCAAGGACAACCCAGTCACAGTTGCACAAATAACTTTGGAGACTATAAACAACCTATACCCATCAGATGACTGGTTGCGAATATACACTGACGGATCTAAAATCAAAAGTGAAACAGGAGCGGGAATATTCTGTGAGCATTTTTCTCACTACTTTGCATTAAGCTCGGACGCCACCGTTTTTGAGGCGGAGTTATTTGCAATCGATGAGGCATTGATGCAAATAATAACGAGGCCATGGTTGAATAATAACATAGTGATATTAGTTGACTCTAAATCGGCATTACAAGCAATTGCTGACAACACATCTGCAGGCTCTATGATAGAATCGATCCAGAAGAAATACAAAATAGTTAAACACATTACCAAGGAATTGGTACTGCAGTGGATCCCGTCACATGTAGGCATACAAGGGAATGAGTGGGCAGACAAGCTGGCCAAACAAGGAACCCTTATAGTGCAGAAACCAAAAAGAATGCTCACACTGGAGGCTAGGATTAGTGCACTGAAGCGAACATCTTATCTTGAATTTACAAAGTCAAGGAAGACATAAAGAACAAACCTTATGAGAATGTATTTGACATGTATAGGAAGGTCTAGGACCTCCAGAGGAGGACATCTGTCACAGTCTTTCGGCTGATAACTGGACACGACTGTCTGAATGAACACCTGAAGAAAATTAAGCTATTAAACTATGACACATTGTTTGAATGCCCAGACACCATCATGAACATGGACCATCTCCTGGTCTGCAGAAAATTAGATGAAGAGAAGCAGAGAAGAAGAGACCTCCCTGGCCTCTACTGAAAAACAAGATCAAAGATGGCATGAGCCAGCGGAAGCCATTGGAAAACAACAACAACTGTGATTTTCTAAGGAATATAAATTTAATAAACAAAATTAGATTAAGAGTTAACAAAAAATTGTGATTATAAAGAATTCAAAATTTGAAAATTAATAAGGGGTTGTAATTTTATAAAATTTAGTTTAGAAGTTATATTTCATTTATTTCAGAAGGGTAAAATCTTCTAAATAAATTTGATAAAAATTATAAACAGTCTAGTCTAAATTTTTCTCTAATAATTCAACCTAAATTAACCATCTGTACAATCCAGACAACAAATCCAACAGCCCGAAATAAGTTATTTGTTGATAAGAGATAAGAGTCCTGCACCCAAGTGTTAATAAATTAAGGTTTGTGTGTGGAGGTGTGCAACAACCACACCAAAGTGTAACTGATGTTCAGTGTGGCAGGCAACAGTTGTGCATACCTGTACTTTATGAGAAAAGTTAACTACAAAAGAATTCGCCAGGTGCACAACCGTGTCATTGAAAGTAAGTTTTATCTTTTTATTTTTTATACTCTGGAATTCTTGCTGATAACGGTAAAGAAAAATACCATTGCAGTGTATCTCTTTGTGTGTTCATATTTTTTATAAATATTATAATTATATTTATAATATAATGTGTATGTGTTTGTATGCATGTGTGTGTGTGTATGTATGTGTGTAATGTAATGTATGTTAAGTATGTGTGTGTCCGCACGTATAAATGTATGTTATCATGACCATCAAGTAAGGAATTATTATGTCTATGTTAATTATCATGGACCCTACATCCAATATCAGAACGTCTATGTCCGGTATGATAACTTATGAGTTCTGTGTTGCGACCGATAAGTGTGTTATAATGACCTCTTTAAGTCTGGTATTAGTTTTAATTCCAGTATCAAAACATCTAAGTCCATTATCATGACTGCTATGTCCAGTATCATGACTCCTAAATTTGGTATCAAGACCGCTAAGTTCAGAATCTTGATCTCATTGTCCAGTATCATAACCTCTCGGTCCAGTATAATGACTAATAAGTTCGGTATCCTGACCTCTATATATTGTATCATGAGTGTTAAGTTCGTCATCATGATCTATAAATTTGGTATCATGACCACTAAGTCTGGTATCATTACTTTTAAGTCTAGCATCATGACCTCATTGTAAGGTATAATGATCTATTAGTCTGGTGGCATCATGACATCTTAGCCCGGTATCATTACCGCTAAATCGTGTATCATTACCTTGTGTGTCTGGTATTATGACTTTCATAATAACATCATTGTTGGACCTTAAATTTATGGACCTTAGGTTTTATGACCTATAAGTTCGGTATCATGACAACTAAGTAAGGTATCATGATCTCTAACTCAGGTATAAAGACCTCTAAGTCCAATATCATGACTTCTAAGTCCGATTATGATGTTTATTACAATGTTGTAAACTTATAATGTTATAAAAAAATTGTTATAAAAATTTAACGACAAAAAAATTTATAATTTAGGTGAAATCTTTAAATGCAGGTCTTGGTAAATAAGCATCCTAGAGCCAGAAGGAGCATAATTTGTAAACTCAAAAAAAATATAACTAATTACATTTATATATTTTTTTTAATTTATTAACAAATAAAAAAATTATAATATAGAAGAAAACTTTAAACACATTTATCTCAGTAAATAAGTGTCATAGAGCAAAAAATACTAATCTGTGAATTCCGAAAAATATTTTAATTTTTTTTTTTAATTTATGGAATTACAAAAAACTTTTCCTTTCATTTTTATAGCATTTCATAACATAAAAAAAATATTTAAACTTACTAAATTTATAAATTTTTAAATTTTACTTAATTTAAAAAAAAATTATAATTTAAAGGAAAACTTTAAACTCGTTTATCTTATTAAATAAGTGTTCTGGAGTAAAAAAAACTTTGAAAATATTTTTTCCCAACTTCTAATATTTTAAACACATTTACATCAGTAAAGAAGCATTCTAGGAATTTAGGACATCGGGAAAACAACCTTTCAATTTAATTCTCACTATTTTTAATAAAATTTCATATAACTATAAAATTATAAGTTTTTAAAACTTATCCATTTATTAAAAAAATATAATTTAAAGAACTATAAACTCTTTAAAGCTTATCTTTGGTAAATAAACTTCCTAGACAGAAACAGAGGTATGTTTAACACACTGTTACTTCAGACAAAAATTTAATTTACTATAATCTATAAACTTTCAATAAAACTATACTAATTTCTAAAATTATGAAAATTTATAAATTTTTAAAAATTAACTTATAAAAAATTATAATTTAAAAGAAAACTTTGAATTCATTTATCTTGGTGTGTCTGATTGAAAAATGGTTAATAATTTTCAGATTAAAAAAATTTATATTTAATTAAATTTATAAAATCTCATAAATTTAGTGTGTTCCTGCTAATAAATAAAATAAAACTCAAGGATGACAAATAAATGGGGTTCTACTATGTACCATACATTTTGTTTTGTTTTTTCCTAATAATTGTAACAAAATTCCTTTAAAGAAAAAAATCTTCTTAGTACTTCTAAAACCACTGCAGATTTTTTTAGTAAAAAAACTTCTCACTGGACTAAAAATACATTCATTTTACTTTTTTAACATATTCCTTGTTTCCATCATAGCTGGCACAAACTCCTCCTTATACAATGAATGCTCGCGACCATGTGTCACTTGTAAAATTTTGTCTGCATTTCTCAGGTATTTGAAAGCGTCTTCAAAATTACCAAGGTAGTTATTTATTTTGCCTAATTTCAGTAGATGAATCCCAAACAAAGGATGATTGTCTCCATAATATTTCCTAAAACAATGTAATTGAAATAATGAATTAGTTTAATTATTTAACAAAAAAGTTACCAAACAAATTTCAAATTTATTTAAAAGTTTAAAATTTGTTTGTGTAAGAGAAAGTTAACAATAACACAGTACAATTTTTCACACAACAGCAGGTTTAACGCCATTGAAATTTTGAAAACTATATATATATATACCGCCTCGGTGGCCTAGTTGATAGCGTACTAGGCTTTCACCCCGAGGACCCGGGTTCGATTCCCGGCCAGAGCTTGGCATTTTCATACGCTATAAATCATCCCATCGTCAGCATTAGCCCAAGTGTGCAAAATAGTCAAATGTTAAAAAAAAAAAATATATATATATATATATATATAAAGCTTACGTTTGATATTCTGGTTGTTTTGAGTATAGTAGAATTGTACGAGGGTTGATCAAATATAAACGAGACTGACTTTCTAAAAACTTTTCCGTTGGACATTGAACTCTAAAGGGTGGGGTTTCAGGTAGCCTGGGAGGTATGGGACGGGCGTAGACAGGCAACATTTCCGTTCGGACCCCTCAGTATAAAACTATACAATGAGTGAGAGTGAAGTGCACTTTTCCGTGGAGCAGAGAATTATTATTAAGTTTTTGGCCAAGGAGGGGGTCAATCCGACTGAAATCTTTCGTAGATTGACGGCTCAATATGGGGACAGGACCCTGTCAAGAGCTCGCGTTTTTGCTTGGCACAAGGAATTCGCCGAAGGACGGGAAGCAGTAGAAAACCTGAAGGCCAAATCACGATCGTCGGCCGGGAAGGTAATGGCCACTGTATTTTTCGACAATCAAGGCGCCTTTCACGTCGATTTCCTCCATCAACGACGCACAATAAATGCACAATATTATTGCGATGTTTTAGAGGCCGCAAAACAGTCTTTTCGTAGGAAAAGGAAATCTAAACCGGCGAGAAAATTTCATTCTTTTTCACGATAATGCCCGACCACATTCGGCGAACGCTACGAGGCTTAAACTCGATCAAATTGGCTGGGAACCAATGGAACATCCCCCATACAGTCCAGACTTATCACCCTGCGACTATCACCTGTTTGAGCCACTCAAAGAGGCGCTTGGAGGCCAGCGTTTCGAAGACGATTCTGAGGTGGAGACCTTCGTGCTCCAATGACTCAATGAACGCCCGAGAACATTTTACGAAGATGGAATTAAAAAACTTCCAATCTGGTGGGAAAAATGTGTTACTCGTGCGGGAGACTATGTAGAAAAATAAGTTGTATCAAGAATAATTTGTAAGTAAGCAATAAATTTTTTAAAAAATCAGTCTCGTTTATATTTGATCAACCCTCGTAATTATCGAATTCCCAATCAATCAAGACAGTGTCATTAAAAAAAAAACTACAGTACATTTACATCAGAATTAGGAGCGTATAAAAAGCTTGTGCTATTTTTAGAATATGTATTCTGACTGAAAACTTAACCCGGTAATAAGTTTGGGACCCCATCGAAAGAGTCGGTAACACCTCTTTATTAAAAACCTTGCTTTCATCCACTTGGCTGATAGTACCTTGTAATGGTCCCAGCCTGGGGGAACAGGTGAAAACTGATCAAAGGCTTTAATGGCAGAAGAGATCTTGTACCCCAAAGGCTTAGAAGGCAGAAAAACCTAGTCAACAATCTTGAACGTGGATGAGGATGATTAAATAACTTAAGAATAACCTAGGGAAGTAAATTCCAAATAAAAATCAAGTTGATAATGACATGGCAATAAACAACTGTGTGTTTAACCCCAGGTGATGCCTCAACGAGTTCCTCAACTAATGTACCCTCTGTGGAGGTTGGCCTCAAGAATTCTGAGAGCCCACTCAATGCCAGTGGAGGAAGAGGAAACAAGAATGTTCGGGATATGTAGTAAGGCGAGAAGAACTCCGCTGCAAACTGTGGACCTCTAAGTGGTATACCAGGCAATGGCTTTGGAGAATCTGACTGTAATTACCACAACACCTGGAAGATGAAGACAGGTCGCTATCATAAGACCTCAATGAGAAGCACACGAGATCTTGGACTATAACCTGAAACTATCCAGCATGCAGCGTCATAGGCTAGTTCAAGAATAAAAGATGGCAAAGAGCACATAGCTGACAAAAGCGGAGTATGAGGTGTGGCTATTAAATAACAAGACTGACACTGCGGCGGAACAAGTGCGCATGCGCCAACCGCCATTGACCGACAGCTGTTTAGTGTGAAGCTTTCTCTTCAGAATACAGTTAGTCTAGTTTGTGTAACCAACACCGTTTAGTCATAACCTTCATTTCCGTTAGTGTTGTTATTTTGTTTTGCCGGAAAAAATAGTGTAATAATAGAGCAACGAATTGTTGTTAAATTTTACTTCAAACTTGGAAAAACCGCCACTGAAACTTATAATTTACTGAAAGAAGCGTATGGTAGTGAATGTTTATCGCGGGCACGTGTTTTGGATGGTTTAAGTGTTTTTAAGATGACCGACAAGACGTTGAAGATGATTTGTGGCCAGGTCGCCCTACAATGTCAAAAACGGATGACAATGTCAAAAAAGTTGCTAATTTGATTCGGTCTGACTGTCGATTAAGTATTTGTTCAATTGGTGAAACTGTAAGCATTGATAAAGAATGTGTACGGCAAATTTCACGTGACAATTTGAACATGCGAAAAGTGTGTGCCAAAAATGCTCACGTTTGAACAAGCAGCTCGAAAAAATGTTTGTACTGACACTTTGGATGCCATTGAAAATGACCCAAATTTATTGGAAAGGATAAGAACATGTGATGAATCGTGGTTTTTTACGTATGATTCGGAAACAAAGCGCCAATCCATGCATTGGAAGATCCCAACTTCACCAAGAGCCAAAAAAGCAAGAATCAGCAAGTCAAAATTTAAAGTAATGATGATTGTTTTTTTCGATATTCATGGGATTGTGTACCTTTACTGGGTTCCTGAAGGTCAAACAATTAATCAATATTACTACCTTAAAGTACTCGGTAAACTACGTGAAAAAGAGTAAGGAAAAACGACCTGAAATGTGGAAGGACAAATCATGAGTTTTCCACCAAGACAATGCGCCAGCTCATTCCGCGTTATCTGTCAAGAAGTACCTGGCCAAGTACAGCATCCTAGTGTTAAAACATCCACCTTACTCACCAGACCTTGCAACATGTGACTTCTATCTGTTCCCTAAGGTGAAATCTGCATTAAAAGGGACAAGATTTGAGTCCGTGGAAGCTGTAAAAGTGAAAGCGGCAAGAGTCCTGAAGGAGTTGACAGAAGATGACTTCCAGCACTGTTTCCAACAATGGAAAATTCGCATGGAGCGTTGTAGGGATAGAGAAGGGGTGTATATTGAAGGTGATAATAAGTAATTATGTATAAAATGAAAATAAAATATTTTACGTGTCTCGTTATTTAATAGCCACACCTCGTATACAGAACTCTTAAAAAAAGTATGGGTGCAACTTGCAGCAGTCAAACAAGATGGACAATAAGATGACTAAGCCTAGAGATGACAACCATAATTTACAGAGACTGAACCAACAAAAGACTAGGGATAGACAAATACAGCCAGCAGACTAGGCGGGACAAGACAGACAAAAAACAGGCAATAGTGATAAAAGGTGCAGCAGCCAAAGAAAATCCCATGAGAGAATAATGTTTAGCCAATCATTGAGAAGAAAAAAATTAATTGCAGGAATAATACTTTTAGTTAAGTTTCTTAGTTATAAGTTAGTTTTAAGCTACAATACACAATTTTTTTGTATATCCAGTCTGCGTTTAGATCGTTTACCATCTCTGCAGCAATTGTAGCGTTATACTTAAGTTGCTACAATTCTGAATTTCTAAACTGGTTAAATAAGTAAATAAGGATCAATGACAAAGGCACAAAGGAAGTTAGCCTTCTACGGAACTCCGTACTAGGGCACAATAATCTTTACAAGAACAAAAAAAAATTGTCATATTTTTTAATTTAGTTGAATTTTGCTCAATCAAGTTTTTTAAGCATTATACTATATAAGAAAAGCTTTATATTATAAACTTCATTGTCAAACTTAATATTTCAGTATAGTGTATTTGAACAAAGACCTGATGTCAAATAAAAATCGTGGACATTCAAAGTAAAGATTAATCATTTTGTCCTTTTCCTTTTAACTGATAGTGGTAACAATAAACAATAAATAAAGCCATTAAGGTTATCATCACCATGTTGTTTTATACATAAAACAAAAAATATACTTTGTACAAAATAAGCAAAAAAGTAAAAACTGTACTAAAAACTAAATAACAATGAACAACAAATTAAACTATTAATAAATAAACAAATAGTTTCAGGGCAGTATAGAGGCCATACAACACAAATATTTTATAAAAAAATTCATACGATGAAGGAGTTTTAGTCGGGTCAATAGCCGAGACACTTTCTCCTAACATCGTCTGAACAATGTTCCAAACCACATATACTCTACATATTTTGGAAACCATCACAGTCAAGCAATATGTCTTACTGTGATGGTTTCTCTACAAAATTCACATTGACATAGGTCCCTGTGACCCATCAGAAATCCATGGGTCAACAAAGAGCGACCACAACCTCCTCTATAACTTGCACATATTGACGATCTCTCTACATGGTTAATTTTAATTAACCTTGTTTGTTATTGTTTACATCTGCCTATACATTTTCCTATTGTAAACAATTAAATGTTCAACTTGATCAAATAAATCTAAAAAAATACACCTGCGTGCATGGCAGCAGAAAAATTGCTTCTTTTGCAGCAATATCCACTTTAATGTTTCCAACTATACCACAGTGACCAGGTATCCACAGAAACTTCCTTTTTCATCAGTAGCAAGGAGACCTGTAATTATGGGTGCAACATCGTATAATCCCGACATACGATGTTCTAATCGTATGTTCCAATGGAGCCATAAAAGTACAATTTCAATAATACTTTTCTCACCACAACACCTTACTTATCAAAAAGGGCAACACTTTTGATAAGTCCGCCCTTTCTACAGCATTTTTAAAAATTAATAATGTTAGAGATGGTATCTGAAGAGCTTCGGTACACATCTCCTTTTTTCCAAAATTTTCCTCACTCCCTCCAGAACTGATAGACCTGTTCAACAAAGTCGAACGAGGCCTCTTTAACAAAACTTTGGCGGTTTTATGTAAATTTTCCATAATTTAGTTTACCAAGCAATTCATGAATGATGATTTCTCGAACAAATGGTACAGGGTACACCCAGCGTTATCTGTATCTAGCCCAGGAAAAACTATACAAAGCGAGAACTCCAATATCACGAAGCCGAAATACGTGACTTAAACAGTCTGCGATACTTTGGAATAAGTTCCAGTACTATATTATAGTTTCTTAAACCTAAGTACTACTGATAGCCGCCATCCATGTTTTCACAGATTGTATCCTTGTGTTTTGATACTCAGCTACTAGCTCCAACACCCATAACTTAACAATCATGTGCTTGCCAGGCCTCATAGGTTGCTTGGTTCCAGATCCTGTCCGAGGTTACCGGCAATGCTAAGCACATATCAGGACAGACGTACTTGGCTCCGCCAAAGGTAACCACGCATTATCGCTACTCCAAGACAAAACAAGATCAAGAACAGAAAATCCCTAAATGTAGATGAGAGTGTAAAGTGTGTAAGTGGAAGTGTGTGTTAGACTCGGGTACTGCGAAGGACATCTAAATTCTCTCAATAGATGCAGCTAATCTGCACCCCCTCTGCTGAGATAAAAATTAAAATTTAATTAAATTATTAGTGTTCAATATTAATAACTTTGAATCTGTTACAATTCAGTATTGGTAATTTTCTTTTTACTTGTTTTATTTTTTAATACCAATAATACGTAATTGTATTGGGTTTCATTTTCATTAAGAGCAACAAGTAGCTATTACTGTATTTAAGAGTAAAATAAACTAGTTTTAGTATTTAACAACCTGTGTATCAATAATTTGCACCAAAATCTTTACTCGACATATCATTGATTTATAAACTTTATTTCTAACGTTATTTAAAAAAATAAAATAAGTTATATACTTCCACTTTCATTTGTAACGTTCTTCCATTCATTGTATTTACAATTGTTAAATGCAACCTTTTGTTAGCGTAAATAGTTTATTCTAAAGTTATTAGAATGCCGCCGTGGAAAAATTATATTGGTCATGTTGAACAATAAATTCTGAAAACAAGCAGACACAAAAGTAGTCTATCTGTATTTTACTTTATTGCTGTAGTGTAAGAATGATGTCAGTTCTAAGAGATATTTTGTAATAAAGAAATTTGTTTTAATCTTTATACAAAAACTGTTTTGTTTTTTGTAGAAATTGACTCAATAAGTCATGAGATTCAACTGTGATGCTTTACCTATATCCAGGGATCAGTTGTGGCCCATAGTACTTTGCATTCTCCCACTGGCAGAGCTGAATACAACTGTCAAATGCCAAGTCCAAGACTTTGACTCTTAACAAATTGTAGTTGTGGAACAGTCCCTCCTGCTTCTGCAAACACACTCTGCAAACATCTAGGTCTGCGCTCAGAGTCAAGGACACAAACTTGTTGAATCACTTTACCCTGATGAAGATAGTAGCTAGCTACATCAGGGTAAAGTGGTTTGACTACATGATATTAATTCTGTTCATACCTAATTAGTTCATTTTCTTGCTTTTTCAATTTTTACAAAAAGAATTTACAAGTCCTTTTATAAAAGTGATTACATTTTTTCTTTTTTCATTCTAACATTTATTACAAAATTTAAAAATATTGCTTAACAAAAAATAGTTAATTAACTATGAAAATAGAATATTTGTACAATCTATGTTCAGTGAAAGAACTGTTTAAAACACTTTTATTCGAAGGATACAAGCAACGTCCTTCATATTCTCCAGATGCATCTGAACAAACTCAACAACTTCGAAGAAAGTTTTGCATCGATCCTGCTTTATATTCTCTTTGCACATTGGACAACAGACGTTAAATGCTTCACATGAATCCTGGAAAATAAGTAATAAAAACACAATTAATTAAATGTCTCTTTAAAACCTACTGAAATAATAGTAAAATTTATAAATTTAAATTTGAAAAATACTTCCATTAATCAACAACTTAAATCACATTTTAGAAACTATCATTTTAAAGTAATAATATTTACATAATTACTTGTCTATAAAAATTTGGCAAATATTGAACATAATTAATTTATAACAATAAACTGGTGAACAATAATCTCTGTATATTACTAGGCGAGGGGTTTCATCTTGCCTGAATCTTTAACATGAAATCAATGTACAGCCAAAACATTAGAGCTGGTAACTTGAAATTTTGTGATGTGCACTTAGAACGAATTTTTGAAAATTCAAATCCTAAATGAGCTAAAAAGGATGAAGATTTTTTTCAAAAAAAAAATGATTTTGTTCGATTTTTTTTTTTTTTATTTTTGGACTCTTACATAATTACTCTAAAACACAAATAATGAAACAAATACTTAAGCAATTTCAAATTCATCCTCTAAAGAAGTAAACTATCTCTTCTCTTTCTATGAACAAAGAAGTCCTAACTTACTGATTTATAATCAACATACAGACAAAATTATTACAGCTAATACTAGAAATAAGATAGGCGTTCCGAATAGGGATCCCTTGCTTAGTCAAAAAACATCTTACCAACCAATGCAGTATGGGTCTTGTCTTGTTGAAGAATCCATGATTTTTTCCCACAACTGCCTTCTTACTTGTTCACTGAGAGTCGTTTAAATCTCAAGATAATAATTCTTATTCATGGTTTGATCTTCAGGTACCCAATTTACGTACAAAATCCCAAGGATGTCAAAAAACACAATCATAGCTTTAAATTTTAATTTGGACATTCAAGCTACCTTTGGTCTTGGTGAACGGGGATTTTTTCAGTGCACTTAGTTTCTTGAATGTAAGTAAAAAGCATAACTTATAACATATTATTACCATTTTTCTAGAGTTTTGGGTCTTTTTTGATAATTTCAAAATGTCAGCACAAATGTTCATTCTAATGTCCTTTCATTTGTCAAGAGTTCCCACCATTTTTGAACAAAATTTCTTCATGTTAAAATGTTCACGCAAAATCTGTCGAATTGATTCTTTGTTGATTCCAATGATCTCATAGACAGCACAAATATTCAACCGATGATATTTTTGGATTAAACTGGCAATTTTTTTAATGTTCTCATCCATTGTTGATGTCGAAGTTCATGTCAACGTGGGTCTCTCGCCATTCTTTGAAACACTCAAAAAACTAAGTGTAATAAACATTCCTCACCGTACACTAATTTCAACAAAGAATGAGTTTCTGTTGTGGACTTTCCGATTTCATTAAAAAAATTCACACAAATGAAGGCTCTTTTAAAATGCTAGGGATTTTTTTAATGGATACAGGGGATACACAGTCTAGTACAAATGAAGGCCACAGCCTGATCGTGGGGTCAGCAGTCATATTTGTGAGAGGGAGAGAGAGCACGTATACATGCACAGAAGCATGCACGTACATGCACACATGCGCGCATGCAAGGCGTACCTGGAAAAAAATAAATAATCAGACTGATTTTTCTAAAGACAACCAGCGAGTGTGTCAAAGTCAAGCACTACCATTGTGAAATCACGTGATATCCCCTCTCTTCATTTCTATGACTACAATCTCTTACGAGTTTTGTGTGTTGCATTTGGAATTTTGCATTCTGTTTGGAATCGGAAGTGATTCAGCATCCGTACACAGACACAAAACCTACAATCCCTAACAACTACTACCAGTAGATGTTTTTTGGTTCAAAACTGCTTTTATAATAAATTATGCCAATGATATGTGTACATATTTGTGTCAATAGGTGTATTAATAAAATGGGCAATTATCTGTTCTATGTCAGAGAAAAAAACTGTCAGAGATCATTTAAAGTATATCCAACTGTTAATGTTTTAAAAACTGTCTGGGCATGTATTATAACAGCTTTCATTAATAATTTCAATATTTAATAAAGAACTTACTTATGTACAATGTGTAAGACACAACATAACTGTAAACGTTCTAAACAGTTTTGTATTATATGGGTTGGGTATGTAGTATAACTGCTAATTTATAATTTATTAATTAATTTAGTAATATACATAATTCTAAACAAATATTAGGAATTAAAATTAAAATTTCAATTAGCTGTTTGGAAGGATGCAAAGAGTGAACACTATTACACAAATATTCACTACTGACAAATATAAAGTAATGTATGCAGGACAGCAGTTTGGGCACAAGTTCAGGCTAGAGGGTTACCAGGACACGAAGGTGAACAGAGGGTGAAATCAAATAAATAGACTATTTTTGTGTAGACCCTCACTTTTGAATATTTTTGGTTAAAACTGTTTCGTAATGCTAGTTTGATAATTTCAAAACAAAACAAAAATTAAATTCTTTGTGAAGATAGTGTTCTGTGGCCTAGTACAGGAATCAAGTCAAACGAGAACTAGAAGTCACTGAGACATTAATACACTCAAAATTAATAGCTCACTAGTAGACTAAATTCAATTTAAGAATACTAATATGTAAGCGACAAGCATGATACTTATTTTACATTATCTGTGCTATCACAAGTTTGTATTTTTTCCTCATACAAAAGTGTTTGGCCTGCATACAAAAATTTTCACTTCAAAAAGATGAAATCTACTTTAGCCTACAAACTTACATCTTCACCCTTAAGCATTGGAATAGGTGCAGCACAGTCAGTCCTAGGACACACCATGGAATTAATATAACTTTGTTCTTCGATGTCTGTACACCTATTGCACTCACACAGAAAATAATAAGTTTCTTGAAGTTCTTTTTGCCGATGTGAACTTGAATTCATCAGGTCAACGTAAGAAATCAAGACCTGATTAAAAATTAAAATGAATTAGTTTGATTTCAATTTAACAAAAAAAACAATCACTTTAAAGTCATTTGATAACTTCGTTTAGAATATATTTTTTTTTAATTTTATAATTTTGCAAATATAAAATGCAAAGGTGGTTTGTGGTATGTGGTATGTGGTTATACCACTATTTCCAGTAGCAACTATATTAAAGTATAACTACAGTCCATATCTTGTACTAATTTCTACTTGTAAAAAAAATATAATGTTTTGTGTGTGTGTGTGTGTGTGTGTGTGTGTGTGTGTGTGTGTGTGTGTGTGTGTGTGTGTGTGTGTGTGTGTGTGTGTGTGTGTGTGTGTGTGTGTGTGTGTGTGTGTGTGTGTGTGTGTGTGTGTGTGTGAAAACAAAACACACACATTTTTCAAACAGTCCAAAACATTTAAGCACCCTGACTTCACAAACGTTTCCATATACAAATAAATTATACTTTCAAAATTATTTTAAACTAATAAAAAATTCAAATACTACTTTTCTATGTTTCAAAATAATCACAACACACAATTTCCTTGCTATAACAGAAATGAATTTTTAAGGAATAACACCATAAAAAATTTATTTAGTTTTTAAATCATAACAGCATATAAAATGTTTATCAACACACCTTTGACCAATTAAATACTGGAAAATCAACCAACGCCCTCACTGTTATAGTCGTGCCTTCAAACACTGCTAGTGCAGTAGGTTCACACGAGTGATTCATTACAGAACATCCTAGATAAATTCCCGTACCAATGTTAGACATTTCCGGATCCAGAATGTTAAATCCATTAACGACAAGCTGCAATGAACCAAAACACTGTTAACACTTATTTCTTCAAGGAAAAGATTAAAATTATTTATTTTACAAATATAAATTTGTGATTATTCCAATAGTCATAATTGCAGCACACAGCTTTCTCGATGACTTGATAGTAGCAAATTTCCAACAGTAGTTTCTTTTAATCAGAAATATAAATCACACTAATCACAAACTATAACCTTTTTTGAAAATATGATTTCACCATCATAACTAACATTCAAATCTGCATTAATTAGCATTTTAAATTTTCAAATTACACTGGAGATATGAAAATGAACCCTGACCTCTCATGGGTGTAAATCAATTATAATTTATAAAAAAATTTAAATTAGTGCAAATTAAGGAATTTGACAAATAATGGCCAATAAACCTCTCTTCTTTTAGTAAATTAAATATAACTACAATATCTATTTCGGCACAAGTTCATTTTAACAAGAAATAGTAGACCTACATGGTTTTGCAACGATTTTACTTAGGAAGATATGCACACTAATCTTAAAATACAAGTATTGAATTAAAGACTCCTGTATTACAGTAATTTAATCCCAGCCAATGGTATTACTTGAATTATTTCATTCTTGTTTTTTACGTTCAATTACAGACAGCGATTTCTGTAATAATTATATAAATAAAAAAACAACTTTTTTTAAAAATCACATTTTTAAAATGGCTTAAAAAGTATACAATAAATTCTCATAAATCCATCAATCTATTGAGATCTATAAACCTATACAGATTCATAATTACACACAAATTGTCTTAAGAAAATATGAGTGAATTTTTATAGATATGAAAATATTTGTACAATTAAAAACAAAAATTTTGGGGTGCTTATAATAGTAGTTATCTAATAATAGTAGGTGCTTATAATAGTAGTTATCTAATAATAGTAGTTATCTAATTTCATGCGTATGATTTGCCAAGTATGAATTTCAGAAGTTATGATTGCCACATATTTCATAGATCATATACATTTCAACTATCCATAGTTTACAAACATATGCTATAATATTTTTTTATTTGGGTTTATACTTACTACCAAACTTTTGTTTATTATATTTATTTTATAATGTACTACTAAAATATCCTAGGAATTAAAGTTATATATATGACAAAATAAACAATGTCGTAACCGATCCTAATTAGGCTATTTTAAAAATTTACTTAAATTTTATGTAAATTAGATGGCAAAAAATGATGTAATTTAAACAGACAAAAAATACAACTGGTTCTTCAATATTTTTCTTTAAATGTCTGTTTTAAAGATAATAACGGACTAAAAAGATTTACTATTAATTGATTATTTTTATAAAATAGTATATTTATATTTGAATTCTTGTAAAATGGCTTTGATTAGATGTCATGTTTAAATATTTAATATTTATACTAAACCACAAACTAAATTTTAGAATGTTTTTAATGCAGTGCATTATAATTAAAATTCCACTAAATATTACTGTTATATTTATCAAATAGAACTCAATAAAATATATAGTTCCACATTCAGAAAATCATGATGTAGATGTGGAAATGGTCATCAAAAAAAGCGAGAAAGTGTAATCTTGTATTGGAGAGGCTCACTGCCAAATGGAAATGAAAGTTTAGGGAAGTTGAACTGCGAAGTCGACATAGAACAATTTTTGCTTCAACCCTTCAGCCTTTGGTAGAAAGAGATATCAATGCCACCACCCCTCTATCTGTCCCTCTCTGCTCTACAAGTTCAGAGAAAGACATGCAGCGTTGCCTATCCGAAGGTTCTCCAGGTAGCATTTGCAAGAGTTTAAAATGTTCTGGCTTTTTCATACAAGAACTGCCCTCATAGATTCTGTGTTCATTAGCCAAACCTTGGCCTCATTGTCTGAGGAAGGCTTGTTGATCTGCCACGGGACTGAACACGGAAAACCCTATTTACAATAGAACATGCATTCTTCTCAAACTTAACAAAACATTGATTGTCAAGTAGCATTGTCACCATCACATATCATTTTCAATTAGTTCCCCTATTTACTTTATGTGTCCCAAAACACCTACATCTACAGACAAAATTTTCTGTTTAGACACCATTAGACTATATTGTAAAAGTATAAAAAAACAACCACTACTTGTAAAATGAACCAGTCACAAAACACTCAATTCAGTTGAAGAATTAAGCACTGATGATGTGTTGGCTTACTGAAAAATAGGGAATAGAAGAGTAGGAAGTGTGTGTATGTTTTGGACACTATAAAAAGTTGGCCTCAGTAGAGTTTTTTTTTTGCCAGCGAAAAACCAATGGGTTATCATCGCCGATACTCAAAATGAAGATGTGAAAGAAAGAAAATAATAATAAAAAATTAAGTTTCATAAGAAAACAAAACAATAAACTATAATAGCAAAAACAAATAAATAAAACAAAATATAGTAACAGTTATAAATATATGACTAAAATTAGTTAACAATAATATATACCTAAAAACAACAACATACACACAAATTATTATAGGGCTATAAATCGATCCTACAACAATAAAAAGACAAATAAGAGAAATATAAAGTACCTAAAACTAAATAACAAAGTAAAAACAACAAAAATTAAATTAATAAAACAGTAAATATAAATAATCTGTTCAGGGCTGTAAAGGGGCTCCCTGAATTTATTGATTGCAAGAGCAAACAGAGTTACACTAAGTACACTCCACTGTGGAACACCATTCTCCAAATGGAAGCGATATGATAGTGTACTTCCAACACGCACTCTGAAATACCTATCAGTAAGGAAATTTTTTATGAAAGCTAGTATGTTCCCCTGTATACCCCATGATTTTAATGTGTTTAGTATTCCTCATCTCCAATCCATATAGTATGCCTTCTCTAGGTCGAAAAAAACAGCAACTAGCGTCTGACGCAAGAGGAAGGCATTTTGTATAGCAGACTCTAACATTACCAACTGATCCATAGAAGATCGTTCTTGCCTGAAGCCACACTGTTCTTTCGAAAGCAAGTTGTTTGTTTCTATGTACCAGACCAGGCAACGATTTACCATTTTCTCCACAAGCTTGCAAAGGATGCTGGTAAGAGAAATCGGACGATAACTACTTGGATTAGTTTTATCTTTACCTGGCTTAAGAATAGGAATTACTACTGCTTCCAACCAAGTGTCAGGAAACGTATGCTCCTCGAATATACGGTTGCATATCTCGAGGAGAGAAAGCCTACCCAACATTGGAAGATTTTTAATCATGGAGTAAACAAGGTTGTCAGGACCGGGAGCTGAATCTGTTGTAGACAATAATGCAGATTCTATCTCATGCAAAGTAAACAAACTATTCAAAGGAGATTCTCCAGATGGGCCAACGGTGAACGGGACTGCTTCAATTCTATTTTTGTACTGACAAAAGGCACTGTTATAGGCGGTAGAAGAAGAAAAGCTTGCAATAGATGACCCTAAAAGATTTACAATATCGCAGAAATCAGATAATATTACTCCGTTTGTCTGTTTAAGTCCCATCAATAAATTACATGGGCTAGGACCAGAAACAGAACGAAGTTGTTTCCAAACAATAGATGGAGGTGATGTCCTAGATATTGCTGAGATATATTGGGTCCAAGAATCTTTCCTACTCTGCCTAAAAATTCTACGTGCTTTGGCTTGTAGAATTTTATACCGTTCAAGATTTTCACTCATCGGACTTTTGTTGAATCTCCTAAGAGCTCTTCTACATTGGCGTATGGCCTCCTTACATTCATCGTTTCACGAAAGGACTGGTGGATGTCGGGAGGTTTTGGAGATAGTTTCCTCTGCTACGCAAAAAATTTGTTTTGTAAAATTGTCTACTATGGCATTGATACACGTACGATATCCAATATCTGGTGATACGAATCTCTTTGAAAATTCCTCCCAGTTTCGCTTTTTTAATAATCCAACGCAGCAAATGTTGATTCATAACAGGGAGGTTACGAAAGGTAATATTAAAACCTTTCATATTAGATGCATATAGATCAGGTAATACCGACCATTCAAACTTTGTCACCAAAACTGGACTGCAGAATGACAAATCAACTGTCCATCTGCTGGTGGATGCTGCTAAATGCGTGGGCGAACCGTCATTAAGAAGACACAAATCTAAAGTAGACCGTGTTCTCTCAATACTTATTTCCTTAGAGTTGCAGGATAAGGAACCCCAGTATGTATGACAGAAGAGAAAGTTACAATAAACATTTTTACTATAGTAAAATGTTGGCATTCCCATAGGAATGGGAAAGGACCAACACATTTCGACATTATAGAGACATTTTTGTTATAGAGATCCATAATGGATTTTGCTGAATTTCATATTTAAAACAAAACTTTATATAATTGTATATGCGAAAAATAATAAACATTTGTGACTATGAGATACACATAATTAAGATAACTTTTGTAAGCTATATATATTGTTTTCAAAATTACAATGGAGTTAAAAACCTGCTGTTGTGTGAAAAATTTTACTATGTTATTGTTAACTTTCTCTTATACAAACAAATTTTAAAGTTTTTGTTTCTCTCTCTCTCTCTCTCTCTCTCTCTCTCTCTATATATATATATATATATATATATATATATATATATATATATATATATATTTGTGAACATATGTGAGCATAAGATAATATGTTATAATGGTTCTCATTTTGTTTTAAAATTACAATAGTTTTTAAAATATAAACTATAAATTTAAATATATCTCCATATTATTTAACAGTGTCTGTCCATGCCAACATTACTACCAACTTGGTATTGATTTCATGACCAACTATTCATACATCTCACAGCTGACTCAGTGACTAATAAAAATAGTTTAACTGGCAACAAAAATAACTTGTCCAAATATATGTGACACTGGCAGCATTTCAAATAGTAGCTAATAGAATTCTAAGACAAAGCCTTATGAATAAAAAGAAGCAAAAGCTTTAGTTCAGAAAATCTTAGGCATATCCTTCAATTGATATTAATAAAAATATCAAAACCTACTTTTACAATAAAATCAAATCCTTTTGTTGATCCATTTGCTTTGTCAGTAGTAAATCCCACAACACACACCCCTCACACACACACTACTTGACATAATGAACTACTTACAGGTTATGAACAAAACCATCATTGACTCTAAATGGGAAAACAAATCTTTTAACAATCTAGTTAGTAGGCGATTAACCTGTGAATTAAATGCTTATGTTGAATTTTCTTTGTCACAGCAGAGTGTTCAAAGTGTTAAACATTATAAATCATGTTTACATACATACTGGATATTTAAATAGTTTTAATGACTAAATATCAACAGATACATATATATTAAATAACAGGCACCTTATAATTGTAAACATGTATTAATTGTTAATAGCTAAACTAAATTGAAATTTTGTAACTTTAGTAAAAATTGTTCTAAAAAATATTAAAATTGATAAAAAATATTTTTGTACAGGCATATTTTTGTAACAAAATATTTTTGCAATTCCTGTGTACAGGCATTCTATGCCCCCTGTAGGTCCTTGTTATGTAACTAAATTTTTTTATGAAGGAAAAGTTGGTAATAAATAAATATGCAAACAAATAAATTATTCCAATCTCTTGCTAATACTTTTTCAAGCTGTACGTTATACAATGATAATTCGATATTTTGACAAAGATATTACAAAATCCTAATTCATAGTATTTATACAGCTCCTCTCTTCTAGGGTCGCAAATTCTTCCAAGTTAATCGGCTTAAGCTAGGAGTCAAATTGACTGTAACTCTACTACAGCCCGCCCTACTTATATACGAGGTATGTCCAGAAAGTAAGTTCCATTTGCTAATAAAATTAAATTGTGTACAGATACAGAAAAATTATTTATTGCACAAAATTCTACAACTCTTAAACTACTTTTCCACATAACTGCCGAAATTTTTCAGGCACAAGTTTTTGTATACCTTCTTCATAGAAGTTTGCCGCCTGTGTCTTCAACCAGTTGGAAACATTTCCTTTCAGCTCTTCGTCATTGTTAAAGTGTTGACCGCCAAGGAAAGACTTGTGATGTAAGAACAGATGAAAGTCGCTAGGAGCGAGGTCAGGGCTGTACGGAGGGTGGTCAGACACGTCCCAGCCAAATCCCTGTAGGAAGTTTTTCATCACATTTGCGGTGTGTGGTCATGCGTTGTCGTGAAGAAAAACAACACCTTTTGACAGCAATCCTCGGCGCTTATTCTGTATTGCGCGGCGCAATTTCCTAAGTGTCTTGTAATAAACATCTGCTTTGATTGTTTGACCATGCGGTAAGAAATCAATGAGTAAGATGCCTTTCCAGTCCCAGAAGACTGCACATCATTTTTCGAGGTGTCAAGATTTGTTTCGGCTTAACCTTTGCTGGGGATGAAGTGTGCCTCCATTCCATTGATTGCCGCTTACTTTCAGGGGTGTCGTAAGTAACCCAAGTTTCATCTCCTGCGACTATGTGTGTCAGAAATTCTTCGCCTCCTTCATCATAACGGGTCAAAAACTGAAGTGCACTACCCATCTGGTTTGTTTTGTGTTGCTCAGTAAGAATCTTTGGTACCCAACGTGAGCAAAGTTTACGAAATTTCAGTTTTTCGGTAACAATTTCATGAATTAGTGATCGTGAGATTTGGGGAAATTCCACAGCGAGAGCACTAATTGTAAACTTGCAATTTTCCTGGATCTTGTCATCAATCGCGTGAACCAGTTCTTCTGTAACCAAATATGGATGCCCACTTCGTTCTTCATCGTGCACTTCACTACGTCCTTCATTGAACTGTAGGACCCATCTTCTTACCACTGAATCACTCATCGCATTTTGTCCATAAACTTCGCAAATTTGCCGATAAATTTCAATTGGTTTTACTTTCCTAGCATTCAGAAACGAATCACAGATCTGATTTCACAAGCAGCGGGATTTTCAATCAACACCGACATTGTAAACAAGCACAACAAAGCGTACGTCGCTGACAGCGATCTCAAAATGTAGCACGTTTCTTCTCCTTGATACAGAGCATCTACCGTGCATGTGCGAAACTATGATCGCAGCGCTGCAGCGTAGAGAAATTGAAACGGAACTTACTTTCTGGACGTACCTCGTAGAACCTCTGCGTATCCAGTTGTACTTCCTACAATGACCTTTGATTTTTTTTTTTAAGGCAAAAAGCACTTTAAGGCTATTATTGTCTCCTTAAATGTAAGTGTAAGTGTAAAGTTTTAAAGTCGTAAGTGTAGTGTTGTAAGTGCAAGTGTCTGTTAGACTCGGGTACCAGAAGGGACATCTAAATTCTCTCAATAGATGAAGCTAGTCTGCACCCTTGTCTACTGGTACCTTGTACCCTGACAAAATTTCTCTTTGCTAATACTCTAAGTTTTCACCAGCTCACCTTATATTCCAGGACAAAAAAAAAATGTTACTTAAAAATCTAACCATTACATAAAGTTACACTCAGGATAACCAAACATAAGTCAAACATTATTGTATTGTTCACTCACCCTGCCATAGATACCCATCAGCTCAGCAATGTTAGGCAAAGTAATATCTCCCATGTATTCTTGTAACACATCATGCAACGAAGCAACGTGTTCTAAACGTTTAGGGTCTTGCTTAATGTCAGGGTAGTCTAAAACACAATGAAAATAATAAATAAATAATAATGACTAAAATAAACTAAATAAATAAAATAAAATAAATAATAAACACAATGAAAACTTTAATTTTAGCCTGTCCCTGATTGAAAGTTGTATGTGCATATTCACATATACTGAATTTAACTTGCGCCTAATCCTAAATGAATGCAGTTGTATTGATTTTAGTTTTAGCCTAGCCCAGAATGAAAGTTATATGAAGTATTATCCAAATGTTTAGGGAGTTTTATTTATGAGCATCTGCTTGTCAGTAGAGTGGGAGAACAGTACCTTTTGTAAATTAATATAGCTATGATGGTGGAGACCGCATTCTTGAGTTTCGTGCTTTTGTGTAATATTGTGTTTTAGTACTGCAGCTCTTTTTTAAACCTGCATAAATGACAAATTTTAAGGAGCAAAGAACTTACTAAGAATATTGCATCGAATTCTGCTCCAAGTTCAAAAAACTGCTGCAGAAATCCATCGAATGTTTATGGAAGCATTTGGTAACAATGCTATGAGTCAAAGTAAAACATTTTTGTAGTACAAACACTTCAAGGATGCTAAAAACTTCTGCTAAAAATGAGCATTCAGGATGACCAATGAAAAGCACAACACTGGAAAACATTACAAAATTGATCTTACACTTTTGCTGTAAATTGTAAACAAATAATCCACGATGTTTATGCAATCATAGGCTTGCTGTAAAGGTCTATACAACACATCTCATTAGACAATTTGACCATGAGGCACACTGCTGCAAAATGTGTAACAAGACTGTACAGTAGCGACCAAAAAGATCATGTAGCTGTCTGCACTGGACTGAAAACTGCAGCAAGAGACACCAACTTCATCTTCAATGTCATAATCCAGTGATGAGACATTCAATTTTTACATATTGTATGTATTTTTTGTTTTAAAAGATACAGGAACGATTATTTTCATGTACTATTAAGCTAAGCATTCAGATCAGTTATGATCTGTATGAAAAATAAAAAAAGACATTTTAACCTCTTTTCCTCTACGTTCATATAATAATAATTATCTGAATAAGTTTTGAAAATAGAATCAGTAAGACAATCTAGGCCAGTTCTAATATGTAAATGTTATTAAATAAAAGACTCTGCTTTTAGTAAACAGCAAATCCTGTAGCCTAATTTACATTATGTAATGTAAAATCCAGTTATAGCAGGTTTCATGTGTAAATATTTCAGTAAGGTACAGTGTTACAATTCAGTCATTAATTTTTTATGTTATGGTTTTAAAATAAGAAAATAGAACAAAATAAGGTCTACTGTATTAAATAACCTATAACATATGGCTGACTAGCCACCAAATGTGGAGCGGAGTTGCGCTGAGTGTAGCAGATTAAGCCTTCAAAGTCACACCTACTGTCTTTAATGTAACTGTGGCCACTGAAAGCATAACAGAGCTGAGCTGAGTTAAGTGGCGTCGCTGAGCTTCATTTCACTTTCAGTGGCTGCACTTGAATTAAAAACAATATATTACTTTTTGAATGCATACTCTGCTCCGCATTTGGTGGCCATTTGGTGGCTAAGTATTATATAATTTGTTTTTTACATTGATAACTTTATATTTCTATTCTAGTAATGGTCATAATTCTATATATATATATAATTGTAACAGTATTTAAGGTTATAAAAAATTACATTATAAAATTAACATAAATAATTCCATACTTGTTTAACATTATATAAAACATACATAATTGTGTTTAATTTTTCTTTTAATAACAATATTTTTTCTTTGTTTTTATATAAATAAATCAATTATAACTAAAATCTTGTGTATGTCAATACATCTGTTTCACCTTCTTGTAGAAGTACTCAAAAATGTTGCCCAAAAAAATATTTTGAACCAAATACATTTATTATTTGTATGAAAACCACAGTTATAAAATTGGTGCAGTAGGTAGGAATATATTTATTACTTGTACTGTACAACACAGAGTAAGCTACAGGCTACTTTAAATACGTAAAAACTAAGAAAGAAAAAAAACCTCGGGGAAAATTCCTGAATGATCACACCAGACATGGAACTATGAAGCGTCATATGTAAAAATACCAGACAACCTTACCAGTATAAAAATACAGCCTCTATGGCTACTACTTATTAAAAATTAATTTAAATTTGAAAATAAACATAATTTTAAACTTAAAAAGGCTGAAGTTTTAATGGTTAAAAAAGAGGGTTGTACTATATTCCATGCTTGAAAATAGTGAAAAGAAAAGAGCAAGTGCCAATAACCTTGATCTTGTAGGTTCCCTCCAACCAATGTTACAATAATGTACAACCGCATGTACAAACAGTTATTTACTGTTGTCTTATATACCCTTTTGTGATTCGGTATTTGTCAGCTATTGTGTAGCGTTTTCATTCATTTTCTTGGTAACTTATGCTTTCCTGATCACATGCAGTCTCAGTTCTATTTATGCCTCAGTTATTCAAGAATCTGTCCATAACATAACAAAGGCCCTATGTTAGAGTTGCATGTTTAGGTTTTAAGTTTAGCACTTGACAACAAAAGTTGATCTATTCTCTCAAAACATTATGTACTGTGTGATACCAAATAAACAGTAACAATATGGCCTACTTAAATCATTTCAGAGCAACTCAATAAACATAAATAAATAATACAAATCATTAATGTAAGTTCAATACTTAATAGTAATAATATTTGGAATGTTTTTTCCCGAAGACTAGCTGCACCTATTGAGAGGATTTAGACATCCCTCGTGGTACTTTGAGCCTAACAAACACTTACACTTATAACTTTAACATGTTACACTCACTTATATTTAGGCATAAATGACAAATTTTAAGGAGCAAAGAACTTACTAAGAATATTGCATCGAATTCTGCTCCAAGTTCAAAAAACTGCTGCAGAAATCCATCGAATGTTTATGGAAGCATTTGGTAACAATGCTATGAGTCAAAGTAAAACATTTTTGTAGTACAAACACTTCAAGGATGCTAAAACTTCTTCTGCTAAAATGAGCATTCAGGATGACCAATGAAAAGCACAACACTGGAAAACATTACAAAATTGATCTTACACTTTTGCTGTAAATTGTAAACAAATAATCCACGATGTTTATGCAATCATAGGCTTGCTGTAAAGGTCTATACAACACATCTCATTAGACAATTTGACCATGAGGCACACTGCTGCAAAATGTGTAACAAGACTGTACAGTAGCGACCAAAAAGATCATGTAGCTGTCTGCACTGGACTGAAAACTGCAGCAAGAGACACCAACTTCATCTTCAATGTCATAATCCAGTGATGAGACATTCAATTTTTACATATTGTATGTATTTTTTGTTTTAAAAGATACAGGAACGATTATTTTCATGTACTATTAAGCTAAGCATTCAGATCAGTTATGATCTGTATGAAAAATAAAAAAAGACATTTTAACCTCTTTTCCTCTACGTTCATATAATAATAATTATCTGAATAAGTTTTGAAAATAGAATCAGTAAGACAATCTAGGCCAGTTCTAATATGTAAATGTTATTAAATAAAAGACTCTGCTTTTAGTAAACAGCAAATCCTGTAGCCTAATTTACATTATGTAATGTAAAATCCAGTTATAGCAGGTTTCATGTGTAAATATTTCAGTAAGGTACAGTGTTACAATTCAGTCATTAATTTTTATGTTATGGTTTTAAAATAAGAAAATAGAACAAAATAAGGTCTACTGTATTAAATAACCTATAACATATGGCTGACTAGCCACCAAATGTGGAGCGGAGTTAAGCTGAGTGTAGCAGATTAAGCCTTCAAAGTCACACCTACTGTCTTTAATGTAACTGTGGCCACTGAAAGCATAACAGAGCTGAGCTGAGTTAAGTGGCGTCGCTGAGCTTCATTTCACTTTCAGTGGCTGCACTTGAATTAAAAACAATATATTACTTTTTGAATGCATACTCTGCTCCGCATTTGGTGGCCATTTGGTGGCTAAGTATTATATAATTTGTTTTTTACATTGATAACTTTATATTTCTATTCTAGTAATGGTCATAATATATATATATATATAATTGTAACAGTATTTAAGGTTATAAAAATTACATTATAAAATTAACATAAATAATTCCATACTTGTTTAACATTATATAAAACATACATAATTGTGTTTAATTTTTCTTTTAATAACAATATTTTTTCTTTGTTTTTATATAAATAAATCAATTATAACTAAAATCTTGTGTATGTCAATACATCTGTTTCACCTTCTTGTAGAAGTACTCAAAAATGTTGCCCAAAAAATATTTTGAACCAAATACATTTATTATTTGTATGAAAACCACAGTTATAAAATTGGTGCAGTAGGTAGGAATATATTTATTACTTGTACTGTACAACACAGAGTAAGCTACAGGCTACTTTAAATACGTAAAAACTAAGAAAGAAAAAAAACCTCGGGGAAAATTCCTGAATGATCACACCAGACATGGAACTATGAAGCGTCATATGTAAAAATACCAGACAACCTTACCAGTATAAAAATACAGCCTCTATGGCTACTACTTATTAAAAATTAATTTAAATTTGAAAATAAACATAATTTTAAACTTAAAAAGGCTGAAGTTTTAATGGTTAAAAAAGAGGGTTGTACTACATTCCATGCTTGAAAATAGTGAAAAGAAAAGAGCAAGTGCCAATAACCTTGATCTTGTAGGTTCCCTCCAACCAATGTTACAATAATGTACAACCGCATGTACAAACGGTTATTTACTGTTGTCTTATATACCCTTTTGTGATTCGGTATTTGTCAGCTATTGTGTAGCGTTTTCATTCATTTTCTTGGTAACTTATGCTTTCCTGATCACATGCAGTCTCAGTTCTATTTATGCCTCAGTTATTCAAGAATCTGTCCATAACATAACAAAGGCCCTATGTTAGAGTTGCATGTTTAGGTTTTAAGTTTAGCACTTGAGAACAAAAGTTGATCTATTCTCTCAAAACATTATGTACTGTGTGATACCAAATAAACAGTAACAATATGGCCTACTTAAATCATTTCAGAGCAACTCAATAAACATAAATAAATAATACAAATCATTAATGTAAGTTCAATACTTAATAGTAATAATATTTGGAATGTTTTTTCCCGAAGACTAGCTGCACCTATTGAGAGGATTTAGACATCCCTCGTGGTACCCGAGCCTAACAAACACTTACACTTATAACTTTAACATGTTACACTCACTTATATTTAGGGAGGTGATAATAGCCTCAATGTGCTTTACCCCTTAAAATAACAAAAAAAAAAAAAAATATGAAATGTTTTTTTAATCTTAAAAAATGTTGGTCGGAATTAACAAAATTATTAGTGTACATTATATAAACATAAAGAACATATAAAAGTCTAATAAGTTGTAGTAATTACTGTTAAACATTTTATTAAGAATTTTATGAAATATGCCTGCAAAAGGTAAACATTTGCAATATTTAATGAAATAAATTGTACTGGGATACTTACGTGACATTAAATCCTTGAACATCCTAAAGCTAGTTTTAGTGTAATAGCTTTTCTCTTGGGCACCACCTCTCTACAATACAGAAAATTACTTTATTATCAGAATCATATTTAAATATCAGATGTGATACTGTCTAAATGCTTTATATTATCATATCTTAAAACTAATTATAAACTACCTTATGTCCTTCTTAACCAGATAGAAGATGTACTTGTCATGTAATACAATAGGAAGTACGAACAAAAGCTGTCATGTTCTACCATTTTCTAGTAGGCTACCATATTTTTTATTTTTAACAGATTTCACATTAATTAAATTTCTAAAACATTTTTTGGCTACTAAATATTCTATGAAGTTTAATGCAATATATTAAGAAGTTTTGAAAATGGAGTTAATCTTAAAATTACATTTTTTAAAATAATTATTTTAACAATGAAAGACAATGTTCAGAATGATAGCAACTTGTAGGTTACACAAAATATACATATAAAATAATTTATAATAAAGTAACGCAATAAAAAGAAAAATTCAGTAATGTTTTTTAATGAATAAAGATGATTAGTAGGTCTACTTCAAAATGTTCTGCTTAATTTAACCCTTTAAGGAGTACACTAAAAGTACAACAATGAGTAAGGACATCATCTGATGTCCTCGTTATTTTTTATATTTACACGCCACAATGATTGTGTAAACAGAATAAAAGAAGATACTATTAAGTTATTTTATAAACCCGTCTCACACTGATACATTTTCTGCTAAATATAATAAAAGTAATACACTCATTGGTGAATGACATGACAGATAGGCATAGTCTGTGTGTGTGTGTGTGTGTGTGCGCGCGCGTGTGTGTGTATATATCACTGAACAACAGATTTGATGCAGAGAGAGGTGAGGGAGAGGGGAGAGAAAAGGAGAGGGAGTGAGAGGAGGAAGGGAGGGAAAGAGAGGATGAAGGGAGGAAGAGAAAAAGGGAAGGAAAGAGTATAGAGGGAGAAAGAGGGGGACAGGGAGGGAGGGAGAGAGAGAGAGAGAGAGAGAGAGAGAGAGAGAGATTATTACTTCTAAATTGAATATGTGGTAGTAATATGACATTAAGAAAATAATTTTTTTCTATCTGCCTTTTTTTAATTTTTAATCAATACTTATGACATAGATTTTTAAAAACATGAAAGTTAATTTTAACAAATTACCTTGATGGCAAAATACCTTTAAAATTTATGGTAGGCATTGGCACACATTCATACTCAATGAAATGATGGTTCTTTCAAATTCACTATGTCAAATATATATATATATATATCGTTCATACGACATTTTAAAAAGAAGGCTTAAAGTTTGTGTGCAAAATGAACAAACTCTTTTTCTTGTAATTTCTAATTTGATGTGTCCTAAAAATGATTATACCTTGGAGACTAATTATTTATCTATGCAAAAGCTATAAAATTTTATTTTTTAATTTTTATATACTACATACAATTGACGTTTTCATGAAAATAATTCATGGCAGTGTCCAACACAGCCTTATCGATTCTTTTGCTTAATGTAATAAATCATATGTCATACCGATATTGTTAAGGGTTCATTAAATCTTGTGATCAGTATAAGTTACTGCTAAGTTGTTATTATGGACAAGCTGTAATTTATGTTGGTTTTTTTATACCGCTTTCCCTTCACTGAATGAATAAAACATACTAACCTACTAAGTATAAAATTATAGTACCAGTACTGATTTCTCAGAAAATAATAACTAAAAACATATCCTGATATATTTAAATAGCCTGTAACAATAAATTAATTATTATTTTAGTGTACAAATAAATAAATACAACCTTTAATTTCAATATTATTCTTGCCAACATTCTAGCAGCATCAGGTATTATTTTCGGTGCTATTTTTTCATGTTTGGGCACTCAGCTTTATGATCCAACCATCCTGACTTCTGGCAATCTGTATTACAGTACATCACGTAACGGCAGCCTGAACACTTTAATAGTCTGCCACTAAAAAAAAACAATCAGTATGTTTAATAAAACAGAATCAAAAATATTTTGGCAAAGACAAAATTTTATAGTAAAAACACTTATTTAAAAAATAAAATAACTATTTTTTTTACATGAAGAAACAATATACATTTCAAGTCACTAAGCATAACAATGTAAATGAACCTTAGTTAAAGAATGTTAATTGTAAAGAAAAAGAAAATGTTCTTAGCAAACCTCATATATTCATGTTTATAATGATATTTTTCATAAATTTTTCAGAATTTCATAAAATTTCTAAGTTACCTGTTGATACTTGTTTTGCACAAAATTTTATTTAAGCCTACTATTTTACACAGAAAAGAAGCCTAGATCTACTTTCAAGGAAAAAATAATATAAGGTTATCATGGTCACAATATCCTAGGCTTAATACCAAAAATAATAACTACCTAACTTACCCTTATGGGTTGCTTCCTTAACATACTGTAATAGCCATTTGATATTATGGATTTATGCACTAGCAATACTTACAAGATTAATGATTTTTAAATATTTTTTTTATAACCTACTTTATTATTCAATTAACACTGCATTGGTTGTGACCTCCGCCATTACACGAGTGGTCACACATTCTACCATTATAGAACATCAGCATTGTTTTTTTCTTCAACCATGTTATTGGTTTTAAAGATACATTTGACATTAGCTTAAACTATTATATGTTACAAATTTTTTTTTTAATAATTTTATTTCAGTAATACAAGAATAATGAAAAAAGTATTCACACAGAGTAAACCAGTTATACCTTCACTCAATGTAAATGTTTTGTAACATAAATTTACAAATTGTGAAACGAGTTTAAATGATTACCAATTCTAAATTAGGACAAACTTAAATCATAGATTCCCGTAATAAGAAGAATAACATCACCAAACACCCACAATATATTGTTTTCTGATTATATTTTTTAAATATTAAGAACTTCAAACATGTGGAACATAACATAACTCATTATCTGATAAGTTTAACATTGTTTAAAGTATGTTTTAATAAATAAATGAATGATTGTTATTGATTTCAAGGCGTGACTGTAGTAAGGTGTTGTTTTTACACAACTAAATAAAATTTGGCAATAAACATTAACATATATTAATAGTACGCATAAAGGATTATATCACTACATGTTGTATAATAAATAAATTAACATAATAAATGTAAATTAAATAAATAAATAAATAAATATATATATATATATATATATATATATATATATATATATACCAGGAACCCAGTTTAGGGCCTGGGGCGTAAGCCCACCAAGATTTAGGGGACAATCTTCACTTGAACAAACTCTTTTCTTGTAATTTCTAATTTGATGTGTCCTAAAAATGATTATACCTTGGAGACTAATTATTTATCTATGCAAAAGCTATAAAATTTTATTTTTTAATTTTTATATACTACATACAATTGACGTTTTCATGAAAATAATTCATGGCAGTGTCCAACACAGCCTTATCGATTCTTTTGCTTAATGTAATAAATCATATGTCATACCGATATTGTTAAGGGTTCATTAAATCTTGTGATCAGTATAAGTTACTGCTAAGTTGTTATTATGGACAAGCTGTAATTTATGTTGGTTTTTTTATACCGCTTTCCCCTTCACTGAATGAATAAAAACATACTAACCTACTAAGTATAAAATTATAGTACCAGTACTCGATTTCTCAGAAAATAATAACTAAAAACATATCCTGATATATTTAAATAGCCTGTAACAATAAATTAATTATTATTTTAGTGTACAAATAAATAAATACAACCTTTAATTTCAATATTATTCTTGCCAACATTCTAGCAGCATCAGGTATTATTTTCGGTGCTATTTTTTTCATGTTTGGGCACTCAGCTTTATGATCCAACCATCCTGACTTCTGGCAATCTGTATTACAGTACATCACGTAACGGCAGCCTGAACACTTTAATAGTCTGCCACTAAAAAAAAACACTCAGTATGTTTAATAAAACAGAATCAAAAATATTTTGGCAAAGACAAAATTTTATAGTAAAAACACTTATTTAAAAAATAAAATAACTATTTTTTTTACATGAAGAAACAATATACATTTCAAGTCACTAAGCATAACAATGTAAATGAACCTTAGTTAAAGAATGTTAATTGTACAGAAAAAGAAAATGTTCTTAGCAAACCTCATATATTCATGTTTATAATGATATTTTTCATAATTTTTTCAGAATTTCATAAAATTTCTAAGTTACCTGTTGATACTTGTTTTGCACAAAATTTTATTTAAGCCTACTATTTTACACAGAAAAGAAGCCTAGATCTACTTTCAAGGAAAAAATAATATAAGGTTATCATGGTCACAATATCCTAGGCTTAATACCAAAAATAATAACTACCTAACTTACCCTTATGGGTTGCTTCCTTAACATACTGTAATAGCCATTTGATATTATGGATTTATGCACTAGCAATACTTACAAGATTAATGATTTTTAAATATTTTTTTTATAACCTACTTTATTATTCAATTAACACTGCATTGGTTGTGACCTCCGCCATTACACGAGTGGTCACACATTCTACCATTATAGAACATCAGCATTGTTTTTTTCTTCAACCATGTTATTGGTTTTAAAGATACATTTGACATTAGCTTAAACTATTATATGTTACAAATTTTTTTTTTTATAATTTTATTTCAGTAATACAAGAATAATGAAAAAAGTATTCACACAGAGTAAACCAGTTATACCTTCACTCAATGTAAATGTTTTGTAACATAAATTTACAAATTGTGAAACGAGTTTAAATGATTACCAATTCTAAATTAGGACAAACTTAAATCATAGATTCCCGTAATAAGAAAGAATAACATCATAAACACCCACAATATATTGTTTTCTGATTATATTTTTTAAATATTAAGAACTTCAACATGTGGAACATAACATAACTACGTATCTGATAAGTTTAACATTGTTAAAGTATGTTTTAATAAATAAATGAATGATTGTTATTGATTTCAAGGCGTGACTGTAGTAAGGTGTTGTTTTACACAACTAAATAAAATTTGGCAATAAACATTAACATATATTAATAGTACGCATAAAGGATTATATCACTACATGTTGTATAATAAATAAATTAACATAATAAATGTAAATTAAATAAATAAATAAATAAATATATATATATATATATATATATATATATATATATATATACCAGGGGAACCAGTTTAGGGCCTGGGGGCGTCGCCCACCAAGATTTAGGGGACAATCTTCACTTGAAACATTAAACACACTGATAAATTTTGAAAATACCTACTGTAAATCTAATACGTAAAACTTTTAAAGTTTAATAACCTGTATTAAATATTTCTTTGTAAATAATTTACTTGTAGACAATTTCTACAACTATTTTTATTTTCTATTAAATTAACATAAAATTAAAATTATTTCAGACGTTTAGAATATATAACCACAATATTTGTATTTTAGCAGCACAATATTTCTGGGAAGACTCCTTTTTACCACCTAAGGTATCATCACATTGCATGGTATTTCAAACACTATCCCTTTTCAACCCAATACAAAATTCTTGGAACGCTTGCTCTCCCACCCAACGATTAATTAAATTGGTGCTCCTGATACATACATAAATATACATATAAAAAACAGAAATATAAACAGAAATATATACGTTATAAAATAATAAATTGGTACCTTTTTTTACCAAAATACTGTTTTTCCGTCTTTCAGGAAAGAAATATTTAATAATAGATATTTTCCTGCAACACACAATTGCATAATGATTTATTCTTTGTTTCTTATATATTTATTTATTCTTATTTATGTTTTTTCTTGTTAAATGATTTTTAGATTTAACGAAGTTCTTATCTGTCTGTATTTGAAGTTTTTTAATCCTCCTACATCTTTGCTGATCAGGTGATTTTACAACCTTATAGCTTTTCGTCACTATTCCTTCATCCACGCGCCATCGGCACCAATGGGAAGTAATTTGTAAATTTTGACACCAATTGAATGGCATGTTTTTGCGGCTATACTTGTTTTCCTCCTAATAAATTTCGGCAGATCGCTATGTTGAAATTTAACATTCTCATTGGTGTCTGCTCTTAAAATATTTCAAATAAAAAGAGGTTTTTATTTTGTTTTTCAGATTTAAAGAAATTTACACTTTATTTCAAGAATACGTACCAGTAAGAATAGTGGATTCTGGTAAAGACGTGAAGAGCATAGCACTCGAAATTAAGCATATGGTTACACAATGTCTTAGTAAAAATGAATTTGATTTTAGCCCAATAGATATGAACAAGTTACAACACTTGTACTCGTTTAATTATTAAACACTCTGTATCAAAATGCGGTCTCTTTTTTAAAAGTTTTTCCATATTCGAGAACATATTTGTACAATATATTCAGTAAATGTTTTGCAGTATTTAGTTAGTGGTAAACATTCTCATACAATAACCGTGTAATGCTATTTTATTTAAAATGTTTATTTGAACAGTATACAATGGTTTATTTCTAGTCGAGTTTCGAAAAACGCCTGTTAAAACAGCTTCATAATAAAGGTTTTAAATGCAACAGTGCCAGTATAATGAACAAGTACATTATAGATTACATACTGACAATAATAATAATAATCAAATAAAACAAATACCCAGATTTAATGTTCAGACATGTTCAATTAATCAAAGCAATCGTAACACATGTATTTCTATAAAGATTTAAGCAACCCATCGCTGGTATTATTATTATTATTATTATTTACTTCAATTTATTCCTTCATGGCACAAAATTTTACACATGAGGAGGGCATTACTACCTGTACACAGGATGGTCCTTAAAGTAACATATTATATTTTGCACGTTCTTTTTGTTAATTTGTTGCGAGATCAGCCACAAAGGAAACATTTTCCTACAACATTTTTTGCTACTGTATTGACTTGTATTTGAAAGCTGACTTCATCTTCTTCTGGTATATTGTCTTGTACGCCTTCAGTATCACTACACTCAACTGTTTCTACAATGCAGTCTTCCTTGAACTTCTCTGCATCTTCGACCCCAACTACACTTTTAAAGTCACTTTCTGGCTCCTTCAACAATCACCACAACTGTTCCCAATGACTTTCTGATATTTCAAATAAACACACACACACACACACATTCTTTCAAATAACACAAAAATAAAAATAGAAATAAATCAGTGATTCAAAACGAACTAGTATGCCAGTGGTCGTCTACAGTGGCAGGCCTAGAATACTACTGCAAAACTGGTAATCTCAGTCCGAGTGAAAGCAGAAGTGCTGAAATAGGTTGGAATGTATGGGATGGGTACAGAGGGAAGGTACTTGACTGCTCAAAGTAAAGAGTGTTGCCTACTACTTGGTATTTCAAAAATAAAACCCTTGTTCTACCACAGTATAACATGAGACCAATGCAGACATGAACTCTTGAAAAATTAAATTTCTTATAATAAGTTGTACCGTATTAACACATATATTTTGTGATGTGATGCTATCTATATTGCCATAAATATCTACATTAGTGTGTATGAATTCATATGCCAACAGTGGCTGCTTTATATTTGCTGCATAACCTTAAAGGTTTTTCGCTGGGAAAAAAATATATTCGCTGTAACAATACTGACGTGCAAGGTTAGTAACTTTCATGCAGTAGTATTGGTTAGGTTATTAAGGCCACTTTTTTTAGGTAAACATACAGTATTAACTTGTTTTCAATTTTGTAATACTTTTTTTCACCAAAAAGCTTTATTACATTCACAAAAGTAATAATCCAAAATATAAAAGCACAGAAAGTACAAGAATTTTGAAAACAATCAAAAATCAAAATGACCTGCATAACTTAAAAATTGCTACCACAAGGAAGTATGCTTAAACAATTCTTTAAAAATGTTGTGAATTATAAGAAAATCAACACAACCATAATCCTAATCAAAACTGACAAAAAGATGCAAAATGCAAAGTTTACAAATAATGATTCCATTTTAGCAAAGTTTTCACTACATGTGGTAAAGTATGAAATAAGAGAAAAAAATATTAAAAAGTCACTATTTGAAAAAAAGTACTATTGCATAAACACCTTTTTCTAAAGTCATTGATATTTACTTTGTATGAATTTACTTGCATGATTACTTTACATGGATTTACCCATAAAAATGCAGTTTAGAGACTTTAGTCAATGTTCATATTTTTTGCACTGAACGCTTCAAAATATGCCCAATAGTACCAATCCAAAATATAAAAGTGCGGAAACGATGGGAAGTTACAAAAAAGTGAAAATAAAAGTGCCAAACATTACCTCAACATGAATATCGTGCGAAAGTGAGAAACGTCATTATAACAGCAAAAATGATAAATCTCATGTGTGTTATTAATAAAGAAATGTGTGTAATTAATAATGACAGGAATATAATTTTTCTTTTTTTTTAAATAACTTCATAACCTAACTCAACTCAGCTGTAGCATGTTTAACCTAATTCCACTCGGCTATTACATGTTTAAATACAGCGATGAACATTAGCACGCTTGTTGCAATGAAATTGTAACATTTCTCTATTAATTTCACAATTATTGCTAAATTACAAAAATTGACAGAAGTCCCTAAACTGCATTTTTACCTAATAATGAAAGGAATATATTTTTCTTTTATTTTAAAAAGAATTCCATAACCAAACTCAACTCGGCTGTTACAAGTTTAAATACAGCGACGAACATTAGTATGTCAGTTGCAACAAAACTATAACATTCCTCTATCAATTTCACAATTACTGCCAAATTTAGAACATGAATACGACTGTCTAAAGATGCTGTGATTAATAAGAAATTCAACAACACTACCGTAATTCCAACATAAACTGACAAAAAGGGGCAAATCACAAGTCCACAATTAATGGCAACCACTTTTTCAATGCTTTCAGAACAAGAACTTTCATGATAATAACTGATTTATTATTAAGTCCTTATTAATCAAGTGAAGCAAATTTATATTACAAAGTAAACATTAATGACATCAGAATATAGGTTAGAAATACAGGTTAGTAATAAATAGCTAAAAATATAATTTCTTGTGTATTTACCGTAATAAATGTCATCTTCTGCAACTTAATATCTCTCAGGGAAATGATATAACACATAATACAAGCAAAAAATCGATGAAATAATGATTTTCACAAAAGTCTCTAAAGTGCATTAATACCTTTACTTGTATATTTACTTTGTACATTACATTTACTTCACTAGATTACTCTGCAGTTTATAATAAATCATTTGTTATCATGATATTTTTGTAATGAAAACATCATTGAAAATTTTTGATATTATTACAGGCTGCTGTTATTTGTGAACTTTGCAATTTGCCTCTTTTTGTTAGTTTAGTTTGGAATTATGGTAGTGTTGTTGGATTTTGTATAAATCATGGAATCTTTAAATAATCGTATTCATGTTCTGAGTTAAACAGTCAAAAGTAGAGTCAAGTTTGGTTATGAAGTTCTTTTAAAAAAAAAAGAAATATATATATATTCCTTTTATTATTAACCATATTTCATTAAACACAAACAGCTGAGTCGAGTTACATTATAAAGTTCTTTTTTTTAAATATTTTTAAAATTGTTTTAATTGTATATCAAAACTGTTTATATATATATCCTTATTAATAACGCATATTTCAATAAATATGAAACAACCAAGTCGAGTTAGGTTATAGATTTTTTTAATTGTATTCTTTTCATTATTAATAATGCATTTAATTATTAATAATACACATTAAATTTATCACATTTCTCACTTTCACGCAGTGATCATTTTAAGATTGTTTGCACTTTTATTGTCACTTTTTTGCAACTTCCCATTGTTTCCACACTTTTATATTTTGGTAGTGCAAAAAATTACCAAAATTGGCAAAATTGAAAAAGTCCCAAAAACTTAGGTTTTACCAAGAACATTTTTTTAAAACTTCAATTCATAAATACCTGTTGTAACTTAACTCTTACCTAGAAAGGCAGCTGTCACATCTTATGGTTCTAAACTTGGAATTTAATATAAAAACAAAAGGTTTCTCTGAGTATATTATTTGTCCTTTTTTTACACACAGATTTGTATCACTGAATTTCATTTTTAAACTCTACGTGTTTTATAACTCATTTTGTAAATTAATATGTGAATATCACGTTACAGTACTTTTAGGTTATCATAGGCCTAAAATCTTCAACATAATATTATCTATAAATCGTTAAGTGATTACAAACAACTTTCAATAAATCACAAGACAACTTTCTAAGACATTGTAAACAAAGTGATATATTCATTTAGCCTATGTTAGTAGTGAGCAATTATGAACATTAGTAATGAAATCATTCCACTGTCAAATTCACTCGAATAAATACACTACTAGTACTAATCCAGCATTAGTAACAGAACTACTACTAAGTAATTAATAATTAGTATAAAGAACGAAGTTGTGTTCTACTGCCCCCCTAAACAACCGAGTCTTTCCGGAAAAACTCGAACGTTTATGAAACACTACCATTCATTTACAGTAGTGCTGATAATACTGTATTTACAGTTACTATATAGTCCAGTCAACGACGGTAAAAATACGGCATTATCTCCGAAAACCTTAGGACTACACCGATCTACATGAAAATTTGCATACAAGCTCATCTTACCCTCCAGAACAAAAGTTATATATTGGGGTTGTACGCTTTTTATTTTTGGGGGGTCAAATCCAACTTTTATGATGAAAAATTAAAAAAATTGTAAGTGTAAGCTTTTATAATAGTTTAATTTTGATTAAATATTTGTAAGAAGTGGCTTTTAACACTGTAATAAAATTACTTTCTAGTAATTACTACTAATTTTATCTAGTAGGCTAATTAATCTAGTAAGGCTAATTAATTAGCCTTAATTTTATCTACGACTTTAAATCTTATTTGTAATGCATTTCACTATTTTTACCCTTAAAAACCACCCCTTATTGACAAAAAATTAGGTATCAACTGCATCAAGTCATTTACAGGTTTACTTACAATAAAATAAAAATTCTTAAGC